>OW028661.1:10000000-10600000 GCA_932294365.1 Diachrysia chrysitis | reverse complement strand
TCGACCTGTGACCCCGTCAGTCAGTCTGTCTGCCAGGAGGTCAGGAGTTAATTACAGTTTTTGGATAAGGCAATTATTTTAATCGAGTGTTTAAAAAAATGCATTCGTTTATAATGATATACCTAATCAATATCATAAGCGTCACTGAGTAGTTTATAATACGTTTATTTTTATTTTATGACCTAAGCTTTTTTAGCTTATGTCACAATTCACAATCACAGAAAAAGAAACAAAAATATATTTTTCATCTTTTCATCAATCAATATTTTTTTATTACAGTTGTAATAAAATGGCCTATAAAATAATGCCATATCCATATTTCGTAGGACAGCGCAGTGGAGACAAGAATGCACGAAGCTCAATAGGTACAATCCTTGGCTCAAGGCGTCGCCGTCGTCCGACTCATTACAATAACACAACGCCTTACCATTTGAATACTAATCAATATTAAAAGTATATTGTTAGAACTTTAAGTAAGGTATGGTCCCACTGTTGTGCGACAGCGGTTTAAAAATCACAAGCGTTTTTGGCATCTTCCTCCAACACTTTGTTATATAAAATAAGTGTTAATGTTAAAGATTGGCTTCCTATCTTGGAAAGCGTTTTTTTACAGGGACTAGCGCACCACACATGCCCATCATTGCAACTCCTGTAAGCCAGGATCTACAATGATAACCAATGAATACTACCGAAACAGTTAAGCTCGGTGTGTCCCAGGGAAACGATTGACTGTCTTGGAACCCGCAACGAAATTAATCAGAAGTAGTAAATAGGAGGAGTAGGAAAAAAATTGTTTCCACTTCCCTCCATTGCAAACGGGAGGCAAAAAGAAAAGATAGCCCTTGGAAAGCGTTATTTGTGCAATACCTACTTTCTCATTTTGTCATCATTTAGGTACATAATTCATACTTATATTATTTTGGCTTAGTTTATTTACCACCCAATATTAATTTGTTGTTCTCTGCTTCAACTTTATCCAACTTACCTAATAACATTTTTAATTGAGCCCTCAAAAGTTAAATTCAAGTGACCTGCTTATGATAAAACCGCTTGCAGTATGACCACATCTCAACCGTGGAGTCCATCAAGGTATATTAAATAGAAATCATCCATTAATAATAAGCTGCGCCTGAGTCGCGAGAAATTACACAGTCACGGGTCATGGTCTACAAGATATCGCTAACAACGTAAATTATACATAAAACTAGAAATTACTCAGCTTTCATATTAAGTGTATTATTACCACACACTGCACAATTTGCAATGTGCTAGCAAAAATTTGCCTTTTCTATACTAATATTATAAAGCTGAAGAGTTTGTTTGTTTGTTTGTTTGAACGCGCTAATCTCAGGAACTACTGGTTCGAATTGAAAAATTCTTTTTGTATTGGATAGTCCGTTTATTGAAGAAGGCTATAGGCTATATAACATCACGCTACGACCAATAGGAGCGGAGCATAAATGAAAAATGTTGCAAAAATGAAAAACCGTTGAAACTAAAACACGCGAACAAAGTCGCGGGGGACAGCTAGTATTATATAATTACACTCACGTATGTAAATATCTCATAAATAAAATCACGAAAATATTTCCGGACATAGTTAAAAAAAATATATATATATATATAAATCTAGCATTTACCCGCGGTTTCTCCCTCTTTTTTCCCTTTCATATAGCCTATGACACTCAGGAATAATTAAGCTTTCTACTGGTGAAAGAATTTAAAATCGGTTCAGTAGTTTTAAAGATTACTTCCTAAAAATACTCCCAAAGTTTACCTCTTTACAATATTAAGTTTAAAGATAAACTATTTTTAATAATTTTGTTCTAATACTATTAAAAGACAAAGATAAACAAATCATATTGTTTCAATGTTTCTGCAACCAACGCAGTTTCTTCTAAAGCAGAGATACCTATGAGATTTGATCTAAAAATCTTTAACATTACTTGAGAACCTGAGTTCAATACACTATACAACATACATACTGGTATCTGATTATTTTAAGCGTATATCTATGTATTTTACGATTCTGGATTCTAACATTACATTGTATTAATATTTTCGTGTTGCACATAAATAGGTACACTAGTCAATTCGCGTAGTTTTGTTTGCATTTTTGATCGTCGAGCTCTGTTGGAGGTATAATAAAGTTGGCAATGAGATAGGTTTTGGAAAATTAACTGAGGATGGAAGACAGTATGATAAGAATTATTTAATGTGGTTTATCTTTGCTTGAGCAGTGTGTCCAGGGGTGAGACAGTTCATGATATTTTTTTTGTTACTTCTCAATACTACAAAATAAAGAAATGAAAAAAAAAAATTTTTCGTCTACGTTAAAAACTATAGGCAAGAACTGTCTCGATCACGTCAGAATCACCACAAAAAAATGCATCATAATCGGTCGATTCGTTTAGGAGCTACGATACCATAGACACACATAGACAAAGACGTAAAACTTACAGCACCCCTCATTTTGCGTCGGGTTTTAATTAAAAAGATCTAAAGTTTGTATGCCAACTACAATAAAATGACTGTTTGTAAGTTTGGATGGGATGAACTTCAAAACTAGCAAACCTATCTTTCACTAACAGATAGTTAGCTATTTATTTATTTATTACATAAAAACGTGGAGGTGATAAGTTTGTTATTTCTTGATGTCACAAAACCTATCTTTCATATTACAGTTTAAACCGATTGTAAGTTACCTTAAAATTTATAAAAGACAATTTAAGATCCTGTTTATCTCGTAATATCTGAAGGTACAAACAAGTCTATAACACCGCGTGGGTGTAGCCAATGCACCATGTTTCGCCTCACTAATAATAAAATACTGAATAAATTGCACTTGTCTTCAATTCTCAACTAAAAGAGCATCCATTGTATATTTTATGACTTTTCTTGAGAATGTACAATTTAATATTATTGTTAACTAATTATAGTTTTAATGGTTTTTGTTGTCAGATTATGTGGATATTTAATATTAAAGAAATTATGTATTTAAGAAGTTTAAAAATACCAAAATCAAGTTTAGGAGCAATATTTTTTTTAAGAGGTCTGCTGAAGTTAGCCAGGATGCAGGCTTTGACTGCTGCACTGGTCTTTTTGGCGAAACCATAAGGACTTTCAGCCAGAGCAATAGAAAAACTAACTACGTTAGCAACGTTCACTAAGGACACCCTCTGCCGAGTTCTAAACCTCGACTTAGTGCGTTATTAACAATCTTAATAAAGGTAACAGCAAGGGAGGGCTGGATCTAGGATTTTTTTATTGCTATTTAGGCCAGCTCAGGGCTAGCTTGATCTAGGGACGGTGAGACATAACATATTTTTATTTTTTGCTTAAAGCTCTCAAACTTTCCTCTGCTAATTAATAATTAGTCACAACATGTTTTTGCTCCCAAAGAACATATTAAAACTTAAAACGTATCCTCTATTTGATTAGGATGTCCAAATGATTACTTTAAGATGTTACAAACCTAATTACTTTAAGGTGTTTTAAATAGTTACAACCTTACAATAAAAATCATGTCTCTGTTAACTGGCCTTTTCTCAAGCTATGTTGTCGCTGTCTTCAGTTGATTAAGTAATCAGCTGAAGACAGTATATATGCAATATTTTACATTGACTTTAAGTGTGCTATTTCTAATGAGATTTAGTAATCTTGAGACGGAGGAAGGAGAGAAAGAGTTTTACGTTGTTGCCTCCAGTTTACTGTACCGTATAATAAAGTAATTAACTACGTACTTACCAATTATTAACTTGTAGTATCGTTAACCCTGTATCCTGTGCTAATTGTTTCTTTTGGTCTTCCGAAGGGTACGGATGCTGGAACAAAGAAAAAAATACAAAGTTTAACAAACGAATCGGATACAAATAGAATTTGTGAAACATCCAATTACGAGCGAACAAATCTAAATTGACTCTAATTAAATCGGCCTCAGTCCCTGTGCCGATTGCTTGCAAATAAAATTAGATTTTCAGACATTTTAAACATTATGTGATTTGGATAGCTTTTTGTTGAGTATTGTTTTGGTTAAGTATATCTTTGTTTTAGATTTCCGTCTAAAGCGTGGCTTTATTATAGTTTTGAGAAACAAAATAGTCATTAAAATGTTTGATGAAATATACAAAATAGTATGATTATTTTGAATATAGGATAAGATATCTAAAATGTTTGGCGTCTTCTTATCTTGTACAATTTTTGATCATATTTAGTATTTAGATTTTTCTATAAAAATAAAGGTTTCTGATTTCTATCGAAGGCCTTGTAAATAGACGGTGCAAGATCATGCATTTAAGTGCTATTATTAATTTCCTTTATTTTATCCGATTGTAGCCAGATTTTATTTCCATGTACATGATTTTTTGACGCAATTTTATTAGCTATGAGTTTAGAGTTAAGTTTGTAAATATTTTAATTATTAAGAAAATTTTATCTAAAAACATTTCTTTGTGATTGAGAAACAGGAAATCCCATCATTTATTCATGGCTTTATCTTTTTCATTTCTTATATCCCAAGGGTAAGTCTTCATACAAAAGGTACCAGGGCGACAGGAGCACGCAACACGTACGGTCCTAATGATATTGGTGGCGTGCTACCGAAGAGCTCGCGCCCCGCGAGACCTTCTTACCTACTTTTATCCTGGTACACCGGATGTGTAAATAATTCAGGTATCTTAGGTTTGAGTCCCTGGTCGAGTCATAAGACATCCACAATATATCTTTCAACAAATTATAATATACTGTGTTTTTATTTTGTAAATTTACTTCAGTAAGATCAACATAAAAATGTAACTTTTGCAATTTTTATTTACCATAATATGTCAAAAAATCAAGGATTTTAAAAAAAACTTTGTTTTTACATACTTTTAAAAAGAGCAAAAGTTTTAAGAAGGCGAACATTAAGTTTCAGGCATAAATTAGAAATTCATTTAAATAGTTTTTATTTTTAATAATTTTTAATTCATTAATTTTAATAGCTTAATGTCCAAAAGAAAATATGTTGGATATATTGTTTAAAACATATGCTGTTTTTAATACAAAACTAACACAAATAAAAATTCATAAACAAAACGAATTCTAATTGATACCACATTAATATTTGCAACTATCCTAAATTCATATCAATAATATTTATATTTAAATTTTTCGAGTGTTGTAAGAATGCATCAGTTAAAGTAAACTAACTGTCTCGCGATGCGCGCGCGCAAGTTAGGTCGGGAACACAACGGGAGCAGTGGTGGGAATGTATCAGATTATTAAAATAAACAGTATTTGTTTACAGATGTGGTTATATTGGTAAAGACAGATTAAATAGGTTAGGGGTAGGGAATACTGCATCTAGATATCATTTAAATGTCTTAGGATAGCTTTATATATATATATATATATATATATATTATTAAAACATTTCATCAAGCTTTCATTTAATAACAAGTCACAAATGAGGTAGACTGGGTATGAAAAGTTAAAATCCGTCTGACAATCCGAAAGTATAACAAAAAAAAGGTTAGACTCATATTTTTAGCTTCTTAAAAATAAAAAATCACTATGTGGATAGAAGTGAATCAATGTTCAGAAAATAATGCACGAAATTGTGACGTTGTTCCGACATTTCAAATCAATGTATCGTCGTGAGTTTTTGGTTACCATATATTTCGAAGGTCTATCTGAGGGACATTAAAAAAAATAGTTATAAACGGTGTAACAAGCCAGAGTTTGTTTTATATTACAAAAGAAGATTAATTCTAATGTTATAAAATCTACCTAAGATATATTCGTGTGCGTTCATCTTAATTTAGATATTAAGCGGCGGTGGGCAGAGTACCGGCACACCGCTGCCTGCGCATGCACCTAAGTTTATTATTACAATAACGTGTATTTGGCTATTGTTGAATTGCACTAATGCATTCTAATGGATCGCCTCAGGATGTTAGGTCTGTATGTTTGTTTGTCTGATGCATTGTTTAAAACGTGGCCGACGATTAATCGATATTTCGATGTATTACAAGACGATATTAATGTAATTTCCGTAGTAAGAGGGGAATAGGTAGCCATTGGATGGTTTCTCAATGAGAATCGTGATTCTAATCTGGATCTGTTGATTGCTTTGAATCATTACTTGTTATATTCTTGCAGTTTGCTTTCAATAGATGCCAACCTGTGTGTTCCTTTTCTTAATAGAAAATGTCTACAAAATTAAAAATTGTTTGCAAATTACTATCGTAAAGTAAATTAAAACTACATCTTATCCTTGATAGCTGTCACGAAGAGTATACATTAAGTGACAGTGTGGTGCTGGAGAGTCTTTTGTACTGTATCTTCTGCACAGCCGAAGCACTTGGAAGGCGGTGAACCAGGGTGCTCTCTGATATGTTAACTATCAAAAAATGCAATATAGCATAATTTGAAATAAATGAATTTTGCTTTTGATTTGAAAAAGAGAAAATAATTTTAAAAGATTACTTTGGATGTCATTTATTTCAACAAATCTTTTAACCCTTTAAAGACCAAGACTAAAAACTCGCTTTACCAAATATTGTCAGATAATTCTTTATTATATTTTCGCCTTATTTGTAAGTTACAAAAAAAATCACAATCGAAGCAAGTTTTTCGATTCGGTTACAAAAAGTCGATATCACAAATTTATGAGGACCATTAAGGTGGCACAAAAACAGAAATATGATAAGCAGAGGTCTGAGATAACGGGGATTGTCAAGATGTAACGTTATAAATGCAAACGTTTTTGCTGCAAGTTTAGTTAAATAATTTATCGTTCGCAAAATATTTTATAAAGAAATCTTTAAGTTCTTATTCTATTATTAATTTCTTTATACGCAAAGGAAACAGTTTAACAGTTATACGCAAAGGAATTGCCAAAATCAGCAATAATGTCTTCTCAAAACTAAATATGTAAATCCTATGTTTGCGGACGCACACATAGATGACTGTTTTTATGCAACAATGCGTAAAAGATGTGCTTCTTTTTAGCGCAGGGTGCGAGCCAGCTCCAACAGCATCCTAAGCATTGCAAAGAGGCTAGATTGTTCTTACATGGTTCACTGCTGTGCCATTTCACTTGGAATAAAGCGGCAGTAATCTAGGAAACGCTATTTTTTATCTTATAATCTAGTATTGCTAACAAAAATAAGTCATGGTTGCTTTAATAAATAAAACTCTATTATATTCTATGTTTGACAAGTAAATGATTGTGACTCTGAAAAAGGTCTCAGTCAGAACAGAACGTACGCAAATAACAAAAATGCAATCATCTTAATATATTGTTTTCCGAACGTATGCACTAGGGCATCATAAACAGTATAGAGATATCAAATTTCGCAAAAGCAATCCCGTTCGCTTCTCATCCGCTGTCGGCCGCTGTAAATCAACTGTGAGCATTAAAATCGCGATTATACCGGCCGTAAGTTGTCGATAAATCGAAAATCGAGAGAAAAAGCACTAGGGCCGCCGTTTCGGGTTAGATTGTTGCTTTTGTATGTTAAAGTAGGGTTAAGTGTTACTTAATTTTTTTTTTTGTTTGTTAAACGTTATTGTTTTTGTAATAGTATGTGTTGATAAGAAAGTTTCGTATTCGTTTATTTTTAATAATGACCTATTTTACTTAAGTCTTAATTTTGTCAAGATTTATTTTAAGGAAAAAAAAACCCTTGTGTTTTTAATTTTAGTAATGTTTTATTAAATGTAATTTTATGATTTTACTAAAATTTCTCTATACAAAAACAAGACACAACAAAAATAAATCCAAATACTTTTACGTCATCAACCCTAGCGCTGCGGCGTTAAAAAAAGGGCTAGCGGCGAAAAATCCGCTCTCGCTACCATAAATTTTATTTCGCTATGTGGAAGAGAAACAATCCATTTGTTGGCACCTAAATCTATGGGGTGAGCGAATGAGAATATGTAAATACGCGTTGAGGGACTGAACGAAACGACAAAAAATACGACTTCGAGTAAAACTTAAATAATGTCTTGATTTTTAGCCTACTTCGGTATTTCTTACTTAAAAGAGCGTTTTTGTAGAGATTTCCCATATTATGAACACCAAATCTTGTACTGGATAAATACTATCTAATTTAAAATTAAATGTTAATGTCCCTACTAAAATTTTAAACGCTTCAACTGCATACTTTTTTTTTAAAACAATTTGAATAAAAAAATGAAAGAAAACACATTGCTTAAAGGAATATTAGAAAAATAGCTATAAAAATTCAACGTCAAAAATACTCAAAACATCTCACTAAAATATTTACTCGATACGCGTCGCAAAAAAACCGAAATTCCCTAATGATATGCGACTGAGGGCATAATTCTTGCGAGGGAAAAGTGTATGGCGTATTTTACAATTTTCCCAGACTTCAGTGTTACCATAACAATAATAATATATTCACGGGCCCCGGTGATTTCCGGAAATGTCGTAAAAATAAAAATCATACCGTCTCCGAGGAGAGGGTTATCTGTGGGGTGTAGTGATGTGAAGGTATTGCTATAACGGTACCTGATACACGTAGGTACAGGTATTTAATATTGAGTGATGTGACACCTTATGACATGTTATCGATTGTTCTCGACTCAGGCTTTAGAAATTGTGTTGTCTATTCATAGAAATACGACAAAATCTTCTATTGATTAATAAATTACATTTAAAAGCACTGGAAACATGAAGAATATTAGTCACGTCACATACTTTAGGAATAACTAACTCTTTTATATCTTTCTACGTTAAGCTGATGTGATGTTCCTTAAAATGTGTTTGTGATGTAAACAGTCAAACCAGTTTCGCACGTTCCTTGGGTACCAAACACAACGTTTGCGGCAAAGAGTGAATGCGAAACATGTGATGGATTAAATTTTTCGGCAGAACGACGTGACATCCACGGATTGAGCTTTAAATTATGCACGCTCCGTTTCCGCGCGTCAAAAAGAGCGCGAATAAGGTTTTTTTCGAGGTACATTTAGGTTACATGGAACGGCTGCTAAACCGACTTTGACAATTCGTTCGCCGTGTTTTTTTAACCAGGACAACGTAACATCTATTCAACATCCTACAGCCATACATTTATTTACAACCCATTATATAGAGACGCATCTGTTATAACCCTATTTCAATTACATTTTAAACCCATCTGATGCTCGAATTTATCAAATCCCTTAACATTTTAATACAACGCTGCATGCGAAGCTATTTTGAGGATAGTTTACAAGCAAAAGTCGTTAGAGGGCAGGAGGCGACCACAAATAGACGTCAAAAAACTATGGACCCCTAGTTTGGGGCCTTTATGTCCCACCAGGGACGCATAAAGGTGCGGAGGTGCCCTAACCCTATCGAAGAGATGTGACCGTGTGATGGATAGCACTATCACAACCCTCCGCGTCCTTCTGTTTTCTGCTCGACGTGTCTCGTTGTTTATTTATTTTATGTTTTGTTTATGTGCGAACACGAGGACCGGCGATACATTGTCGTTTTAAATGTGAAAT
Organism: Diachrysia chrysitis; assembly: GCA_932294365.1. Classification (NCBI taxonomy): domain Eukaryota; kingdom Metazoa; phylum Arthropoda; class Insecta; order Lepidoptera; family Noctuidae; genus Diachrysia; species Diachrysia chrysitis. The sequence goes on along the minus strand of OW028661.1, from coordinate 10,590,505 downwards.
ATTTCCTTTAGTTGAACTTCTTTTTGTTTTCTTTTCCTTTGTGAGAAGATTGATGGTCTCGAGCTTTAGTTACGTCAGGTTCGCTGTTAACTCGAGTATAAGATTATAGAGATTAAAAATTAGAACTACCCACTTCTTCCTAGTTTATTTTTACATTCAGATACACAACGAACAAAAAGAATTCATTTCATAAACACAAATAAAATGATGGAAGTGATTGTTTGATTGAAACCGTGTCAAATTCGTCTAAAAAGTACTAAAACTCGCTAAAATAATCGACTAAATTTACTTTATTGCATTTAAATTGGACGTGAGGTGTTAATTGGAAGACACCTGTCAATTCTCGTTCCGATACAGCATTTTTACGTAGAGAGCTATTCGATAGTGCATAAAGTATTCAAGTTCTGCACGGAGCCACCGCGACAGGGTACCTGCTAAATTATGCAGATCTGTAATGGACAGCCAACGTCCAACCGTTTTGGAGACCAAAATAGTTTTCTGGTATCGTTTGAATGTTCCCGTTAATATGTTTGTGTTCTTTAGTATTTGTTGACGAATAAATTTGTGGGAATATTACTTTGGGGTTACATGGAAATGTAGTAAAAAAATTAGTACTGATTTAGTTATATTAATTTTGAAAAAGTCAAGTGAACTTTGAATGTAAATAGTTACTTTAGGGAAGACACTTCTTTACATTGTTAGAAACTAAGTAGCTACCGCTGTGTTTACGCTTAGATGTTTTAAACTACGCAACGGATTTTAATGCAGTTTTCAGCAATAGATAGTGTTTCAAGTGAAAGGTTTACAGCTAGAAGTATAACAGCTACATATCTTAAATAAACTAAAACCTCTCTATATTCTGTCGGAACCAAACGTTAGTTAAAACCCGTTCTGTCGCCACAAAAAAACTACAACGCCAACCAATCTAGATTAAACACGGCTTCCCGAAAACCGAAAATTGAATTTTCACTAAAACCCCGACGCCATTATTCTCGTGAATCGCAATAGCAACAATAGCTGTAGTGAGACGGTAAATGGCGTCGATACTAATCTGTGGAGCCGGAAGAGTCCGCGCTGACGGCTTCGGAAGCCGCAACTGGGCTAGGAAATGAGATAGGTGCGTTCTAACTCCTAGCGCGCTATGCTACCCTGGTACCTGCGCACAATGATGGAATTGGGACGGTGTGACGTGTGGACATTGTCACACTGTTATTGTTGCGTGTGCCCTTTGTTTTGTGACTAATTTAGTTTGGCAGAGATCTCTAACTGGAGATAGTAATCATACTTATATGGGAATATATTCTGACATATTTAATGTTTTGTTCCATCAAACCAGTTAAGAAATTATTTTTAATTTAAAGAAAAAGTAAAATAGTATTATTTTACGTTTTGCTAACTTAACTTTAACTACGTACTAATGTAGCGCAAACGACAGTATTTTTTTATAATTATGGTGATTAACTATTTATCCATATCTGCCATCCAGTAAAGTTAAATGCATTCTATACAAAGGCCGACTGTTCCCGCGCTATGTTTGGGAACGTTCTTATTTCAAACGTAAAACAATATAGAGTTTGCATATCAATCGGGACATCAAAAGAGGCCGTATCATTAAAAATTAAGAAAAAGAAGTATGTAGACCAAGCAACTATTGCAAGTAAACACAGTTTTGAACTATATATAAGGGGAGTAGGGTTGAAAATTGTGTGTGACATGTTGTTTCATGTTGGTGACTGTAGGAAATAATAGCGTATGTGCGCTGGCGCAGGCGGTGAGCTCAAACGGTTGCCAATAAATGTGAGGTAAATGTAAAAAGAAGTAATATTCATGAGGTGCTCGGAGGATGCTCCAGGGCGCTAGGGTTGTCGGCTATACAACTACCAGTCTACTATCAATATATTTTTTCTTCAAATAGTGTTTTAGAATGGCATAATGCTCATAGGTAACTTTAAGGTTTATTTTTGAGAATTAACTAACTAACTTGTAGCTTAAGAATGAGTTAAAATAGGGATTTTATCAATCGAATGATTTGCTAATTTTAAGATGCATAATTAAAATAACATCGATAAAATACTGTCAAAATAGACACTTTAATCCATTTTAGTAGAAATCAAAGTATTAAATATATTTAGTATATTGTATCTTTTAAAACGCGTACCTCTAAAAACCGTGACAACCCTATTGTGCGTCAATTCAGTCTGTTTTGCATGCGGCTCGAAGCAATAAATAACTGTAGGGTTGGCAAAAAGTGGCGCTCGAACCCGGCCATTGTGCCTCCGTCACAAGCGATACGACGCTTAGATTGTGGACCGACAAAACGGGAGATTGACATTAATTTAGTACTTACAAATTTAGTTTAATTACTTATCAAAATCAGTACAGCAACTAAAATAATCAAAAGAAAGGGGTAGTGTGTACCTATCTGGCAGTATGAAATAGAGACAACTATTAATAAAAAATCGACTAAATCTCTATTTAAATTAAAATCGCCTAAATAAAAAATGCATCTAAAACGATTCGATCCGTAACGAATCGGTTGCATAAATTAAGCGCGTGTCGCGCATTGATTAGCGCCGCGAGCGAATAAATAATAATCGAGTCCATTCCATTCCGATTCGAATGAAGCGAATCGAAAATATACCGGTCGTAGCATTTACACAGTCGATAGGACGTGTGGAGATAAAACATGCATTATTGGGCTGTCTATGTATGGCGCATATCGATTACATAAGGTTTTTATTGATACTACAAATAATTTGTGATTCGTGTTGCCAGTAAATTATAGAAATACAATTGCTACACAATTTTTATTTAATTAATTAGATACGCTTATATTCTAACTCGTGACAGGTTGGAGATAGCTAGGTGAAGTTTTTCTTTAAATGTGACATCTATAAGAAAAGTTCTGTTCTCAAAGAGCTGTTCAATTTTCTTTTAGTATTTTAAAATAAAAAAAAATCTTCTCTTTACTGAGATCTAGCCAGCTTTGTCAATACCCTGGCATTTACTAATTTCCTCATCAACAACCTACACTAGCAATCATATAACATGAACGAGTCTTTCAATTTATGTTCGGTCAAGATTAACTTCAGATATTTTTCCGGAAAGATATAATCATCAAATCAAGAACTGGTAATCAAAGTAGGAATTAAGTTATACGCCTAGGAAGATTTAGATAAAATTAATCACACGTTAGATTTTAAACCTGATCTCCATGAGACATTTGTTCCATCGTAAAGCCGGTACCACACTGCACGCACCGCATCCGCACGGCGCGCACCCGCTCGCATAAACAGGCGATATCGCGAACGCCGCTTGACAAATTTCATATCTAACAGATATCGATAGGACGTAAATCATCGCGCGGTCTCGCCCGCCTGCATGTCGCCCGCTCCGCGTGAATTATAGATGTGGATGCAGCTTTATTTTACGACCATGACGTGTGATGCGTACTCTGCGTAAGCGCATAGTTCACGCGCTATTGTCGCTCTGTTTGATCTTCATTTGGATTTATAATCGCGTCATTATTTTGAGGTTTTGAATATGTAATTCGGAAATTGAGTAAAGTAAATAATGATGATAAATCGACTAAATACGTCTATAGAAAGCAATAACAAATAGTTTTTGTTTATTTGTCATGTTACAGAAGCTAGAAACCATAAAAACAAGTCATCTCTTATCACCGTGAGTAGTGTACATTGAGCAAGATAACAAAAAAGTACCAGGAAAGCATAAGACGTGCACAACATCATGCCTACCAGGATTACATAAGATACAGCAAGTAGAACACAGCGCTATCTCGAAGAGGCGGGGAGCCGCGCCCCGCGGCGCCGCAAATATTTGCACGCCGCCAACGCCCTATGTTTGCCTGGTACATAGCTGTTGTGCGCACAACTCCTGGCGTTGTTGATGCCCTGAACTTGTAGTTATGGCGGATGTTTACTTTGTGACTTCAAGTTAAATTTATAAAGACCGTCCATCAGCATTTTTGTTGCAATTTGAAGTTTTGCTGCCTTTTACAAAATACTTTTATACTTGCACCTCACAATTGCAAATGTGAGGATGATTTTTATGTTTCTAACGAATTTACGCGAGAAACTTTAGTGATTTTGACAAAATAATATTGATAGGCAAAAAAAACATTGTAGTATTACAATCGGCAAGCAACTTGAACTATTAACCAACAAATGTTGGTAGTTGTCAAGCAATCCTAAGGAACTCCCACTAGATCACAAACAAGGGTCTCTAACTACTGAATAATTTTGGGCATGTCACACGTACTGGCGTCAAAGAACACGCCGAGAGCTGGCCCCGACAAATCGCCGGCCACGCCAATGCTGTGTCGGCAGCGCAGCCCTAGGCCAGGGGCGGAGTGCCCGCCCCCGCACACGACCTCCACCGTGTCGCCAAATTGGACCGAAGACGTAATGGGAGGCCACGAGACCTCTGGGACTTCGATTTTGTTAGTTTTGCTGTAAAACTTGGTAATTGGACAGTGATCCTCAGTGGGTGTCGTCTATTTATAATGATCGATTACAGTTTTTTGTTGCTGTTAGGGTGGGCGAGATTGCTCGAAATGTCAATTACATTTTTAGAACGTTTTAATTGGCGTCAATATTTATATTTTTACATTATTCTTTCGAAATTATCAAAAGGCCGACCAATTTTTAACTTATTTTGTCTAATTAGAATTATAATACGATGCATATAAAAAAATATTAACCATTACATTATGAGCTCCTAACTTTTTAAGTAACATGGAAATAAGGCTGATAGCTCATAAAAATAATTAGTTACTTTTTTTGCTTAATTTAAAGTTGTCAGGAAAAAACAGATAGAATCAATGTTCCTTGCGAGAATTAACTTAAATATTAATAACTAATCTTACAACAACTTAACTGTGCAATGACACCAAAGTGACTCGTATTAACTCAAATACGACAAATCAAAGTGAGTTAATCTCCTGTTCTAAGACGCCGGAGCCGTGCCGGCTCGCTACATGTCCGGTGTGCGGTGAGCTGCCTGACACCCGATAAATCAGCCGGATCGACCCGATCGCCCGGATCGCACAACCGACTCAACAATAAATAATGCCCCAAGACGGACGAACTTATGTTCTAATGCAATTATTTAATTAATAGAAGTACTTGAGTAGCCGACATTAACGCATTAAACTTACGGTTTCGATAAACCCATCACATAAAAAGTTAAGAATATTAGAAATACAGAAAACCTAAATTTAGATAAAGTACATTTAACTAATAACATACAGCTAACAACGTTCGCCTCAGTCCGAGATTAGTATCGCGATTTAATTAAAATAATCATAGTTCTATCTACCAACAAGCATCCCATGTTATTATGTGAACAAAACAAAAGTAGAAATTAGAAAACAATCTCTTACAAAGTCGCTCACATGAATGGCCGTACAATTACATAGCACGAGTCAAAAATGACTCGAAACATATTTTTTCTAATCCCTTCCCACGCATAAAGCTCGCCAGTAATTACAGGTTTGGCTCTGTAATAACATATCGCATCAATAAAATTGTATATCATTCAGTTGTGTTTCCCGCGAACACGTTGGGTGATTAGCGCGGCCATCTTGTGGGCGGGCACACCCGAAGGCGACACGATCTCCGATTCCATTCTCAAAAATAACACTAATCGGCGAATCGAGCACGCGCGGGAACACCCGAACGTGTGTTTTTCAAATTTGGAACGTACCAAACGTCCTACGACGTTATTACCGCGCAGGGATTTGACTACTGTCACTTTTGACAGATGTGATTGACGTTTATTTATAGTCAAGTGCGAGCTTGTTATATTTCGTTCGGGAATTCACCAAGTTTTTGTCAAGACGAAGGGCTTTTAATGTCATTGCCGTTTTTTAAATTAAATTAATGTTGAGCTCAGCTTTTATGAAACTAAAGTTGGTTTACGTCCATTTTCCCGATGTATGTGCGGTGTAACGTTAATTAACCAGTTTCGTTCGCTGGCGCAGATGAGTGCATATTGAAACGTCAAAAAGTGTATGTTTTCTTTTGCTTCTCATTTTCGGCTGGCTCCCAATATCGTCGCGTCATGAGCGAGACAGGCACCGGCCGACGGACGTTGGTTTATGAAAGATGAAATAGAAAACCGCCTGTTTTACCAGGAAATAGATGGGGAATTGGAAATTTCAATTTCATTTTTAGATGGTTACTTTGTGCTGCGAATCGAAGAATGTTGATAGCAATTTGAAATATGAGCCAAGAAAAAAAATCGCAATTGACTGTTGACTGTTTCAATTATTGTTAGTTCCCCTGTTCTTTTTACTCACTCAATCAAGATATAATCAACAGCCATTTTCAGATTCTGCAACAAACAATAAGATCTTGGCCCATGTTGTAACAGTAATGAATAATCAAACTAAGACGTCTTCCAAAAGTTTAATCCAAGAAGCGAACAGAAAATCATTCATTCATATTCATAGTGGAAACAGGGAGCGACGAGGCTTTCACGAAAATGGCTCCCTGTTCCTAGGAAGAGACGGGATGAGATGCATGAATATTAACACGGCACCGGTACCAGGGCGCCATAACTATATTAGAGCAAGCGCTCGCACTGCATGCCAACGGTAGGGGCACGTTTGAAGTTGCGCCCGGCTACGTTCTGAAATTTGACATTTTGACAGCTCTCCGACGTTGGTTGCCTTGTCTCCCGTCCCCCTCGCGCACCCACAGCCCGTCTGTAGCCATCCCTCTCGCACAATAATAACATTACGTGCACGAGATTCCTGTTTCTGCTACGTCTGACTTCTGATATGAATTGTTAATGCATCGGTAATTGATATTATAATTTTGATAGACCATTTTGTTCTAATGGTTGTGGCTTTTAGTGTAAGAGCTCGGTATCTTTGTAGTAAACGTTAAATATGTCATGTGATACAGCTTTTATGTGGTGTTGCTGGGGTTCTCGCTGCCTTTGTTTGGATTAGTCTTTGTGTGAACGATTTAATGGATTTCGGTTATACTGTTTCAATCAGCTATCTTAGCGTTGTGATCGTCAAATTATTGGTACTTAAAAGTAATGGTTATGTTGTAAATTAAGATAAGTTTGTGTTTCTTTAGTTACTCTTGAAAGTTTATTATGTAAGCTGAAATTATTTTGTCATACTTTTTATGTCTTTTAATGTAAAGTACCACACTGAAACTGATTAGTCATAATGTCTAGTCTAATAGTTCTACACAGACAGCTCAAACTAAAATTAGAAAAGGATTTTCACAATACCCTCTAAAGATCTCAATGTCACAAGGTAAAAGTCATTCAAGATCGTGTTAAAATGACGCACATACATTCAAAACTGAGACCACCAAGACAACACGACAAGCCGACAAGTGTCTTCGGAAACTTAGAAAACCCATTGACATCAATTTCACACATCAGTGTCATGGTTTTAAACACAGCATTAGCCATTCGGACAATATTTCCAAAGACTGGACGACAGCCACGAAATTGGCGTCCAAATGACAGATAGACAAAAGAAAACGAGAACGAGAAACTTCACCGAAAAAGATGTTCTAATTTGCAGACATTTGTACATGTGCTAATCGAAGTCTGGACCAAAAAATTTCCAACGGAAACTTAGGACAGGGCTGTCAATCGATTGTCGATGTCACCGATAAAAAAGGTGTGTTTAAAGCTCAAAATAGCACGTCAGTCAATCCTTACAGTGCAGTAAGCTGGCTAAATTCGCACTATTCCGGGGGGAAATTCGGTGACGCCTGAAAATAGGAAAAAATAAGGATAGTGGACGCCGGCAGGGCATTGTTGCATCGGATCGGCTGGATTTTTAAATAAACTATGCGGTGTAACCAAAATGGAATGTAGTTTTAAATATATTTAAATAGGATTCACGAGTGGAGTGCTAGGGACTATTATGACCGCAATATTCTTTGACTTTGATTTTTAATCCATTTAGACAGAATCAAAAAATATTATTTCCACACATTAATACAATTATTACCGGTGATCTGGAACAAGTAGCTGGGTCGGATTCAATGCAGAAGGCGGAGGGACCAGGTGTTATAGCGTCATTTGAAAGTAGCCTATGTCCAGCAGTGGACCACGATAGCTTCTGTTGATTGATTGATTGTCCATTTAAGAAATAAAGAAACATTTGATTATTTTTAGGTTTTCTCGAATTAAACAGAAAAAGGTTCTATAGTGAAACCTTAATATGTCAAGTACCTAAAAGAAAGATCCACTTAAACACTTTATTTGAGACGGTGTTTTTATAAATGCATTAATTATCACGATGCAGGAATCACGAAAATGTGTGTGTTTCACTTTTAATTATAATGGAGTGAAATATTTAGTTACGATAATACTAAATTATCAAAAACTTTGCTATAATAATAAGGCAATAATAATTAACAAAAAATATTTACTGAAGAAAAAGGAGTATTTAGTAAACTGTAGTTTTCAAAGCACTTTCGAAGAACTGTTGCGGTTAAATAGTTTGAAAAACAAAACTGAAATAATTGACGCAAAGAAACAGTCACGAGCAACCAGGGCATCATATCAACGTGGAAACATCAAAGAAACTAAGAACAAAGTGGAAACAGAACTTGGGCCGTTTGATTAGGCGCGTTCTTAACATGCGACCGCCTCAGGCAAACGCTTTGTTACATTCATCCTTTGTGAAATAACGTTGAAACAAGCAAAGCTTACTTCTTGTCGATTTCTGGGCACCTGGTAGCTTTTGTGAAGTGACAGCTGAAGGTAGCTGACGGCGAAACGGCCAATAGTGACCGTCAATTTTGATCAAGGAGTTTGTGATATGAAAAATTGGGCTGTGATCTCAAAGATGGCTTGATGTCTGACATGTTCGAGACATTGAGTTTTCTCAGATACTCAGAGAAGAGTCTTTGTTCTTTGTTAATAACAAAATGTTGACAAATAAGGAAGAGAGATATATTTAGGAACATAGAATAATTAGTACCTACGATCTTAATATGAACTAATCAACGCTTGCTGCGAGAACTAAGGATCATGCTATTCAAAAAACGCAATAGTTTACTCCTAAATCGAGTTAATAAGTCAATACCCAAGCCCGTCATTGATTAGTAAGGTTGCTTGTTATAACGAAAGGCATTACAAGAGGTTAACAACAAAATATGAGAATGATAAAGTTCATGAAACAAAAACAATGCTGGTACGAATTATCCGGCCACACCTCAATCGCAAATAAACGCGAGTGATACGTAAATATGCACAAAAAACAATACGGTCAATATAAAGAGGTTATCCAAAAATATCCACGACATACAATACAGTGCAAAAAAATTGTCACACGCGGCGCGAATGTCAATAAAATTTGATGTTTACGCGCGAAGCGATATCTCGCGGCAAATAAAACCGCGCACCACTTTAAACTGTTTTCGTTTGTTCGAAAAATGATTTTCTTTTTTTCTGTTTTAGTTTTTTTTTGGTTGATTTTTTGGCCGCATTTGGATAGCGGTTTTTTAGAAAGGCGTCATTGAATTAGTGGTACTTTTAGTACCAAATTGGCAGTTAAAAAACATTACTAGTTTTAATCAGCTGTGGACATTATCTAACTATCTTACCATTAAACTGCAGTTTCAAGTACTCTTTAAATAAACATTTCAGTAATACAAAGGATATTCAACGGCCAGCTAGTATCCCTACCTAACAAGAGGGTGATATTATATTAAAGAGATACACGATAGCCCAATCATTTCACAAAACATAAAGAGGTGTGCACACCGGACGAAATTTACAAGCACCTTAACAATACTGAGAAATAGTGGCCGTAGGGTGCAAGATACAAGAAATTTTACAGGATTAAAAGAATGATAAAAATAATGTGTAAATTATAAAATATAACATTCAACGTATAAACCACGAGTGCTAAACTAATTAGAATATGCGTACTGAATAAACAATGCTAAAAAAATAAATAACCAAAATTGTACATATCTTAAATGGTATCTTTAGGACAAGACTAGTTCTAAAACAAAGAAAAAAGAAGATCTATATTTATTACAAAATGTAAATGCACACCTTTGTACCTTGCTATCTAATGTTGTTTCCATTTTATATTGTGTTTGCATAAACTGTTAAATAAATAAATGCTGTAGATTGACTTTTCGCGAAAGTATAATTACAGAAATCACAGAAATTTGTAATATTCAAAGCACATCAAAACGATACATCATATCTCAGAAAATTTAAATCGAACTAGTTTTTTCATATTTTAAATAGACACAGTACCCGGTCGGCTATTTTTGCATAAGCCTTACAACAAACAAAAAGCATTTTTATTTTCTTTCAAAGACAATTTTTAAGCTTTTCCTATAACCAGAACATTATGTTCTACACCAGAAGGTCAACTTCACACATTACATTTGTATACAGAGACAGAAACACATACTTTGAAGTGTATCTGACAATGCAACCCTCCGCCGCTCGGTACGCTGCCGGTCTTATTGTGCGGGGGTCCGATAACCCTGTCAGCGGCGTGACGGAGTGGCGTAGTTATCGGGCGTATTGTACGCGCGTATTGTTCGCGGTACGCCCTGACGTCTTCATACGGCCTGTGTGCACTCGGCTTTAGTATTAATATCTATTTTGACGTAGCGACACAATTGTGATAATTTTAATGTTGTGTATTGTTTTGTTAGTGAGTATCATGATTTATTAAGTCATCTTAAAGCTGATTGCTTTAAATTAGGACTTAGAAGATTAAATAATCATGCTCATTAATAGCCGGATCCTATATTCAAGAAATTATTTGTTTTTTTTTTCGTTTTGATTAGAAAATTCTAACGTCCTTAAGCAAAACTAATTGATTCTTGAATATAAGAACCAGGCATAAAAGAATAGACAGCAGAAATGAGCTCACAATCTCTTTGGTAGATAGTTCATCTGAAAACCATCGTAGGGGTTTCCAAATCTTAGTACATGCTTACGATCACCTTTTCGTACAGACTTAACGACTGTCAAAGATCAACATATGACAGTCGGGACCCACTGCTTAACGTGCTTTCCGAGGCACGGAGGGGTTTTGGTATGTTTACAAATGGTCACCCATCCACGGACCAACCGCGGCGAGCGCGGCTTAACCTGTATCGGTCGATCCGTACGGCTTACACTTAGCCACGAGCTCCTCTTACTCAATAAATAGTAATTTTATTTAATGTGTAACCAGTCGTATTTAACCACTAGCCGTCTAGGTATTATTATTATTATAGCTAATCTTGCTACATACGACACTTCTAACTTATTACATCATCGCGCTATCTCCACAAGTCACCAGCAGACAGTCTGTTACGTAAGGTCACGTTTTCCTAGAAAACGTCCTAGGCCGCCATTGGTCGGGCGTACAAACTGTCTCGAATGTGATTGGTTGGTGTCTTACGGGGCGTACTGAGGGAAGATTTCATAAGAGAATAGTACTGATACCATGGTGAAATGGATTAAAAGATTTAATAAGTATTTCGCAATCTTTAGATTACATAGAAAGAATACCATTTGTGTATTTTTATGTGATTTTCAAAAAAAAATCCTGGTGTGGAAGTCGTTTTTTAAACTAACATAATTAATATTGGTGTAATTTAATAATATATTCAGCCAGATTATGTGTTTTAAGTAGGTAACTAGACAGAGAGGTACATACTTAAATCCAGAAAAAAAAATAGAAATCCGGCTTTCAAAATGTATGTCCGATGACGTTTCATATGTTTCTAACTTATAATAGATTTTATTAAATAGAAAATAATGATAGCAATAACATAAAAATAGGCAATAAAAAATAATGTAATAATGATAAGTCAGTATCATGAGCAGCTTAAATAAAAAAAAGATTAGTTGAAACAATAAAGTTCTAAGAAAGTATGAAATTTAAATTACGTGAAATATATCTTCTACACAGCATTCATTAGCTTTTTCTTCATCATTGAGTATTATTATAGTCTTGATTGAGACTGCTATAGGCATTCAAACGTCATACGTCAATTAGACTCATTCACACAGTTTATGCAAGTTTTTATTGAAATATCTGAAAGTGATACTTTTCTATTATTATTATTTAAGAATAGCTTCTTTTATGCATTGTATGTTTTACTAGTAATTATCTATTTATCCATGAATTTATGAATTGAAAACTAACGAATTTTTAAATTATTATCTAACACATATACTTAACTGTGTAGTAGTAAACTGTTCCTTAGTTAAAAAAGTAGGTTGTATTTAATTAAACATTGGCTTAAACCTCAGAAATAATTGAGTTAAGTCATTTCTTAACTATTTACAAAGTGATAACAGAAAATAATAAAGTTATCCGTATATTTATAGCTAATAAACATATTTTGCAGATTAGAGTTAAATTTACTATACGCAGTATACCAGGTCTAAGGTCAGATTCAACTCACGTAGTTACACCGTTAAAATGGTCATAGAACATGGTATAAGACGCTATTAAGAAGGACATACAATATTATTATCTAAAACAGGATTATTAATTAATACTTAAGTAAAAGTTGTTTACAGAAATTTTTGTCAAGAGAAATGTGAAACTATAAAATTTTATAAAAAAGATAGAATGGGCCTGTTTCCTATGTTTTTTTAATGTCCGTCTTGTAGATTAATGAATTTTATTGGACACGTATTTTTTCTTTTTTCCTGAAAACAAAAAATGATCAAAATACAGAGAACTGAAGTTACGCGTGACGTCACTCCTCGCTACGATTTTTAGCGAGGCCCCGCGAGTAGTAGCCCCCACTCCGAAACTTTAAAGAGTTGTATCTTTGTATTTTTTTATTGTTTTGATAAAAGAAAAAATACGTGTCTAATATTTTTTTATTATCTAACTGACGGACTAAATAGATTTTAACTTTTCATACCCAGGAAACATCCCTATAGTAGGATAACTAACGCAATTTTAAACGTATATGGAGTTTTTTCAGGACACTTGAAAGCAACTAAACAATAAAAAAAAAAAACTAGATTCTCAATTCGTCGGAAATTTTCTGTAGGATCTCGAAGACTGGAGCGAATTGGAAAATTAGTGTTTAGTTTGAAAGGGTATACTTCCCAGGTTGTCCCATGGTCATCAGTTCAGAATCTGAAGGTGGATCTCAGGGATATCAACGGCAACACAAAATTTTAAAAGCTCGATAATTGTTTCTCTTTTGCATTGAAATGATTTAGATATCATTATCATTTACTTTAAAGTCGGTTTTTTACATATCTGTGTAGTCAATCTTTTTTTTTAATAAATATGCAACAAAATTAACATGATCAAAACTTTGTGGATGCAATTACATATTTCTGATAATGTACCTACCTAATACTTTATTGTACAGAATAAACTTTAGTGCAATTTGCAAGAATTTAATTAAAATCAACAAATAGAAGTATAATTTTTCCTAAAACGAAATCGCCGCCATATTTTTGTGTACTTTAGGTATTTACCTTAATAACAATAAATACAATCACTTAAAACCAGGAAGCCATTACTACCTAAATGCCTAACAGCAAAAGTCATTCAAAATTCAACCATAAACCAGTGACTTAAAGTTGTAATTCAGAAAACGCATGTTATCATTCATCGCAAAACCTAAAAACCACTTAATTCTGTAAAGGCGGGTTCACACCGCGCGAGTGGCGAGCTAGCGTCGAAAACGGCCGAAAGAGGGCGTTGTATCGTGACGACTCAATCGCGATCGTATCGGCTCGACGACGCCACATGCAAATGCATTCGCGGATAGTGCAGCCCGTTAGTGCATGCAATTGTTAAAACGTTTCGGGATATTGTAAGAGAAATGTTTGAATTATTTGTTTTAAATAAAACTGATGGCTTAAGTATACACAATTTTCCTGCAATGGTCTAAGATAAATATACATATTAAAATATAACATTAAAAAGGGTGTTACTTGAAATCGCTCTCATTAAATTATCACTTACACACCTATCAACAAAAACCTCTTAAAGAAAGAATTAAAAAAAAAAGTATAAAGTAAACAATTTTATGAATCTACTAGAACATGAACCCCTATTCAATGCCTTAATTATTTCAAATTAATTATCAATAGCAGAAATAAATAAACTACAAAAAAAAACGTCCATAATAAAATTCAAAGAGAAATGTTTAAAAATGTCACATAATATCTGTCTACTCAAAATTCAGTCAACACTCGTGTATTTGAGTGGAGTTGACCACGACACGTATTTGCTTGCATTTGGTTGCATTCTGTGCAATTCGATGTAATCCTTGATACAGGCGAGCGGGTAAGGCAAGTGACAACTCACTCGTTCACTCGACGGGTCTAAACCCACTCTTGTGCTCGCTGAATTTAAAGATCTATCGTGTTGTGTCAATATGTTTTATTTTCGTTATCGTTTTTTGAAAAGTTATTCTGAAGTATTAAATTGAATAAATGTTTGTACACACAGCCTTGGAATTTTCAACCGACTTCCAAAAAGAGGAGAGGAGCTTCTATGTTCCAATGTATTGCTATTATGTATGTTTGCCGATTTCTTGGGATCGATTTTCAAAATTGTTTTTTTATTTTTTTTTCTATATTGCAATTTAGTTGATATTTTCAGTTAAAATTCTGGATAATTAAAGAGAGTCTAAGCACTATCCAAATATGAATCAATCTAAGGTTTATTTTTCTTTACGATTAGGATAAGTTTATGCTTTCTTTAAACCAGTGTTTTCTATAATAGAAAAAAAAATACGCAAATACAGCCAACTAAAGTAACCCCTGTACATGAAACCATAAGTTTTAAACATAATACATTTTAACATTTAAAACAGCTTTTTGAATCAAACTAAGAGAAGCTTGGAGTCCGCTAGACTCCGTAAAACAATTACTTAGCCTGAAAGCGGGGTGGTCCAACCCCCACCGGGCGGAGGGGGGGGGGGGGGGGTACCTGAAGCCATTTTCATAATGCACCACCGGTTCACTTCTTCTTAAACTTAACACTTTAAATAATTGCCCGATGGTGCTGAGACGGGTCCATTGTACCCAGGTGTTATTTCGTTCAGCATTAGTCCGGCAGCGGTAGGGTTGGGCTGTTATTGTAACGACCAATTACAGTGATTGCATTTTTGCTTTTTTTCTGCACGTTTTCGTGTGTTTTTGTGAATAAAGAGTGATTTATAGCATTTTGGACGGGTTTACTGCAAAAAATTGCATCAAAAATACGTAATAGTGCTATTTTAAACTAAAACTATAATAATTTTAATAGTAGTTTTTGGAAATTTATTAGTCAACCCTAAAATCCGCACGACACGAGTCTAAGTAAAAAATCTACATTTTTAATGTGACTAAGTGAACTTCCTTGCAAGGTGTAATTTAACACTTTTCAGGCAAAGTCTAGACTGAAAACTGCAGCGCCTGAATTTTAAGGCTAGCCTGAAATATGGAGGAAGTGTGTGGGTGGATAGCATATTATAATATATGGAGCCCGGGTGATCACAGAGAATTATAATTCCATGTTTTTGGCGACAATGCTTTATTTTTTTTTGATAAGAATTACTGCTTTTTAGCCCCTATTGTGGATAGTTGAAATGTGAACTTTGATGCCTATAGACATCTTTAAAAAGGTATTTAGGATGCGTCGCCGGCTTTCTGATCAAATGCAAAGTTTTATGTATATAAACGTACTATGATGATTAATTAAAAATAATCTTAACTTTTATAATGCACTAGCTGTCCCCCGCGACTTTGTCCGCGTGTTTTAGTTTCAACGGTTTTTCATTTTTGCAACATTTTTAATTTATGCTCTGCTCCTATTGGTCGTAGCGTGATGTTATATAGCCTATAGCCTTCCTCAATAAACGGACTATCCAATACAAAGAGATTTTTTCAATTCGAACCAGTAGTTCCTGAGATTAGCGCGTTCAAACAAACAAACAAACAAACAAACAAACTCTTCAGCTTTATAATATTAGTATAGATTGTAACAAAGATATAAACATCTTAGGAACATATCTACTATTTTACTGCGTCTTTAAAATAAATAAAACGCAAGTGCAGTTTAGATAACGTTAAGTCCAATCTAGAGTTATCCAAGGACTTCGGTTATCAGCTGCAACTGTACCATGATTCATCTCAGCTAATGACAATCATCATTACCCTCCATACGTCCAGTAGCAGTAGCTGGGAATTGCGGGAATCGCAGGTTCATTCCCCGTTAACACAGTAACGTTACATAACAATTGAAGACATAGTTTGTTACAGCTTTCGCTCGGGAAATTGTGTTGTAAGTAACTGTATTTTATATGCAATAAAAAAGCGAAGAATTCGATTACGTTTCCTTGTTTGATCATAACTATAAATTAAAAATTTAAGGAAGTCCCGACAAATTTTAGAAAATTATTGATACTTTTAATATTTGAACCGATCTTGATAAATTATAGCTAAGAATGTAGTCACCTACCCCATTCAGAAAACATCGTAGTTGTTATATTTATAGTATTTACGTACTGTAACTGCAAATAATAATCTTTATTAAAAACCACCAAAAAATTCTCACAAACTTTCTAAAAATATATAGAAATCTTTTTAAAAAGAAACATTATGAAAATTGGCTATTCTCGTCTCATTTTTTCAGTGGATTCTGAAAATATCTCTGATATAATATATCGTTCGGTGCGGATCGCGGGTACGTCGCAAATCCGGTGTGACGTCACAACCGTCCAATTTCACTAATGGCGCTTAAACTTTACTTATTCCTCGAGTTATGAACTGAAAGGTTTTTAAATGTTGAAATTCTGAGCTGTGTCGTGTGCAGATTTTGCTAAAAGCCTTTTATATTCTGCAGATGATAAAGATGCATTAACCGCTTCTATTGTTTTTATTTATTTTATGTAGGTAAGAGTATATCTTCTAGTATTTAAAAATCTCGTGTTCGTTCGTTAGTAGGTACTGCTCCAAAACGACTTGAACGATTTTCATGTTTTTTTTTGTGTATATTTGGTAGGTCTGAGAATAGGTAATAAGGGTGGCTAGAAGTTCTAAGAACTCTAATGGGTTAAACGCTATTATGCGGATTTCATTTTTGTATCAATTTCTTTTATTTTGTAACAGCATTAAAAGACTTACCCCCACTGGGAATTACATTTGGACTCACCTGGAACCAAGAAAAATACAAATTAATTACTTGTTAATCATTTAGGGACTAATGCCAATGTTAGAAAACAATTCTTACAGGTTATAGGTACTTTTAGCATGAAGAGTGTAAATATTAATATAAAAATCAAGAGTTCCGGATTTTTCAAATCGACAAATAACCCTACTTAAAGCACGAATCACTTCGGTCTGCCGTACCCCCGGCGCTCATTACCGCTTCTCCCATACATTCATATATCACGCTACAGGTTATTGAAACACTCTGGTCTCTTCGACCTTTACAGTCGTCATAAACATGATATACGGTGCAGGGTTAAGTTTTATTAGTCACAGCTGATTGGCAATTTAATTTACAGGTTCGTTCTTGTGAAGACAAGGATCTTAAAATAAGGTTTGTTGCGAATAAAGTAACAGAAAACAAAAATAAACGACACATAATATACAAAATAATTAGGGAGTACGATAATAGTCGCCATCCAAATAAAACCCACTCACTCAGAAATCATAACAACCATTTTACCCTGACCCTAAACTAAACTAATTTCCATACACACAATTAGTAACAATAGTCGATTATTAAATGGGCCAAAGGAAATCCAATGGTATTATCGGAAAATCTCAAGGGTGGGTACTAGGCAGCCAGAAGTTGGAAGTGGTCAGCGTGGCTAATCGCGCGAGAGGCATTATCTCGCGGCCAGCCTCGAGTTAATCGCCCGACGGCCTCTGATTAGCTAAGCTCCCAGCCTATCTGCCCCCCTGGTGTTCGGAATTATGCAGGCACGACTTGCTGCCTGACCCGGCCGGGGAGATAGCGAGATAAAAACCCTACGTCCAAGTTTGATGGTGTTTCTACGGGGTCGCCATGATTTATTGTTAATTTTTAATCTTTAATGGTAACGGGTTCGGTTATAATTAATGTAAACTAAACTACAAACAAACAAATATTTGCAAGTTTAAATAATATTTGAGGTCATGAAAATAAAGTAAAAATACTACGTTAGCTATTTTTTTAATCAGCAGACATTTACTATAAATATAGCGCTCATTAAGCGCGCTAATAAATAATTTTGCTAAAACATGAACGTCAAACAATGCCAGGTGCGATGATTTTCAAAAACAAACTAGGGTTGTCCGTCCGCAAGTACACCTCATCTAAAAATAGCTAGCTAAAATTGACTAACCAATGCTCAATATTTTTTTATCAATACATTTCTACTGCTACTATAAAACAAAGTCGCTCCACCTGTCTTGTACGCTTATATCTTTTAAACTACGCAACGGATTTTAATGCAGATGTCAGCTATAGATATAGTGATTCAAGAAAGAAAGTTTTTGTGTATAAATCATTATTGTTTTGTCTATTGACAAAATTAAATTATTAAGATTAGAGATGGAGAATGCGGTAATTTGTCCTTACATTGCCACCAAAAGGGATCGAGAGAGAAAGAGCAATTGAACAATTTCAGCTCGTTTTTATGATGTACTAGCTGTTACCCGCGACTCCGCCCGGGTAGATGTAAAGTAGCCTATCTTTTCTCAGGCTCTAGACTATATTTGTATCTGATTTCATTTAAATAGGTTCTGTAGTTTTGGAGTGAAAGCGAGACAGACAGACAGACAGAGTAACTTTCGCATATGTAATGTTTGTTACTATTTCTGCCTACAATAATATAGCATAACTACAAAATGTAAAAACATAAAGCCGAATTTTCTCTCAACCACGTTAATATCTCGGGCCAGCCCTGGGGCACCTGTAGATAACTCACAGGCGCGTCCGATGCAAATGCCGTATTATCAGCAGCACACACAACACACAGTTTGCGTATGCAAAGTGTTGTTTATTAAAATTAAATAAATACGCCCTGGTGCCGCCGTGACGGATTTCGGGAGGGTTTTTTGGGCATCGGAAGAAGGTGTCGTGTAATAACGATTATAAATAAGTATATTAAGGTTTATGTTATTAATAATAATGGTTTTATTACAAGTATCTGATATCATGTACGATTTGATTGATATTTTTTATTCTAATCAGTATTTCGCGTCTCATCCCACCAAATAATAATGTAATTAGGTCAAAATAGTTAGTAATTATACCTCTCCAAATTTCCTCATTACATGTTCGAAACACTTTTTAAGAAAAGTAACTTATTGAAGATTCCAGCTAAGTGTTTTTTTATATACTAGCCGTTGAAAATCTTTACAATTTTATATTGTTTTAAAATCCCATATATTTACAGTGTAGCGTTCATACTTGTTGTTAAACAAATGCCAACAAAATATAAATTAGGAGCAACATTAACAGCTCTATTTTAGTCATGATTCCGCTAGCTACAGCCATTGAGGATTAAACTCTAGGCCGGCTAATCCGAACAGCTCTTTGTTAAATTAAATCGATACTATCGAAAATTGCCAAGTTTCCAATCATTTAGATTCTTATTGGATTACAAGCTACTATCCACACTTGCAATTTTGCTTTTCTAAAAGAAAAAACCAGTAAGGAACAGTTTTAGAGTTGCCGCGCACCCGAGACCGAACTTCGTACAATCTAGATATATGGGCGAGTTAAGATGTGCATCTAAATAGCCTCTGCCGCCCTGGTACCTAACTTTAGATTACTTGCACCAAGTTTTACCGACTTTTCCCCTGGAAATGGTAAGTTTTCTTCGGCTTGGGGAAAAATTTCCCGCGTGTAACCTATTCTGTTTGACTCGAATTTACTGCTCAAGTTGGACGGTTACTGTGCGCTGGTTAATCATACGCTTTTGCGGAACAAACTAGGTAACTAAACTATATAGAATACACGTATATCTACTGCATACACAAAACTAAACTGTAAACATTCTTAAATGGGACGATTTATTTTCAATTGCAACAATATAAACGATAAACAAAACGGTGTACGTTCGTAAAAAACCTAAAGGGTTATTCTCATAAAAGTCGACACCATGAAACGACCCCATGCGGCCGCGAACACTATGACTCGAAGGGTTCCAAGGGTTGATGGTTCATTATGAATTCATAAGTGAAAACACTTGGACCGTGCGCCTATTACGATGCTCCCCGTAGGACCCGCGCCAATGCATTTTTAAAATGGGTCAATTTTAGACAGAGTTTCGGAAACTTTGTAACACGTGTTTGAAATGTGCTAGATTTGGAATTGTTGTTAATTTTATTAGAAACTAAACAGAACGAAGTTCTTTTAAGGAATGATGTAACTAATTCCTACAGTTCCAAACATTACTTTGTGATAGGAAGGTAGATATTATGAAGTACAATGTCACAGATACAATGTAATGCAAGTTATTCGTCCAAACCAAAAAGTGCTCCCCGTACATCCAATTTTTATGAAACACCTCAATTAGATTTTTAGATCCTAAAAAATAATCTGTGCAAAGCGCCACAGAAAGATTTAAAAATCGTTTACATAAATAAATGTAATTTTTTTAGACGGTATAGTTTCTTTAGGGCATCATCAACGGTGGGTATATTTTACATAATCTATACTAATATTATAAAGCTAAAGAGTTTGTTTGTTTGTTTGTTTGAACGCGCTAATCTCAGGAACTACTGGTTCGAATTGAAAAATTATTTTTGTATTGTATAGTCCGTTTATTGAGAAAGGCTATAGGCTATATAACATCACGCTATAACCAATAGGAGCGGAGCATAAGTGAAAAATGAAAAACCGTTGAAACTTAAACACGCGAACAAAGTCGCGGGGGACAGCTAGTATCAAATAAAGACGCTCCCGCTGTCTGTACGCTAAGATCTTTTAAACTACGCAACAGATTTTAATGTAGTTTTGATCAATAGATAGAGTGGTTCAAGAGAAAGATTTTTGAATGTGGATTTGACCCTAAATCTTCCGCCCGAATTCCTTTTTCATTACATTTTTTTTTAATTACAGTTATTTTTTTAATTTTTTATATAATATAATAATAATATAATATAATATAATATCTTGGGACATCTCACACACGGTCATCTGATCCCAAACTAGAAAGAGCCTGTGCTATGGCAACCAGACAACTGATAAACATACTTATATATTTCTAAATACATACATATTATAGATAAATAAATTACACCCAGACACAGAACAAATGATCGTGCTCATCACACAAAGATTCGTCCTGGGTGGGAATCGAACCCACGACCTCCGGTTTAGCAGTCAGGGTCACTAACCACTAGACCAACAGGCCCGTCACAATGTAAATAATATGTATGTTACATGCATATTAGTACAGAAAAGCGTACATTGCACCCGTGCGAAGCCTGGGCGGGTCGCTAGTTAATTATAAATTAACATGAACTTTGTAATGCAGGTGCCTTGGCATCTGGTCTGTGACAATATTGATCCTGATTAATGTGACCGTTTTATCTTTTAAACCACCTTTTTCATTAATTAACTTGTGTAGTTAAAATGTCTGTTATTATGTACTTAAACCAGTTAGTTGTCTAGTTATTATAATATTACGAGCTGACCCGGTAAACGTTGTTTTGCCAGGGCCACCCTTATCGCTCACAACCTATTCTCAGATAATTCACAAAAACACAAAGAATGTCATAAAAATCAGTCC
This sequence comes from Diachrysia chrysitis, assembly GCA_932294365.1. Taxonomy (NCBI): domain Eukaryota; kingdom Metazoa; phylum Arthropoda; class Insecta; order Lepidoptera; family Noctuidae; genus Diachrysia; species Diachrysia chrysitis. The sequence goes on along the minus strand of OW028661.1, from coordinate 10,568,777 downwards.
AGCCGTTTCAGAGGAGTTCGATAACAAACAATGGCACAATTTTTATATTTTGATAGTGTAGTTAGATACCGCACAATTAAAATTGTTTTTTTAAGAATTAACAGTGACGATCAACAAAATTTTTACGGAGCTCTAGGTACACGAGTTAGACTCGCACTTGTCCGTTTTTTTATATATAACATCATTGGTTAAATGAGAAACTATAGAAGCTTTTACATGTGAGAAGCTCATGATTATTAAAGAAGTAGATAAAGACATCAATGCAGATAAAATGCCGTTTTTACTGAAAAGGAAATGCGAATCAAACTCGCGTGTGATTCAATGGAGCGTTTATGTTTTTGTTACTTATTAATTAACAACGAATTTCTTTATCAGAAATTACTCATTCAAGGTAAGCTTATAATAGATTTTAATTGCACTTTTCTCATAGATAATTCTAATAATACCCCATATATAATACTAGCTGTTGCGCCCAGCTCCGCCCGCGTGGGAGTCGGCTATCGCGGCAAAACGTAGCTTATGTCCTTTCTTAGTTTCCAAGCTCACCCCATAAAAGTTTCATCCAAATCGGTTAAGCGGTTTAGACAGACAGAAAGACAGAGCTACTTTCGAATTTATAATAATAGTTTGGATATGCAAACTTTTTTGTGTCAAATGTGTAGTAATAATCTCGTTAAATATACGATATTTGTATATTGTAGGTACAAATATCGTATATAAAAATATCGCAAATATTTTGCCTTAAAATAAGATTCGTTCCCAGTAAGAATTCAACGAAAACAAAACATTGAGAAACATTATAAAGCTCAAAATAAGGCGAAAACAATATATCTTGTGTAACCCCAGTCATCTACATGGAAGGTTTGGGACAGCGCAGGTGCGACACTGTCACATAAATAGGAATACCTTCCACCCTTTTTAATATACCCTAGACTTGGTATAACACCCTGATATAGGGACTCAAAGAATATAAGGGGTTTTCACACAATATAACTGTGACGTTGGAATACATTAATCAAAGTGCGAGGCTTGGCGCGGGATTTTTCGCTTGATATTGTGTCCGTAACTTATGGTCTCCTGGTACTGTAATATCTTGGTGCATACTAGTTTTGGAAGCTGTCTTCGAAGATAATCTCCCAAAAGATTAATTGATTTCTTTTTTCTATTTTTAGAATCAGCAAGAAAAAGATAACGTCTTTGAAATGATTGAACATCTATACTAATATTATAAAGCTGAAGAGTTTGTTTGTTTGTTTGTTTGTTTGTTTGTTTATTTGTTTGTTTGAACGCGCTAATCTCAGGAACTACTGGTTCGAATTGAAAAATTCTTTTTGTATTGGATACTCCGTTTATTGAGGAAGGCTATAGGCTATATAACATCACGCTACGACCAATAGGAGCGGAGCAAAAATGAAAAATGTTGCAAAAATGAAAAACCTTTGAAACTAAAACACGCGAACAAAGTCGCGGGGGACAGCTAGTATTTAATATAACTTCATTTTTTAAGTAATTTAACTTCAAAAAACACATTTTCATTATCAAGCATCTTCAAAGACCACACAGAAATTTCCATTCAAAATAAAAATGGTCGAAATCTACAAATTAATTCAGCGGATATAAAATTTCGTACAAATATTAGGAGAGCAGATGAGTCTACAAATAACAACAATAATTACATCATGTTCCTTGTACTAGGACAACACGTAGCTTTGTGATTAGATATTCTGTGGTCCCTTGCTGTCCTCCGCAGCCTCCATATCTTGTGATGCCCGTAAGTCACTCTCTAATAGAGGATACGTGATCTTCCCTCTTTGTGCATAGAGAGGCACCTGAACACTTGATCCACATTGCAAGGATTGGAGTGCTGTGTTAACAGATGCTAATATCTCATAGGTTCATTGGTTCAGCCACGTCGTTGTTAGATTTCTTAATAGTATTTGTATGTAACGTAATTCAAAGAAATATCAACCTTAATCTTGATGCTTCGTTCAAAAAACGCATGTTAATCAAATTGATAATGAATAATAAATAAATGACTATCGGAAAGTACACGAGCACCCGTATGAAGTAACCTGAGACCCATGTCCAGCGTGATACACGTTATCTTAACGACCCCTCCCGGGGTTGAGTACACCCCCAGTACACCCCGATACACCGGCCAGATATGGAACGGCCAATTTTGGTCATCTCTACCTTTCTTTACGACTCTTGTTGTTTTGATCTGTTGATAACTTACTATCGAGTTGTTGTTCATTACCATGTTTTTGTAATGTGCGCATAATCGACGAACTTAAGCTACATGCCTAATTAAATTGTATGGGATAATTACATCACAGTAAATGAAAAATATTAAAGTTCTTCTAAAAAATAAGTTCCGTTGCAGATAGTGAGAAAATGCTAGGTTTGAATTTTAGTTAATGCAACATGAGATCTTTCTTGTAAAAGTCGTTAGAAATAAATGAATTACTACACAAAAAAGGAGACAAATAATTAAGTATTCACGGGAATTCTTCTCACAACGAGATATAAATAGAAAATACAGCAGAAAATAGAAGGAAATTAAATTAATATCAACTAAAATAGCACAAAAAATTAAGATTAAACATACCTTAATGGTCTTATATAACTATGCATTTGTTTCCGACATTGTTTTATTTACAAGTAGAAGCAACTGTTTGGCCCGCAGAGACCAAAAATATAAGTAATATTATAAGATAATTAATATTTCCAGTAACACGATATCCTGTCAAAGGGGTTATTGTTTGCGAGGGTAACGGGTTCGGTTCCCCGTATAGATTATCCGAGTTATAGTGCATTGAGTTTGCTTAGGATAGTTGACGCTCGGATTAAGTATATTCAAGCGTTTCCAAGGGGGTAGACAAAGATTACAGGGGACTGCGATAATTTTTGGTTATTTTAGTAAGGAGTTCGTGTTGCGGTGTTTTGATGAATTTAAATTGTGAATGTGTGAATTTAATTATGTACCTTAGATAATTAGATACCTTTAAGTCGTTTTTAAGTTAATCAGGAATTATTAGAATCCTAGACTTCAGCTGAATTACTTGTACATTTGACAGCTGACTGATCACTCGTGAATCGCGTATATAGAGTAACTCAAAATTGATAGATACTTAAGGCCTCAAAAAATTACACATTCGTGAGCTACCAATTTATGCAATAGAAACCTTCCAAAGCAAAACATTGTAGGACTTTGGCAGACCAAGAAAGTTGATTTAATGCATATATTTCCTGCCGGACATTTTCTGTGTTAAGTGCTTTAACCGAACACCTTTGACCGTTTTTTACTAACCCATCAATCGCGACTATTCCATTTCGCAAGATTCAAATTTCTGCAAAACGGAATTCGAAGACGCAATCCCAAATATGCACGTATCCTTTTCTAACACATACTATAGATGCATGTTTCTGTCCCGTTCGCCCACTCCATTTCCGGCGGTGCCTGCAACGTCCGCATTTAACGTCGCGGACTTAAAAAGTGGGTAGTTTTCGGAAATCTGCTTCGCGGATGGCCGGAAATGATTTCTGTCTGCCCGGGATGGGATGGATTTAGGTGGACCCGTGGACAGCCGTGACAATCGTGTGTAGATTAAAAAAAACTAGCTTGGGGACGGTTTGTTATAAAAGAAACGTAATATTTTGTTTTGAAACTTTCGTTATTGACAGCTTGTTGTTTGTTCGTATTTCAGAGCCTTTTTCTTTATTTTTAGTAGAAAATGTGCAAAAATGTTTGTGATTTTTACCTATTGCTACTTGGCTAGAATTTCGGAATAAACCACTTTCGCTATACGGTGTAAGATGTAAAAAAAATACAAGCCTATCCAAAAGTCCATCTTCTGAACCAACAAACAACAGAGAACAAATAAACATTGTTATAACTTAATTTGGTGTCCACCCGCGTTTGTAGCTTCAATATTAATAAATTCTCATTGGCTGGATTCGCTTGCAATTTGCCCTCGCAGTCCAAAAGTAAAACTTACGACGCACCCTTACTCCTAAATAAGTAGGGGTTGGACAAAAAAAGAGGAAAATTCTGTAATATTTCCGTGGACACCATTGGTGGTGGAATATCGGAATTGTAACCATGGAAAATAAGTAAATGGAGGTTGTATTCCGTCTCGAAAAGATAGTAAGAGTCAGATGTTTTTCGGCCCCAAAACGACTGGTACTTATTATGTATTTGAATTTTCTTTGATAGATACATTTAAAAGAATATAGCGGGAGCAGTTTCATTTTTAGTGCAAGACCTGTGACAGCATTCTTATTTAACCTTGGCCGACATAGGTACAGACAAAAATACATACAGGTTAAACAAAACCTTTCTTTTCGGTTTAAAAAGGCTTAAAAAAGGGATCATGGTTAGAAGAACGTAGAAACTAAGAGAGAGAGAGAGAGAGAGAGAAAGAGGTAACACTCAATTTATCTTAATTCTAGTCTACAGTCGTGAGGTTTTACTATAAGGCTTCTTCCAAAAGTCTCCTAATTCTTTTAAGTTCTTAGTAATATTCTTTATAAGAATGACGCCTAGGTAGGTCGTATCATGCAAGTATTTATCTCATGAGTTTATCTAGGTTCATTCCGCAGCGGTGGTTCGTAAAGGAAACCTGAGACTTCGGTAACGCAACACCACCAGGCACATGGATATGTCCTGCGTTTTATGTCATCCTAGTACATTATTATAATTGCTATTAAGTTGCTGATCAATTTTCCACCATATTTTTATTTATGCAAAAGAAATTGTAAAAAAATGAACATGACGGATCTTTTTTAGATTTGCTTATTTATAAATATTATTCTATTCTACAACTGACTATTTAATAAACTATACTAAATTCAAAACTAATAATATATGTAAAACTACTTGAATAAGCAATTTACTAAACAATTTTGCTTGGATGGTTAATAAGTCTTCTTTTTATTTAGTTAGTTAGTTTTAATTTTAATATATCTTAAGATTTTGTTATTGTATAAATTGTTTGTAGTGCTGTAAATAAGAAAATTAAATAAACTGTGAACGAACTTAAAAAAGTATTCTATCCTTAATAAAAATTTAATAATAAATGTAAAGATTAAGTAAGGAGGTAGTGGCTAAACGCGTCAAAAATTCGTCGTTATCTTTTTTAATGACGGAAAAAAAGCTCAGAAGGCTGCCACATTGCCATGAGGAAGGTTAAATAGAAACCCAAAAAGTTCATAAAAAAAACAATGTTGTCTGTGAAAACAGTTCTCATAAGAAAATATAGTTTCAAGAAAAAAATAAACGAGGAGTAAACTCACAAAATAAACATGAAAAAGTAAATAACAGTTTCTTGCAAGTTCTATAACAGTTTATATGATTGCAATCTGCTGTTATAGTTTATACATTCCTTGTTTAATTTAAATTATCTCCGTGTCTGGGAAATGCTATGTAAGTTTCTGGGTTAACAATCCAACGTCGTGTTTGAATAGTTTGCAATTGCATCCCGCCTCGCTGCGCTGGCACGACGTGCAGAAACCACTCATGTAGGATTGTTAAAATAACTGTTGCTGATGTTGCATCACTCATACTATTTATATTTAACTCGTCGTTTATCCTCTAACTTAACTAGTTGTTAGTAGGTACATTAGTATGTTAATATTGTGTAAAACGCAAATTTTGTGAGTAAAAAACATTGTAGCGATTTATTTGATTCCTATTTATCAAATACAGATCCCAAATTAAACAACTTGAACAATCAAAACAACAATGTCATCTCATTACCCGGTATAAAACGTAATAAATTACCAGGAGATCATAAGTACAAGCAACTGAGAGCACCCAAAAACAATATGGAGTCTTGTCGCGCGGCGGGCGCCCTGTAGCGGGATTATTACAGACTTATAATTATTTTTAGCCCCCCGAAAGGGCTTAAGGCAGCTGCGTAGGATTTGTACTAAGACTGGCGTTATTCAATATTATTTTCTTTCGGGAATTTTCGTGGGGAAGCGTTCCAGGTGAGGCATTATGTGAGATTTGGAGCGTCTGCGAGGATTTGACGATTAGCGGATGATGTAAGCCGAAAGTTTGCGTTCAGATTACAGATTTTGATTTTAACCTCAATAATGGTTTAGCGTGTTTAGCTTGTAGTTTCCAAGGTATGCTCATTAGTTAGGATTTATTGTTTTTATCGTTACGGAAATAAAACTTCGCCGGAACAATGGCTTTTTTTTACTTTTTCAGCCATCTCTCGCTACGTATAAACGTTATCCGTACAGAATCTATGATATTCAAACACGACCGTTATTACACGTACCGCGGGCAATTTTAAAATTCAAAACGCTCCCAGTCACGGACATTCGGATTGTTACCAATATCGCATGCACCGCACTGAATTTAAATTCGCATACAATACTCACGACTCCGCGTTAGCCACCAGATCATTTCACTTCCCTTTTTGGTCGTCGAGCGCTCGCTACCGAATTAATTCAAACGCTTCATTCGATTCCATCGAGCCAGTGTAACTGTGTAATCGCATATCAATCGTTCCATATTCGAACACTCGACCTTTGTGGTCAAGGATTCGAACGTGGGACAACCATTCATTTGTTTCCCGCCGGCGCGCGGCCGCCGACCAATCAGCTCGCGCTGCGCAGGTGGCGCGCTGTCACCGCGCGGCGTTCCATTTCCCGCAGCGCGTAATCGAATGAATATTACAAACGTCAAACTGACAGCTATGCAGTTTCACGCCCGATATATGGGTCGACCGCTCTTTTTACGCCGATTTCAAGTATTGTCTATGTGCGACCGCGTTTCATCGCTCCCGTCACCCGCGAATAGTAATTCGTAAACTTTAAAACGTTGCAGTCGAGTTAGTGTTGACGCGTCCCGACCTACACCGGAACTGTTTTACAGGGAGCCCATAATGAAAGCACTTAGCGCTAAGCGAAGCAATTATAAGTAATTTGGAGAGCGGTAATGGGCGCGGACAAGCGATGCGCAAAAACGCGCCAAACGTAACGCGCTAAAAGCTCCCTAATTCGATTGCCGACGTATACTTTTTAAAGTTCGAGCTAGCCGGAGGAACGACGAGAATTTTTCAATATTTGAAAAGGATTTTCTTTTTAGAAACAGCTGAATCGCGATATTTTATGGAGGAGGCTAATTGTAAAAGCTCGCCGAAGATTGTAATTAAAACTCGCTCTTGTAACTCAACGGGAGCGAACGGAAAATTCGCGGAATTCATAGTCATAAAGAAAGTGGGATTGGAGTCGGCTCGCTTCGAATGAAACAGAAATGCCGGGGCTCAGGCGACTTTGCGAGCGTCACCTGAACAGCGCTCAGCGTACCGAGCGCCTTCTTCGGTCCTGGTGATTTATGGCCGCGGATCCGGACCGGTAATGAAATTGCACCCTCTCTCCTCCCCCCCCTGCGCCAACCCCCTGCCCCGCGCACCCGTATCCATTCTAGAAATTACTACGCAACACTGAGTCGTGCACTTACGATTGTCTCGCCTCCCTGATATCCTGGTAGTCGTATGCTAATGTTTACTTTTTGTTTAAATTTCATCAATCAATTTATGTCGGAGGGTTGCAGATCCATTGGCATACAAAAAGTAAAGTGTCACAAAAATACCTTAAATACAACGACTTTGAAACTCGTACAATTTCTTCGTTCTTGTGATCCTAATATTTATTACTTATATTTCCCGAAAAAGAACCTGCAACCGAATGATTTTTCCTAGACAGAAGATCATCTAACTGATTCCAACTTCGTACTACGCAAACAGTAAAGTAATAATACATCTATTAACTAGGAAAACAAAAAAAAACATTACATTCAACCTTGCTGGCCATACAACTCAAACGCCATACACAAAAAAAAAAGAAAAAACAGAAAAAAGTATAATTCCGGGTGCGGGAAATTGCGATTTACGCGGGAAAATGCCATAAAACACATACATAGGCATTGTTTGGTAACTTTTAAAAACGGATCACAATGGCGCATTGAGCGTGACGTGGCCACGGCGGTCGGCCGCCCACGCTTTTCAATTAAAAATTCCCGCCACCAATAAAATTTTCATTGGGTTACAAAGATTTCGTTAGTTACAGTTAGCTGGGAACTGCTAACTAAGTTTCAGTTGCTTTTTTGAGTTTAAGAATCAAGTTTCTACTCGGCTAAACTTTTATTCAATCTGTCTCCGTCCTAATTTTTTCTTCTTTCTCATCCGTTGTGTAAGTCAAACTATAGTTTTAATGCAGTTTATTGTGTTTGTTTCAAACCTAATTTATTAACCTATTTATTTTGATTAACGTTCATGGTTGTATCTAAGATGTCCAAAATCCTGCTATAATTTCAATTAGTTAACTCCTTAGTCTTACTACAACCCGTTTTACCCGTATAAAGACTATTTAAACTCCCTCAACCCTGTAACTATTAGTCGAAAGAGAAGAAATCATTGTATACGATAACCTGATTTATAAAAGCCGAATAGGAAGATGGTAGGTAAAAATACGGGAACAGATTTCTGAAGGCAGAGGACTGAGTGCCAGCATATTATCTTCGTCTATGCTCAAATACTTTACTGACGTCAGCAGAGATAGATTGACAAACTAGTAACCTATGAAGTCTGGTGTCGGTTCTTCTCCATAGGAACGGCATTTTGGAACCGCGAACGTAAAGTCAGTTACATTTTAGAACGCTAAGTTTCTAAAGCGCATTTTTAGGTTCTATCAATCAACTCAGCATATCGCGTACGTATCGTGTCCACTGCTGGACACAGGCCTCTCACAGGTCCTCCGCTTTCCGCATTCACCCCGACCCAGCTATCTTCTTGACGTCATCGGGTATTGTATATTAGTAAGAAAAAACTTTTTGATTTGATTAGTACTGACCGTTAAGTGCTGAAACAGCCACGCCCTGAGGATGTTGGTGGCCACCTTCGGGAAGATGCCCCGCTTCTTCTGGTTCTTCTTGCCGTTGGTGTCGTCGTCCTCTTCACCCGTGCCTTCGCCAGAACCGATACTCGCGTTGCTGGCGTCGCCTGCGGATTCAATAAAATACACTTTTATATATTGCACAGTCTTAACTTCTTTGGGAAATTTATCTACATGGGTCTTTAATATTCATCGAAGATTTTTAGTACCTTTACTTTCCAGTGAGACATAACTTAATGGAATTAACGCCTTCCACGGTATCTCTACTCCCGTGTCTATGTCTGCGCACTCCATTTGGTATTTGAAAGGTCACAATCATTTATTAGCGTTAACCTACCGCGATTTTAAATACTTCAAATATTTTATTAGAATAGTTTAAGTAAGCTTCAAAACTGTTCAATTTTAAGCTAATGCAAGGAATTCTTATTATTATTAAAGATTTGCTTGTTTATTTACTTTATTTATGAAATTGCTCAACTAGTAACTAAGACTCTAATATTATAGAAGTTTTGCATATATTGTCTAAAATAAATTATACATATCAAATATGTTAAACACGTACGCACAAACAAGACAAATTTTACATAATTATAACAACGTGTTAATCGGGTACCAGGCAGTTAGCAAGAGCAAGAGGGGACATCTCTTGCTTCGTCCGTACACGAGAGCGTCTTATCAAACTGCGCCTGGCATATTAATTAGAAACGCCAAGTTGTATTTATTTAATCACCTGACATACCGCCGATTCCTATCTCCCTGGTACCTACGCTTAATTAATTCTTACTGTGTTTCTTATATGCATTTTATGTCATGATCATTGATGATGATAGCGAATGTTCTAGATGTTTTAAATAAGTTGTTTTGAAGTCATATTTATTTACATTTCTTGCCCTTAGAAAATATAAGAATGACGTTCTAATTTGTACATAGTTCCTTTTTTAAGCGACTTTAAAAAAAGTTTCGCAATTCAATACGTACCTATGTTACATACATAGGTACGTATTGAATTGCGAAACTTTATGTAATATTTTTGGAACTAAAGCAAAATTACAAAATATTATAAGTGTTTTTATATAGGTTATGTATGTTTCATTGATCGGATTGTGACCATTATTTTCGTTTTTGTTAAAGAGTAGAAAATATGTGCCCAACCTGAAGGACTAAAAAGTATTAGAAAACCATCAGATATTTAAAGGTGTTGCTTCTATTTGTAAAAGATCTGGTGTGCTGTTTTTTTCCTTTGAATAATGTATTCGGATAATTTTGGATTCTGTACTACAGGTACCAGGAGAGTAGAAGCAGGGAACAGGATAAACAAATTAGCGTGCACTGAGCCGTATCAAATATTCATCGTAGCAGGAACAAATCGAATCAGCAGGTACCGGGGTGTGAGCGTCTTATTTCCGTGCTTGTTTCTGTTCGCCGTTAATAATAAAAAACTGAATTTGCTACAACCGATCGCTTTCTTTTCTTTTGACCTTTTCGACGATGTGAAACTATTTTTCAACCGTGTAACAGCTCCATGTCGTTCGTGCATAGTGCTGTGCGCCGCTGCGCGTCGAGTTTACCGATAAAAATGGTCGTCGAAACGCAACGCGACGGGAAACTGTATCGAGTGCGCGTATCTCATTCGACCGGTGGCATGCACATTGTGATGGTAATAGGGGCAAAGTAATAAAATTACTCTTAGGCCATTACCCGTCGCCCCTCGATGTTGCGTGGCCACCCCATCGCGGTATAGGGTGTAGAAGACACAATAAAACGTTCCCAGTTTGACAAAAACAACGGGATTATTGTCTGTGTAATTGTTTTATACGTGTACCGAGATTTATTTTGTTAAAATTACATTTTAAAAGTTTGCTTGTATGTGCCTTTTTATTGGGAGAACTTTTTTGTGTGCTTCTCATTTGTTTTAATATTTTTTCGTATTAATATGAAAAAATACTGTCAAATGTACAATTCTACTATAAATTTAATATACAATTATAATTCTGTACAGAAACTAGAATAATTATTTTTCTGTTCACACACACCCTGTATTTATTTTAGCGAGTAAAATCTGAGTGCAGTTGCATGATGCAGTGTTGTAATCCCCTAATTCATCTTAGCGCGACGCACACTCGCGCACCTAACCCTAATGTTTCTAATACACCCCCAAATGGACGAGCACAAACACAAACAGATATGCGTGCGAAAAGTCAAGAGTACTCGTTTAGTTAATTTTATCGAATTAAAAACACATTTCACATCACTATCTATTTTTTTTTTATTTCACGTTTTTGTTATTGCAATATTATTATATATAATTTATTGGTAGTAATTGTTGCCATGTTAGAAAAATTGCGCAATTAAAATGTAAAAGATAATAAATAAGTTGTTTGAAAAAAAAGTATTTTGATAGATCTTTCCTATTTATGTAAGATATTATAGTTTCTAGACTATTTATAAAACTAGTTAATTTAGCAATGTTTTTAATACATTTTAGCATTTACAAGTCAGAAGTTTTTATCTGCACTCAAGTACTCTTAAGTAGCCAAGACTTTGTTTGCCATATTATTTAAAGCTGTTGATCTATTTAACAAAATTAACAAACAATAAACACTCGATAATATCAATCAATTTCCCTTACCATACTTTCAAAATTCGTTCCAATTGCACCTCATTCGAAACAAGACATAAAAACGAATAAAAACATAAAAAAAAACAAATGACTTCACTGGTATGTAACCCAAGTATTTAAAATAGAATCATAAAATAGCACGGTCGTATATTTCAACTAATTTTGAGAGAAATCGTAAAAATATAAACGATGGATTTCTTATTATACAGATTTTATTGTACACCGGCTATTGGTTATGGATAGATTTTATGGGAATTTTACTTCCATAGCCGTGTTATGCGACGGCCTAATTTTTATGTGTTGACGGACATATTGATAGGATTTTAGTACTTAATAAAAAATATTTCTTAAGGTAATTTTATCGCTCGATCAATATAACTCTTTTTGATAGTTTTTGAGTACTTATTTGATCGGATACATTCGTTATGATTTACTGTATAGGGTTTTATTGGGAGATCATCATTAGCTACCATTAGTTTTATGTGCCGATGGATATTACTGTTCTTTTAAGTTTAATTTAGAGGTCTTTAGCGCCTTTTACTGTCATTATATTTTCGAATTTGTATAGATGTACACTATTATATCTTTTCATAAATATTTTTAACTAACGACTATTTTAATCTTGCCTTTCTATAGACGTTTTTCATACGAGTATAAACAGACTGTCTGCCAGCCAAGTCGCCTTTAATTTTGTCGTAAGTCGTTTTTAATTTTGAATAACCTAATTCTACAACACCAAACTTTGAATACTAAAATATAATTCCCGAGTTAGGTAAAACCTTTCATGATAAGTCCCATGGCACCATAGCACCATGGCGTCATATATGCGTTACAAGTGAAACTGCTCATTAGCAGTAATCCGGCATGGTGTGGTGTTTGCTCCCATGGCGTTTGTAAGCCGATTGCCGCAACCCGACACTGAATCCGCGACCCTCCTGCCGGGGCACGCGCCGTACTGCGGTTTGCCTGCTTTGTGCCAAAAATATTTTTACAGCGTATTTTTGAATTGTTTGGTTTATTTATTCGGATTATGATTAATTAATCGAATGATGGCTTTGTTAATGAATGCAGCTTCAGAGACCTTTAGTTAGGTACCAATGTAACCAACATTTACTGTTAAATGTTTTAATGGTTAAAAATATTTTTACAACTAAAATAATTAAGTTTATAATTAGACAGCTGTGCCCCGCAGTTTTACTTGCCTTGTTTTTCTACCAAGGCAAGTAATGTTAAGTTAACCCACCTATGGCCTTCCTCGAGAGTTGGGCTATCAAATGCAAAAACTTTTTTTTTTTAATCCGATGTTAGTTACAGACTCTAGACCGTTCAAACAAAAAAGTCATAAGCTCTATTATATTTGTAAGATAAACCACAATATTTAGTAAAATCACTTAAAATTAGAAAAAAGTAAAGATATACGGTAAACATAAAGTTGCAAAGTTGTTAAAAAAAATTCCTAAAACATGTCCAATTATTATAAAAATTCCAAACTAGAGATGCGACTGAACACGCAAATGATATCGACAGATGATTAAACGCAACCATTTGCTACAACAGTTTTTTTTAACAGAGAAATTGATAGCAATCTTTGGATAAATAGCGAGAAGTTTCGCCTACAAGTATAACGGGATTTTTTAAATGACCTGTGTCGGCGTGGGCCGTCAGTGGGATTTTTTCACTTTTCATTCCGAGATTACCATAAAGTATTTGACATTAAATATTTGAAAGTTAATAATACTTTTTATGATCTTTCATGACGATGTTGAATGTTTATTCATGGGTTTTAAATTCCTTGTTATGTTGTTCTGAGTGGCTTTATCTGTTTATTGTTAAACTGACAACAGTATAGGTATAAGTTAGGGCATATAATTTCTGAAAACGTTAACACCCAGCCAATGTTCCTACTCTAAGTAGACACGTTTTAAGCTGTTCGAAATTTCTAGAAATGCTAATTCTTAATTAATTTGTCTACATGAAAAAGATTGAGAATTTTTTGTTACCGTTTTATAGAACTTATAAATGAACGATCTCGAGTGTACTAGTGTTTCAATCAATTTCTTCAAGTAGTATAAAAATAACTTAATTTATACGGAATTGTCATACTAATAAAACCTTTCTTTTATATTTTATTAACAATAAGTTTATTTACTGATTATATTAAAATAATCTCCATTATCGCCAAGTCTCAAAAAATCAGTAGTTCGATCGTTAGATTTGCACAATGAGAGGTCTATTTCTGTCGGTGACACTCTTCGGAGATTTATCGCGTTCCCGACATTAGTGCAGGGCGCAAATGAGTGCAGAGCCTATCGGGTTGCGCCAATCAAATGGAAGCACGCGCTACCTAGTGATGGTCCGTGTGAATTATCGATATCGACGGTTTGTATTATTTTGTACAAGAAATATGATATTTTTAAGGATAGAAATAGTATATAGTCCTTCTAAGAAAATATATGAATGATAACTTACTTTAACAGAACAAGTGGTTAAAATTTTAACTTGGGATTATTTACTACACAAATAGAAGAAATGACTATTCAGGCATACATGAAATTTTAAGTGTTAACTGAATGTTACTAAGTTATGAAGCCAACACAATATAACATTACCATCTCTTTTAGCACCGATGTTTACAACAGAAAAGTCTTAAGTTTTGTATGTATTTTGAGAATTTATCGATATCAGTATATCGACATCGACCAAATCACTAGAGGGCGACAACCGCGGTGTCGTAATACGTTCAGCGATTTGATGGATTGGCTTCTTTGCAGTCCCTCCTATTTGCAAACACCCTTATCTGAGCCATACGGGGGCGGGGGGTACCCAAGGGCTAATTAAAATTGCCACCATATACCAACGCAGTCAACAAAAACCTTATTTCCTAACACATAAGAATGAATTTTGAACAATTAGTTTTTGTGTTTGCGTTGCATTAAAATTGGCCGATAGATGTGGGAATGCAATATTAGAAATGGAATTTATTTTAATAAGATTGATTGGAGATTTTGTGTGACGTAGGTAATGCGTTGATTGTGTGTTCTGAATCCCTCGGATTAACGGACGAATTTAAGGGAAACTTAATGAGTGAGTTTAGGAAACTGTTAAATAAAGAAATAATGACGTATGGTAGTTGAAACTTGTGAATTGGACGAGGATGTGATTTGGAGTGGCGTACAAACTGGTTTTCAAGGTGTCGCTAGCTCTGAGGTCCCTAGTGCGATTTCCGGACGGGTCAATGTAGAAAACAATGTTTCTACATGGTCTTGGGACCGGGTGTTTTTGGTACCTTCGTTGTCTCTGGTTCCATAATACAAGCTTTAGCTACTTACTTTGTGTTCAGAACAATGCATGTGATGATGTCCATATTTATTTATTTATTTTGTATAATAATATGATTAGAGTAAAATCATTTATAAAGAAGGAATAGTTTTGACATATTGGACTTAATATGGACTTAAAGTAATACCGTAACAAATAGATATAAAACAATAATTTGATATTCAAATAAATTACTACTAAATTGTTGACAATTTGTATCTTTTGCCAGTCATTTAAAAGTCATTCAAATTTAATTTATACCTCATTAAAATACCTCTTAAAAGTTACGATCTTTCGTTTACATCCGCTCCAATAATGATCAAATAAAATCAATATAAAATACCTAATCGGTTTAATAAAATGTCTTGGATGTCAATATTTATGGGAAATCATCTAGGTATTTGACATCCCAGTATAGTACAATTAAACCAAAAAACAATGCAATTTTTCATCAACGCAAGAAAAACAAACTTCGTTTTATTTCTTTCATCTTTCCTGTGGTCTATAAGGTTTTTTTGACCAATCTTGTAAGATTATAATATAAAGTTACTATAGTCTAAAATACTGCATACATACACTAAATAATATAGTAATTATAATACAGGTTGACACCCCTAAATCTACGTTTCCGATTCAACCCTCAGAAGCGCGTGGAAAACGCAGCGCACGCTTAATTACAGCGAGCGAAACGCGAAGCGTAGCGCACTACGCCAGCTCGACACTTGATGACTGCGCTGTCTTATTGTGCTGTTTTAATCAGCTTCGTTACTCCAACAGTTTCGTGATGTATCGGTTTGTATGACTTTTACAATATTGCTGTTAATGGTATGAGGCATGTATAGTATTATGAGAAACGTTAATTATTTTCTGAAAGTTTTTTTGAAGTGTAATTATCTGCACGTAATTATTTGAGATAACGGTACAAATTATTCCTTATAGGAGAAAGCTTGTAATGTGTAAAACCTTAATTTTGTGCAATTTTATTATCCAAGTAATAATAATGTACAGGGTCAATATTGAGTTGTTAATAATTTTAAGTATTTTTTGGCATAAAATCTCAATAACACTTAGCTTTACTTAGAAATGGAAGTCAGGAGCGAACGTTTGGTCGATGCGGTTCAAATTACTGTCCATAAAATTTTACAATAAAAATGCAATATCTTTTAAAACGATGACTATGTAATACAGCGTTTTATTTTAAAGGACGAATTTGAGGTAATAAGTGTTGAAAACAACACTCATAAGCGATACTTTCTCTCACTAAAACTTAAGTGGTGAAGTGCAAACGATTATTAAAATTAATATAAAGTTAAATATATTTAACGAATTATTAAAAAAATATTGTATTTTACATCGTTGCGTATTATTTTAATGGCAATCGAATGTGAATACCACATTTACAAAAATACCAATAATCATAAAAAAAAACGTCAAAATATTACGCGTAAAGGTTCATAACGATATCGAACACAAAAAATGTTTTTACGAGGCAAACTTAACCCTTACAATGGCGCGGATCACGTCTCCGCGATTACGCAGCATTGAAAATTAGTTTAATATCTCAAATTGACGATTCCGCCCGGAACGGCCAATTAAGAGGGAATAACACTTGGAATTATCCTCCTGATAGCCAAGTTATGGGGTGCCTTTATGGACCATTAAGTGCGCCGTAACTCGGGAGACGATTCACGAATATTTTGTACACACTAAATGTTTGAATTTACAACGATTCGAGTCTAGTGTTTACGATATTACAGCCGTGTCTAGCTGTAAAACTCAGCGCCGCGTTTTGTGGGTTACAAGTTGTTCGAGTTAATGACTTGTTATGTTATTACAACTTGTATGACGTCCCAACGAAACTTTACTGTCATATCCAGTGTAGATAAGCTTAATTAAACATTCAAATAACTTAGTAAAAAGTTATAAACAAATTTATGTACACACTTGACGAGTTTAAGTAACGGTTTTGGTGTTACCCTAAGTTATAACCGCGCGTATTAAAGGATTGATACAGTAAACATCGCCACTGCCGCTGGTGAGGAGCTGGTCCCTGAGCTCGGGCCCCAGCCAACGTAACGGCCGTTCATTCGCGCATTGATTTCAATTTGAATTTTAATTGCGGAATATTATACAAAATTACATTGCTTAATATTCACCCCGGGGCGGCGATTTTTGCATATTTTTAACCCTGCGTAGAGTCGTTTTGGTGCGGGTGGGTGCTGATAAAAATCGCATATATTAACTAAGAGAGGGCCGGATTTTGAGCGCAGATAGTCGGGCGGTTTTCATTAAAGCCGATACGGGCGAGATAGGTGTCGTATTTTATTGCTTATCCTCGACTCGGACCGTTCTGTTACGTCTTAAAATTCTACTTAAAAGATTGTGCTTTTGAGATTCTTAAGACATGTTTATGTTACTTCCGACGGTTGTCTTGATTTGAATTTTTGCTGATTATTTTAATCCTTTGCCTGTCAATGTTTAAATAACAAAGCTTTTAAATAGATTTTTATTAAAATTTCAATCATTAAGACTTGTAATCATCACAATTAATTATTTCATCAAATAAAAGACTAAGTTCTATAATCGTATAAATTAATGTACCTACAACTATCATTATAAACTTAAATTTTCTAGTCGCATGAGCTTTAATTAAGTGCGCGACAAGTCGCAACAGTTGACGACAAAATATGCATTGGGTTTTTAAGTCAGATCAGTGCATACCTAAACAGGGTTAAACTTATAAGGGGTTGATCGCATTTGACGTGGCATAATGCGATTTTGATTTGCGACTTTATTAATATGGTAATATATTGAGTTTAAACGTGTTGCCCCTTTCGCCTGTTTTGAATTATTTGATTTGAATATTAAGATAAGAACTGAGAGGAATAATGGAGATGATTTTTATGAAAATATAATAGTGGCTTTATAAAAAACTATTTACCGACAAATAGCTTTATTATCACTAGCTGTTTAAGTACTTAGAATGCAATGCCATTCTTAAGCTGATTTTCTTTAGATGAGTTATCATTAAAAGATATGTGTTTCAAGTGACGTTGTTATGCCAACCATTTAAGAGCCACTGTGACTGGAAAAATGCAGTGAAGCCTTACATACGTGTACAACAAGAGCCACGCATTTACCAAACGATGTTTATCTACGGACCTTACGAATACTTCAGCCGATGGCTAATTGCAACCTACCCGCAATTGACGTTTTTTTTACAAAACGTAAAGCTAATAAATGGTGGCATTTATCTTGTGTTTGCATCTCCGGAACGCAGGATTCCTTGAGATCAGAAAAATGAAGAGTTGGAACGCCAGATATATTTTAAGTATTTGCATCAGATAGATGTTTAAAAGGAAAAATGTATGGAATCCAGTGTTCTTTAAATGACGACATCTCTTCGTGTTTGGATATTTTTTGACGTCATACTACGATAATGTCGAATGGACATATTAATGCACAAAATTCTACTAATCATAATATTAAATCAGTGCTAAAAAAATAGATTAGGCAACCAAACACGTTTCTTAAAGTTAGTTTTAACAAACAACTACTAGCAACTTGCGCGAGCAGTCGCAGGTTCGAGTCTTGCCTGAGGATTAAGTTTTTCTTTCTACTATTTGTATTTAATTACAAAACTTATAGTATTAAACAATTATTTTAATGTAATAGCAATGTACTAAAATAAACATTTAATCTTAATAACATACTCGTTTATGTTAACCAACAAATAACACACCAATACCAATTAAACACATAATTTTATTACATTTAAAACGTCTTTATTTACGCAGAACATTAACTAAGGCTATTTCCAATCAAATCAAAGCGACATAAATCTGTTGGGAACGGTCCGCCTGACAATAAAAACTGACGCGGCAGCGGGGGGTTAAATGCTCTCAGTAGGTATCCGTTGATTGGCGATTCCAGGGCTGGTAAGGTTAACTTGAATTTCCTTTTTATTGTGTTTTTATTGTGTACCTATCTCTTTTATGTATTTAGGGTAGAGGCTGAGCGAATTTTGATAGATGTTTGCTCTTTGGATTTTTACGAGCGATTTTCGTGGAGTTTTAAGCACTATTTATTTATCCCTGTTTTTTGTTCTTAAAGTTTTTTTATTTTGTTAAAAGTACCTATATCGTATTTTTTTAAAAGATTATATTTGTTTTTTATTGTCGTTTATTTTCTTACTTTCTCGAATTAGAAAAGGTAGATTTTTTTACAATTTTTAATAAAAACAGTATCTTGGATTAACCACTCCACAAAACTAACTTAATCGCCCACACTGACTTTTAACTGACAATCAAACAGACGGACAGACAACTCTGACACAACACGCGAATAAAATCTACGGAGCTTTCCTAACAGAACAATCTATTTTCTCGTATTCTTGCTTAATAACTTTGATTTCTTATCTATTGTAAATATTAATAGATGTAACATAAACTGAATAAACCCCACGTAATAATAAAACGTTGTTATTTTAAACGCAACAAAAGGGAAAAGTCGCCTACACGACCGGTCGAGGTACTAGGATAGCATTTATCCAAGGAGCGCCGTGTGAGGCCATTCATACACCGTATTTATGAACACCGCGCCTGATCGCCTGGTACCTGGTAACGTTACACCGCCGCCTTGGTGATTAATAAGAAGTTTTTTTTTGATTGGATTTATTTATCTGGTTGTGTTGGTAACGTCTTCTAATTATAAAGATAGGATCTGTGACGAATTAACAAGCTCATTAACTTTAATGGACAAATCAAGAACACTTTAAAATCTTATAAGGAGTTCAATGACCCAGTCATCATATTTTTACCATTACTTCCTTGTTTTGATTTCCCCTATATGGCCAATCTACACACATTAGAAAATGTATCTTTTAATTAATTTATCCTCTCGTATAATAATCGCATCCAGATCATAATTTCACATGAACGGAAATCAAGCTCACGTCAATCAGGTCTTAAATTTCAAGCCCTAACAGGATTCTTGAAACAAAACCACTGGACCTTGACTTACCTTTATCCAGTATCAAAACACGTAAATTAATACCAAAAAAATGAGGAAAAAAAAAAGGAAAATTTATCAAAAAGCTTGCGGTGTCATCGTCCGGTCCTGATCACTCGATACGCGGTGCGCCGGCGCAAGAAATGATACTATCGTACGCAAAAATAAAATACCTCAAATCAAACGTGATCTTAAAAACGTCAAATATAAAGCTTTTGACTTTTAGGAAATGTTACTTGGTCATTATTTTTAATGATACCTTTTTCTTATTAATGTTGTAATTATAAAACTTGTTACCTAATAAGTCCAAAACATAATTATTAGATTTTTTTTCGCACATCACTAACTCCTTATACAGTAAAAAAAACTTGGACCTGTGTAAAAAGAATAGAAAACCTATTATTACCAGAATACTACTTTTGGCAAATTTTTTGTTTAAAGAGTTTCAGAACGACCGATCTATAAAAAAATCTCAGAGAAACTAATATTTTAATTAAAAGAGAAATTAAAATTAACAATCCAATAAAGCTTTTCTATTTACCATAAAACTTTGAAAATTTTAATATTTTTATAGACTTTACGACATATCAGCCGACCTGCACTGAAGCCGTGATCGAATCTAAAAGAACTGATCCCAACACATTAAAATTCTGTCAACTACAAACTCGTAAAAACTGCTCAAAATGTTCCCAAAACTGTTATTTACCCATTAAAAGCCTAAAGCGATCTAGACTACATTCAGCCTAGATTTCTGCCTTAGTTCCGCCTGCCGAGCATGGAATGCTAAACGCTAACGGCTAATTGTTACTTGGATCCAAACGTGATGAAAATCACAGAACATTCTTGTTCTTGGCATACTTATGAGCTCAAATCGACCCATACATACTTATAAGACTCGTGATTGTGATTCAAATTAATTTTCCATTTTATCCGTGCGTTTCGTTAAAAACTCAAGTAGTCTTGACAGCCATGTTAGAACTCAATCTAGCATTTATGAAAATCAAGATTTCGAGTGTTTGATGCAATAGCATCTGCAATAACTGATTTTACATGGTCTGGTAGAAATTTAAAAAATAGTTATTATTAATATATCAAATAATAAGAGTAGTTTCTGATGTCCAGAGCACTTCTGAAATGACAATCTTTGAAGAAACAAATCTATACAAACTCCATTTTGTTTTTCGATTGATACTAAATAAACAAATGAAGTGATGAAACAAATGTACCGGCGTCGACACGGCGAGCCCTGCACAACTGTCACTGCACATCAGAGATCAAATTGTAATGTGCTGCATCGTCTAATTGAGGGACGCACCGGCGGCAGTAAACAGGTCGCTTTACGACGTGTCACCTACCCGGGTACGTACCAAATAAATCAGAGGCAACACAAATATTACACTCAGTCGGGCGCGCGTCATAAACGGGCGCAATACGCATTAACGCGCGTCCAAAATAACTTCGTCGCGAACAGTTTTCGCAAATAATCCTCGGCTTATGTCGCGATTAATGTGCGTTTTTGGTCGCGCGTCTCGTGGACGTAAATAAGCGAATATATTTGTGGTTAAGACGATGATGTTGACCAAATAGTAATTGGTCTCCTCTCGGTCGCATGTTTACTGAGCGAGCTAATTAAGCCGCTCTATTATTTAGCATCGCTGGCCAGCCAATAAGCGCTTGTGATATATTTTACGCGGCCATTTTATGTGATTGCGGTCGTCTTAAACAGAACTTATGGGTTTAATACATATTTTTTCAAGCCTATTTATTTTTATCTTGGATAGACAATTATCTAATAATAAGAATGAAGTTATCATTTAATAGTTAAGTTGACATTTAATTATCTCGATAACTGGAACATAAATCATATTTTCAATTAATGCTCTCTAGGGAAGCAATCTATTGTTTAGTATCGTTTTTGTGCAGAATATGAAACCAAATAGATCGTTCTGATTATTCGTCCTATAAATTTAAAGAAAAACTATTCGATGTCTTTTGTGTTTCAAAATTCAATAAATTTTTGTTGATTTCCGACAGTTATTTAGAAGAACTTCCTAGAAATGTCATACTAATTACATCAAGTGACTTTCCAAATGAAATAATTAAATCACTTTACATTTTTATGGCGATATAAATAGTAGAACGCATTCTCGATACCTAAACTAAATAAGAATTTAAAGTGAAATTTTGAAGAGCGTCAAGAACAATTTCATTTCTATAGTTAATGCTCAATCTGCGAGAACCTAAATTACGAGTTTTTCTAAAATATTTTGATGATAGACATTGTGATAATAAGCTATCACTTGGCAATATAGTGAAGTGCTATAACTTCCTGAATCGATATTCAATTATTTACAAACAATATTGTTGAAGATTTCATATCATTACCCATAAAAGATAGTAACTATTAACTATTAACTTTAAAGTAACGTGTGTCACATATCAAAACTATTTAATGTCGACAAATAGTCGCAGCGACAATGTAACTACGCGCCAGTTGTCGTGCGACACGACTTTTATTTAATACTAGCTTTCGCCCGTGACTTCGTTCGCGTAGAAATTAAAAATGGTTTTTGACATTCTAATTTTAAAGAGTATTGCACCAAGGTTTTATGTGACTTCAACGTTTTTTGAAGCAAAATCGAATTGAGTTTTCAAAACATGTGTTGAAAAAAATAATGTCGGAAATTCTGAAAATCCTTTTTTATCGGATGCCTACGTCATACAAAGAACACACCCTCGAAGTTTCAGGTCTCTACGATCAGCGGTTTAGGCTGTGCGTTGATCCGTCACTCACTCAAAACAAAGCATTTTATATATTTAGATATATCATGTATTTAATCTATCAGTTAGTGAAGCATTCGTTTAGATGGCGCTTCGTTCGTTCGCTGATCGCCAAACATCTTTTGTTTTAATTTCATTGAGTGCTAAACGTTGACATTTCGCGACGTCTTTAAAATGTAAATTTATGCGGAATCTTAGTGATTTATGTCTCCCCCGCTAATGATCTACATACTTCTTTGAAATCTTCTCAAACTGACAATGTTCGCACGTTTCTAGATAATCTTGACGCACTTAAAATGTTATTTATTTTCATGATAGAAGACTTCGCGGAAACTTTTATGCGTAACTACCTGTTTTTAGTTTAGAAAGTTAATTTTGCAAGTGTCAGTTACCATGTTAGGTAAATCAGTCGACATCAGTTATTTCGGTGTAGTTTCTCGTGGGAATGGCAGTACTAATATCACTGGAGTTAGTTGCATCATTCGTACAGAAATGCGATGTAAACAGCTCATAAATAAGTGTTATTTCAAGGCTTTCGATGTCTTCATAAACTACATTAATCTGAAGCAATTTATGTTCAAGATATTTATGTTTTTCATTCTTATTTTCAAGGTGCAGAATTTATTTCAAGTTCCTAGAAATTCTTCTTACTTGGAACAAACAGATGTCATCATTATATTAAACGGAATATATTTAGCTGGTTTCCTCGTAGCATTGGTGCTAGGGCGCATAAATGGTAACAATATGTAAACAATAACATAAACAGGGCGAGTCCACCTGCCTCGCATGAAGGTACTAGGCGCGCATACATATTGAGAAGATGGCGGGCGCGCGCCGCGTTTGCATACGATGTTCAATTACGAACCCGGAATATGGAATGCATTATAACCGCTATATTGTTATGCTCTCTGGGTGAACCGTCGCGTGATTGTTTCCGCGGTCGAGATGAGGCCAAGGTGGATTTTTGCACGTGTCTGTGTACCACACGTAGAGCTGTAAACATTCTGTTGTTCTCATAAGTTAATAGCTTTGAATTTCTTGCGTTTCTGATTAGACAATTTAGTTTATCACCACAGGAAGTAGGCACGCATATCTGTTAGCTACTTGATCAGTAATCTATATATATATTTATTTTTTATTAGCCAATTTCATTAGTTTTGTTGTAAGACAAGCACGACAAAGACCGTCTTGCAATAATATGTTTACACATCCAGCCATCCTATTACATAATATTCCTTCTAAATGTACCAAGTAATCATAAATCGCTAAGAGATAGCGAGCTGTCTCTGAAATTACTTAATGTAGCCAAGTAATAAGCAATAATTTCCTCGGAGGTAATGGTTTTGCGACACCGCCATCTATCGGAGAGTAGCGGTACGCGTCGATAAATCGATGGAAAATAATTACTTTTACTATAGGCTAGCTGCAGTTAGAATCGCCTAAAGCTATGTAATTTTGAATAGAATCGATATGTTAGATAATTATTTATTTGTAACCGTACTAAGTTATTTACATTTTAAGTTTCAGAAGTTTTAGAAGTTTCAGATTTTAAGTATTGAATGTCTGTTTCCAAGTTGATGCATTGATTCATGAAATGACAAATGTTTACAAAATAATATCTAAGATGATAATTAATAGTCTTAGCTGATATTTTTTGTCAATCGCGCCCAGGTATAATTTTTATTGACATAGTTGGATAAAAGTGTATTAAAATTAGCAAATTTTTGTTTTAGATAGCATCAGGTACATACTCGATAAACCTGTTGCATGTTGTCTGAGGATGTTATACAGGTGACTTCCGAACCATCCATCCTCCACTTTTAAAATATTACTATATAAGTGGTGTCTTTGTACGTTTTCACTTATTGCGAAACAAATTTTGAACCACAACCCTTTTTTTTAGAGAGTGTCTGTGTTTCTCCATAAATGTCCTACACTCGGACACTTGCGTGTGTCAGACACACGTTCGCTTAAGGTACACTGAGTGTAGGGTGAGTAGACAGCATAACGATATTAGAATTTGACTTTATTGTCAAACATCATGAATAGTGTTTGAAACTTGCTTAAAGTATTGAATCTTAGGTACATAAGGCGATGTGGTCTGTCGCGACCGCGCGCATGCGCACATGACTACACCTCGTTACAGCTCGCTTTATTGTCCGTCTGTCAGTTTTATTTCCTCGTTTTTTTACACTTAACTAGTTCTGTCCCGCGGTTGCGGTCGCCTCAAGATTAACGCTCGCTTAGCGAATTTGCTGGGTTAAAAATGACAAATGGTTGAGGGTTTTCATTTTGTTTTACTGTCAATATGTGACTTAGTACTTTTGTGATGTAAATTTTGTCCTAGGCTCAAACATTTGAAAGCTACCTAAAATGTACAAGAACTAAGAAATATTACAATTACGTAAAGACTAATCTAAACACGCAAAAGCTTAGTCAACTTTTTTACAGAGTTTTAGTAGGTACGCTCTCAGAGATTTTCCAATAGAATCCCGTCGTGGCTACTATAACTAGAGCCTAATAAAGTCCACACATTATATGTAGATACCTCAGCAGTACACTCGTAAATACACATCCCACGTTATGTATTGATTAAATAGTCACATCGACCACGTTCAGGTAATCTGCGTGATTATTTCAAATCACCGACACATTACATTAAGCGTAATCTCCAGTAATGGCGGCAATGTTGCCAGCCTCCGGCACTCCGCCGAATTGTGGGAAAATAACCACGCTAAGACACCATCCCGATACCTACCAAACACATTTTAATATTCATGGAAAATTTATCTACTGAATACATTTGAATTATAAACATACGTAATATTTAAAAATGACAGCAACACGAATCGGATGAACATCGATTTCCCGTGAGAAGATTACATTATTCACACATTATACAATTATTTACTTAAACCCTTTAGTATTTTAATCCAAGTCGCGAGCTTCGCAGGCAGAATGGATATTGACAGCGAGGCGGGAAAGCGCGAAGGCGGCCATGACGCTTTTTTTCTTTTTAATCCAAAGTGTCACAATGGACGGCAGAGTGCGCTTTATGCCAGTGTCAATATTTTATTATTTATTTTTAATCCGTATACTCAAATTACTCAAAAGAAATGAGAATAGTAAGCAATTACAAAATCTTTATTTTTATTAAGTATCTGCTTTCATATACGCATACATACATATTCTTGATTGCCTGTTTGACATGAACCTTAAATTATATTCATATTATTTTTATTTATCCAAGAGTCTTTATACGGATTACGTCTCGAAAGGAGTTACGCGTTTCGACTTTTACTAAAAAATACAATAAACATGACCGTAGCGAAAAAGCAATAAGATGCACGTCAGAAATAACTTGAATTACAATTTTAATCTTGTCAAATCCGAGTTTTTATTGTGATCGGGCGGCCCGCGTACGGTGGACATAATTTTCGTTTTCAAAGTTTATTTAATAAGGAGTTCTCGCTATAAGAAATCATATTAAAGTCGCCCGCGCCCCGGCGAGGGTTGGGGACCTCGTATAAATTCGCGATTTTTATATCCAACTCATTATTATTTTTGAACGTTCGAAACGGCCGCTTATGAATAAAAAGTTGACTTTATTTTGATGCAAAAATATTGTTAAACGACAAAAACTTATCGGCGAGAGGCTGTCGCGTGTTGCGCACGTCCCGGGCTGGCCTTTATCGCCGATATACAATCATATAATAAGCAAAATACGGCGTCGCGGCGTCCGTCACACTGACAATGCAGCAATAAAAACGATTACATTATCTTTGTACCGTCTCGACGGAATTAAAGATCAGTTAACTCGCTGCCCGAGATAAAACTGGCTACTGGAGTTAAAAAAATCATCTCAATCATTCGAGAATATGAACAGCATTCTTCGCATAGTTAGTGTATCTATTATAAAACGCCTGTTTTCCATCATACACTTTTTTGACGGAACGTTTATTTTAAGTAGATGGGTATTTTTATCAAATTACTATAATTTTGGTCAAACAAAACTACGAGCTGTCAGAATTGACGGCGGTAAATCATCGGCTTGACCCTTTTTTGTTACCTACTTTAATAATTTCGTTAAGGGCTTTTTAAACGGGGCGCATATTTGGAATAGCTGTCGGTACTTTATGGTCGGGATCATTTGTATAGGAATTTAAATGGGATCGCTTTAAAATTGGATTACAATAAAAATCGAGAAATGCCCTGAGAATTATTTGAACTATTCGAACATCTGGAGAGTGAACAGTGCTTACGGAATCAAAGCGGACGATAAAAACTTTACTAAAATAAACTCTATTGTATTCGTACAACAATGCGAGCTAATGAGTGCGCATCAATCGTTCGAAGTTAAAGGAAAACAAACATAATTAAATCAAGATAGGAGATATAAAGCGGAAACTATTAGGTGCAGCGGCGGAGGCCGGTTCGGGCCGCGAGTCGCCGATAGCACTCACCAGATATATACAATATATCTCATTATTCATATCTCTACAAAGAGGGGCATAAATTACGCGGGCCCGAAAATATCTAAATCCTAATCCATTCGCCTCGCTTGTCCCCGACTGAATCCGATTTTAAAATATTTATGAAAAGGCCACAAAAAAAGTAAAAAAGTCTTGAGTCCAGAGACAGAATTAAAAATAATAAAAAAATACATAAGCCCCGAGAGCGAACGTCGGAAAAAAGTTAAAATGATTGTAGGGCAGTTGATGTGGCGTTGTTTTTTTCTCGACGTATCCCCGTTTCATTAGATTCGTTTCAATTCTGTCGGGATTAGTCGGAGAAAGGTCTCTTAAGGATAAAATGCGATGTCCGTTGATTTATAAAGATCCTCTCTTTCAGGCGATGGGACATAATTAATTGTTCCCGGTGATCTATTGCCGTGTTTTTTGTGTGCAGCAGGTGATCGTACTGGCGTGTTGTGGTGGCAAAGCGGCGGCGTGCGAGAGTGGCAGGAGCGCTGGCCGGGAGCCTGCAAGGGCGCGCGGCCCACGTGCTCGCAGCTCTGCTCGTGACAGCTCCCAAAATTAGTCACGTGGCCGCTAATAGCCCCACAGGCGGGGGTGGCGCGCACTCGCCGTTTTTTCCGGCTCTTGTACGGTTGTTTACAACAGTTGGTGGCTATCGATCCGCCGCCCGGATATAGACGTAAATACGGCGTTATTCATCGAATGAAGGCCCGTTTTGTTTGCTCACCGCCCCCGGTTTTGTCGTCTCGGCTGTTTTTCATCGATTTTCTTTCGGACCTACGTGGTCGGTAACGCACACCGTAGCGTCGGTGTGTGTGGCTCCGACCGGAGCGAGGGTATTATGTATTATCTCCGAAAAGGTTCTCGATGCGCTTTTACGTGTAATCGGTGGTGGTATCGGCGGGGCCTCATCTCGCTGCGCCCGCAGGCCGGGCGCGTGTGTGCGCCGCCGCGCCTGTGTGCGTCCGGCTCTCGGGGCACACTGCTCGATTAGCGCGGCCGGCACCGCCACGCCGCCTGATTGGGCCATCCATCACCGCCGCCGCCCGCGCGCGCGCCCTCCACCCTGCGGCCCTCCGCGGCGCGGAGCCGGCGCCGCGAGCGCGCCACTCTCGGCCCTCGGCCCACGGCTGAGGGTCCTGTTTGCCGCGCCGCACGCCGCCGGCTCCACCGACGCGTTAATGCCGCGACGCGCGCAACAGAGATCGAGGCGTATTTTTAAGACGGATACTTAGTGCGTTACATTATTATACTTTTGTTTTTTTTTCGTCGCGGGCGTGTAACCCACACGGTCGTGTTTTCATATGGCGGCCGGGTCGACGCACCGCTCCGGTTATGATACCGAATGCCTTTAGATTTTTGATTGAGGTTTTATTTTATTTGGCGCGACGTTCGCCCCGATTACGTTTCTCGTATTCGTTTATCGCTCGGCCAGTTTTTGTTTCGACGAGTTTCATTGTTCGTAACGAGATCGATTTTAACGATAAGCCATCGCTTTTAATGAAGACGTGGGTGTGCTCCGTTTTACTGAATTGCGCTTTTAAGATCAAGGCTACCTACAGGCAATCATTCACACTTCCTCATTTGTCGGTTTTGTCGAAACCAAACTTTCCATTAACTCGTTAAATATGATGTCGTCAGTTAGCAGTCGCTTCAAACATGACAGTAAACATCGCGACTAAGGGAAATTTCATGAGTCGTTTACATAAAGGAAAGTTTATTCGTATATTAGCATATAATCGCGGGTGTGTGCGGCCGGGTCGCAGGTCGCGGCGGCGCGCGCCCACTCAAACTTACAAATTGCATTCTCACGCAACGGACCACCGCGACACACGACTCCACTCAAAAGAATTAAGATAAACTTACAAATCCGTACGCGGCGATTAATTGTCGACGCGACGAGACACCGCAGTCGTCACCACACAAGCCAAAGACTATTTTTCAATGCTACACAACGAGATATCAACTAAATGGATAGTCATTATTAATATTGCCCATTTTACGATGCTTTTACGATGGCACGATGTTCCCGCTCACTTACTTCCGTAAACTTAGCGTTTATTGAGTTAACATGTTGTGTGCTAGATACATCGCTTTTACGACACAATACACATGAATTGTTTAATAAAAATCGTCAAATTTAGGAGTGCCAATAAAATACGAGTAGTAATGCCCATACAGGTACGTGCCGGAGCCCGTGGACGGAAACCGTACCCTTACAGTCATAAAGAAAAACAAGTGGGATGTATTAAAAACACAATAACAGTAAATAACACGGTAGTTGAATAGAATCGATGCCGTCCGTATCGGTCCTCGATCGATACTCATTACAATGTAACGTTTTAACGCTCGTTTAGACGCCACAACGAATCACGGGCTGTTATTTAAATTGCTCAAGAACCGAGAGTAATTTAACTCGAGAAAAACTGGTTTCGAGTGAAATTCGCGCGCTATCTCATCTCTCGTATCTCTTACGATCGCCATGTTGGCCGGAGAATAGATATACTTGACTTAATAGCGCCATTTGCGAACATAATAAAGTACATAACCGCTTGGTCATTGTACTGGACGTAATGAAGCCACGAGTGCAATTTTCGCGCGAGCATGACCTCGCCGGCGATTGCACCGCCGACAACGGTGCTGGACGAACTTTAGCGTTGAGCTTTAAAAGGTTCAAGCGAAATGAGCGCCCCGAGACCACTAGTAATACTAAAATGCATTTCTGCGCACTCGGGCGGCGAGCTTTGAGCTCCTCGAAACGTAGATTGAGATTAAACGAGGCAGGAGGATATGACGCGAGGGCCGAGGTAGTAGGAGCCGTTTCTGAGGGCCGTCCGCAGGCGCTTGCGACGTCTCGGGCCGCGGCTCGCGCTAACGAACAACGATTCCCGCTCTAATTTGCGGACATGGCGAGCGATCGATCTCATTGGATTTTTGAAAAAGGAACACCGAAGGCACCTTATGAGCCGAGGCACAAATTGAGCAATTTAGTGCTCGCCCGCTCGCGCGCGCCTATCGCCGCGCACCCATCTCGCTCCGCTCCTTTTTTCATTTTCATATCCAACGTGAATCCTAAATGAGAATATTAAAAATTAGTTGGTTCATGTTTAGGAGCGCGGCCCGCGTGTAATTATGTGCGCGTTCTGACTTGACAAATGAGTTCGAAGACCGCCGTTGGAGACAAATCAATACTTTGGACCCACAAAAAACGGAGCCCGTCTAATAAGAAATTATAACGAACAAGAAAGGATCCGATAAGAAATTTTCGTTAATGAACTTACAAAAAATATTAGGTGCTCGATAACTTGCGAGGATTTTATATTATATCTTAAAAATAACCGTTTGACAGGTTACATAGCAGGTTCTGCTAGTGAATACCTATGCTGCATAGTATGTATAGCTAATAGCGTACTATAACACAAACTGATCTAACTAGTTGACAATAGCGTCGGCTAGGGACCCATTACCTGAAATAAAACAAACAACAGTTGACGGTATCGCGGCACATCCATGCGTCATTATCAGCGCATTGTTTTTGTTACTAATTTAGGTAAAAACACCGTTGGAGCGGGGAACCCTGGCGCGAGCATTCCAACGCGCCCCGTCGCC
Source organism: Diachrysia chrysitis (assembly GCA_932294365.1). Lineage (NCBI taxonomy): Eukaryota > Metazoa > Arthropoda > Insecta > Lepidoptera > Noctuidae > Diachrysia > Diachrysia chrysitis. The sequence goes on along the minus strand of OW028661.1, from coordinate 10,538,051 downwards.
ATGGCAACCGACGCCGCGCGCACTCCTGCCAACAACCGCCCTCTAAACAAACAACTAACAACCTTATTTTTTACTGCGCAAGGCTCTAATCGGCGACACCGCCAAATGAAGTTATAACGTTCTTTTACGGCGCTCTACAATCGTCGATACCCAATCATAACAATGAAATTGCGACCTTAATGTCTCTCAGTAAAGTGCCATTCGGAGCGCGCGAACGACCTAAGAATAGCGACATAAGGAATTGTTTTATCTCTTTCGCACGTCGTAAAGACGAGGTCGTGTCGTCTCGCTCGCATGCCGAATCCTTTCTTGCTAAAGACGGAATCGATACACTTGATATTTCTCTTTCTGGCGCAGTTTTTGTTCGAATCGTTGCCACTGTTAATCCGTCTTCGACAGCGTTCGTTAGATAAAAATCGTAAAGTGTAACTCACGAATAAATTGACTGCGATTCTCCGTGCGCCGTTTATTTTGTGTTCATTTTCAGAACATTTCCCTTCGACGAAAATTCTTTTGTGTTTTAAACTGAATGACGGGCGAACGCGCGAAGTACGGTAATTGATACAGTGTAATGGAAACGGGCAATGACGGTGACGTGTAAAACAAGAGAGAGATGGACGTTCGTCATTCTATACGAGCGAGCGAGATGGTTATCGTGGTACTTGACTGTTATAACGATGCATGTGCATTATATTGTTACGGTAATTGTAACTTTACACCCACATGATAAAGTATAATTTAGAACATGACGGGGGAAAGATCTCGATTTGAGCTACTATTCAATAGATGGCGTTGATATATCGAACTTGAATTAAGAATGTTCAAGTTGAGTTAAGTAATATCTGCTCATTTTACAATAATTATGTAGGTATTTAGAGAAATAACTTAGCCAGCTGTAAATAGAACGTGAAATATTTATTTTAAAATGTCTATACCATAAATATTGATGGATTGCAGTATTCTGTTAGATTCGACTTTAATGTTTTCATAAAGGCAGCGCAAAAACTTGTAGAACTTATAGATCTAGACATTTGTAACTGAACTGTCACAATAAGAATCTCAATTAGGCGCACAGCGGTGCACCGCCAAGTTCGATGCCGGCGGCAAAGTAAAAAATAATTGTTAGTTTTTTCTTTCATATTCTTCGCGATATTTCCCCGGCGACCTTGCAACGGCGAGATGACACCGTGATCTTACGCACGATAACACATGATCGATGGGCTGTCAGTGGTGCGTGCGCACCGCAAACATCCATCCCAGTACTCGATACAATCGGACACGAGTTTCGTTACTTAAAAAAACACTATTTGTTAACTCATAGAGTTGACATTAGTGTGATTTTGACATATGTAAATGTCATTTAATTTTTCGTCGGCTCATTACTGGGAATCGATTTGAACTGTCATCGGGACGTTTGTTCGTTTTTTAAATTAAAGGATCGGCATTTAAATAAATAGATAGTTTATGATTTAAATTCCATAAGAGTTGATAGAAATAAATATTTAATCTCAATTTATTGATTTTTGTGTAAATTTAAAGAGGATTCTGAGTATAATTGAAGACTCTTTTTCGTGTTCCTAAATACTTGTAAACTACAATACGTTTAAGCAGCTTAATATTATTTCTTAAATACATACTATTTGCGCGATTTAAAGATCTTCTAGTGAAGTCTTGTCTGCCTGTCTAATTGCGATACACTCAAAAACCACCGGACGGATTTTCATATGGTTTTCACCAATGGATAGAGTAATTCAAGAGGAAGGTTTTTGTGCATAATTCATTAATGTTTAGTTAACCCAGGGCGGATCGCTAGCGATAAATAAATATAACTTCAAATTACTTAAAACTAAAATATGTAATTCCAAATGGCATTTATAGTTTTTATCACTAACAGAACGTGTCCGTTCTAAAAACTAGATGTAATTTGGATAAGTTTTTGCATCAACCTATTAAAGTTTTATTTTATTATGTGTTATGGAGTTTATAATAATAAATCAAATCGTTGATAAGCTTTAAAATTGTGTGTACAAATTAAAATTTACATTTAAGACAAAATCTGTAGTAAGAAGTAAATTATGAGAAAACTTAAGTAATTATATGTTTATTTAGATATTAGTTATGTGTTGTTACTAAAGTTGTGGTTAACAGGTGTAGTGACCTTGATTGGATGATTGACGTCACCGCCCGTATGCCATTATCCCCTGGTACTTGAGCTATATTGTTGCTACCTTATACACTTCAATGACCTTTGAATTTATTTACAATCTTTTTTATCTATTTTACTCTTATAAAATACAATTACCTATTTTGATAATTAAATGCTAATAAAAAAAATATTCAACTGTTTATTAATATTAGAATTGTTATTTATTTTGCAATTTTTTGATGTTCATTTTTTACCTGTTCCATTCTATAGTCTCCTGGTACTTAGTTTACTAAATATATACATTAAATTAGATTTTTATGTATGTTTGTTAAGCACTATTTTTAGTTTACACATCTAAATAGTAATAAAATACCGTGTGAAGGGTTTTAGGCGTAGGTCGGTAAATATAGCCATCAAGTTCTAATGCAGTGTTAACTTTAAGAAAGGTTCTGTTGTAAGTAATGTTACATAATTTGTATTAAGAGCTTTGGGCAATCTTAACTAGTGAGTGTTCACTACTGCTTTTAATATATCTTTTAAGGCCAGGGGTCTTGGAGAAGCTTCAAAATGGAAGTAACTCAATGATAAAAAATATTTGGTGCTTGCTTGCTTACAAGATACCAAGACTTTTTATTTTGGACATCTACAAACCCAGAGTTCTTAGTCGAACTCTTACAAAAATGTGCTGCTGACAAAACGCCAAAAATAATTCGGAAGATTTATGTAACATCTTCTTTTACTCAAATAAACTTAATAATATTTTTCTGGGTCTTCTGACCTGCAAATCTGCTTACAACTTTACTAAACCCCTCGTCTCTTCTACTTGATGGCTACACTATCACGACCAGCCCTCACCGAGTACGGGTTCTGTTCATACCTGGGTACTCACCGGGGCTGCCCAGGAACACGGAGGAGTATACCCTCCGTGCCACATCAGGGGGCGACGACCACTCGCGACGCGAAGGGCACCATTTGCCTGAAACAAAAACATCATAATTTAGAAAAGAATTGTGATACTTTTTAGCAGCGGGTTACTCTTAAATAAATTTCAATTCCGATACAATTCCAATGAAAATTTGTGATTAATTTAGTAGACAAACTAACAACACAGTACAAAAATACTGTCAATGTTTAGATTTCAGTTAGTTGCTTCCATTGACAGTGTTATTTTTTTTTATCATGAGAATTGTTTCATTTTTCCGCTGAACTAATATCAATTTTGCATTGGCATTGTATTGAAATTAAAATTATTTGTTAAATGGTATAATATCACTGACTCGCACTCAAACATAACTCGTGAATGGGATGAGTAGGAATTATTTACAAAAATATTTTAAGATTACAAAAATAGAGCAAATGAATTTTTCATTCCACCTAATTTTTTTTAAGAAAATGTAAGAATTAAAGAGAATTTTTTAAATGTGTTTTTTAAATAAATTCTCTTTAATTTTTTAAATTTTAATTAAATGGATTTGTAAATATATTTCGTATAATTTTATGTTTTGTTGTAAATGATTGAAAGTATTTAATATTTATAAATAATAAAATGGATGGCAAGTGTTATAAAATATTGGCAATGTCCATTTTATTGAAATGACACCGTAATTTCTTTAAACAAATTGGAGCTGCGTTTTATTAAGTTGAATGATATTATATTTTCTAAAAGACATTAAGAGCTGTGTTTATTTTGCATAAAATCGCCATAAAACTGTTAAAAATTAGAAACGTGCGTCATGGTTTAAAGAAGGTGCACATTTCCGTGTTTGCTTAAATCGTGAAACTTCGTAAATTACCAAAAATAATTTAATCAAACACAAATTTAGATCATAAATTGTGTTTAAATATTTAAGTATATGTTCATTCTGATTGTATTACAACAAATGTTCGTGAGCCGTCGGTAAAACTCCAACAATTGTTCGTGTAATAAATTACTAATGTCTTTTGCGACACATGCGACATAGCTACAACCGATTCCGAATCGAAAAGAAGAAAAAAACTCAACATTAAGCTCTTCCCGCCTTTCTAATGGATTCGACCAACTCTCTCAGGACCCCGAACGTCATTACGCAAAAAAACATACAAAAAAAAACGAAAAAATACTCGACTCAAAAAAACACCTCCTGGGAGAATGAAGGTGTTGCCGCCCCTAGTCTTTTCTTACCCCAAAAATAAGGGGAGGCAATATCATACACCATTAGCAATTTCGCTACTTTTTTAACGGTGTCACACTGTATATTATTGTGTTCGGTAATGCAGCGGGACGCGCCGCCGCCGTTACGTGTAATCAGCGACCGTGCTGTACTTTTACTGAAGAAATGGCAAATAAGATGCTCATTTTCAAATAAGTTGCTCATTTTATTGTTTAATTGAAAAATAATAAGTTAGAACGCGCGAGGGGCGCGGGCCGCGGCGGGGGACGGCGGGGGGCGGCCGATATTTAAAAAGAACGCAACCACCATAATTTTCTCTCGCTTTATGTTCCTTTTTCGAAATTCGTAATTCGAACAAAAGCGCGCGCGGCGCAATGGTGCATGCATGATTGATAGCGGCGCGGTGACGTCACACACACACGCGCGCAACAACAGTTTCGGAAAAATAAAAAGCCTTGACCTCCGCTCTAAGTCCTACATCTCGCGGCTCGTCTTTATAGCCAATTTGCGTTTCCCCGACCCCACGCAAACTGGAAACTTAAACTCAAAAACATAAAGTAGAATTACATCGTTGAAAAAAGCGAAAATTACCCCATCGTCGGCTCACGGTACAAGTTAACGCCATAAACAAATACTAAAAATCTTGTAACCGAAATAAGGCGGCACTCTAAATAAGAATTAAAGTAAAATTGCTGAGGTGTGGGTCCCCCGGCGTGAGGGGCATTAGCGGGGCTCGCGACGATATTCATAACGCGAAAAATTGTAATAACCTAGCGAATATCAGGGCAGAGGTGGATGTTCACGAAGGGCGCGACCGGGGGATTTGTTGAGGAAATTGTCTAAATATGCCGTAACGCGTGTGTCGCGAGGCTCACATAAAAAAACATAACACCATCGCACACCGGATACTCCAAGAAAGCGTAAATTTAACGACAGATGAATTAAAAACATGCAAGACTATAAGTAAGACTGTAAAATTGTTATAAACGTGTACGCACTATGAATAAAAATGTCGTAAATACTGTGAAGTGACGTTCCTTCGCTTATTTCAATTATAATATCAATTTGTAATTACGATATTTCTTTGATGTGTGAAATTTAATCGAAATTGCCAATTATTAAGAAACCTGATTGCCTACAAATACTTAATATCAGAAGAATACAGTTGATATATTCCAATCGTTCCGCATTCTAATACACAGGTATCTATTAATTATACAATACAACCTAGTTCCTTTTTTTTCTTGCCCTATTCGCATTTTATTTGTGGTCGGCGCACAATGTTTTCTCCTTCAATTCCACTCTATTACCCGTCATACAGTCATACACTGTTTCTTTTTTATATTTTCTCTTACGCAATCAATCCACCTCTTTTTCAGCCTTCCTCTCCCTCTCAAGCCATCCACATCCAAATTCATCAATCTTTTTTCACATACATATCAAAGAAAAAAAAATTACAATTTAATTATTATTTTTAAACCTCTAGTCAAGTTACCTCTGCCTAAGAACTCTTTTACCTAAATAATCTAAGTTCACACCAAAAAGCTTTAAAACGTCCAATATTAATCAACAAACTCTTATAACAGTTATAAATAGAAGTAAAACAGTTATTAACAATGTAATATAATTTAACATAAACTTAGGGTTGCCAGACATCCGGATAAAGCAGGACAAAGTTAGGCATTTTGGTCGTATGCGGCAAAATTAGACCAGCGGAATGGCCGACTTTTTAGGCTTATTGATATTGATCTTTATATTGTTGTATTAAATTAATGAAGATATCATGGTAAATGATAATAAGGGTGAAAATTTCCGGAAATACTGGCTGGTCTGTCCGGTTTTTCGGTTTCAAGATCTGGCAACCCTACTTACACTGGCAACCGATGATTAAAACCCAATTAAATAAGAACATAGGAGGTCACTACAATGGTAGTATTTTGCGTAAAACACGGCAATTAACAATTCTACCTTTTTTATTATCAAATTAAAACAATCGGAGCTTTGTAGAGCGTTTTTGATTTCTATCATTTTGTACACTGGTTCTTTATTTCTTACAGTATAATTTAAATGTTAAAATGAAAACATTATAAATGCGAAAGTAACTCTGTCTGTCTATCCGCCGAAACTACTGAACCGATTTAACTGAAATTTGGTACACAGATAGTCTGGAGTCTGAAAAAGGACATAGGCTATCCATCCACTCGGGCGGCCACAGGAAACAGTTAGTTTTCTCATCAACTTAACACAGTAAGTAATATTATATTATGTTGTTATGTCAACGTGATTTCTAAGACTACAATAATTTTCATATGATTTTCATATATTTTATTTTTTAATGCAACGTTTTTTTAGCAAAACTTTTTTAATTTGAACTTTTTAGAAATTGGAATAACTAAAAATTTTTATTATTAAATCAATATTAAAGATCTATACCAGTGCAAAACATTGTAACACTTACAATGGCGAATAATTACACTCTTTAAATACATTTTTTATTCAAAACGGGTATTTTATAACTCAATGTTGAGAGCCGTTGGATTCGTGTATAATAACAGTGATCGCTCGAATCAAACGTTAAAATCTTCAAAGCCACATAATTTACCTGCCCCACAATTAATATCAACCAATAACAACTATTCTTATTTAACTACACCTCGAGTTGTTTTATTTCCCGTTTTCTGAAACCATTTATACTAATTGTTACTTTTTCATTGTTATTTTGACACAAGATTTCTCGGTTTTTCGAATTGAGTTGAAATTTTTTTTTTAATAGTTTTTGTGGTTTTGCTGCTTTGATTAAATTGTGTAAAAATATGCGATTGATTAATGAATGAAGTGGGTATTTATCACATTACTACTGATACTCATGTAGTTTTATTAAAAATATATTTTTATTCGGAGTATTGATTAAGTAACTGATTAAATAACTAGAGAAAAATTGATGAGGTTTTCGTTACAAAAAGAGACATCACATTTTTACGGGATTTAATTATTTTGTCTAGAATTAACAGAAAATATTTTGTCATAATATATATTTGATATATTTTTTTATACTAAAGTATCAATTTGGTACAAGTATCTAGACATCTGCTTACCCCAACTGGCCCGGTACCTGTGCTAGGGACAAAGACCCAGAAGATGTCCCTTCTCACGATAAATCACTCGCTTTTTCTGGTCCTGCGTGTTTTATGCTCTCCTAGTACAGTGCCCACTGTCAGGGGATTTCTAAACCGTTTTTTCTATGTTCTTTTTTTGTTTTATTCGTTTGAAATAAAAAGTTTTATTACCACGAAGTTTTTAATGTCTAGTGATTGTTTAACTTAAAAATTCCAATAAATAAGATAAATAAAAATGATTTTATTCTTGTCCTAATTATCCACATGACGTCACGTGTCCATGTCTTAAAAACGACTGAACTGATTTTGATAAACCTTGCTGCTTTTTTAGTCTAAGTAAACAGAAAGCAAATGAAAAAATATTACAATTCAATATGGAATTTGAGAGAAATGCGTGACGTGCATACGTAGCCAAGTGACTTTGTACAAGTGTAATGATGATGTGGCTCATATATACTTTTCTACATTATTATAACTTTTAAGAGGAAACTTTTTAATTTTTGTGTCGCTTCTAAAGAAGATCAAAATTTTCCTTTACCGTTACTCATAGTAAAAAAAAACATTGACTTTGTCTGCATTCCTGTGCGATCATACTTACACAAAGACGGTAAACGATGCATCTATCCTGCTATAGACCAATTTCCTTAATGGCCACTGGCTTTGAACTCAATCGATCGCCTTTATGTAGCAAGCACTCTTCGAGAACAGATGTATTTGGAGAATTACCGTTTCTGCTACAAAGATGCATATTTATCCTAATCCTACTGTTTGTAAGAATGTATAGAAATTTACCCTTTAAAGCATATGTCTTCTTAATTGTGATATGCTGTACAATAATCTTTTACATTCTATACTAATCTATATCTATAACTATATTAATATTATGAAGAGGATAAGATTTGTATTTTTGAATGTTTGTAACGAATATTCTCAAAAACTACTGGACTGATTTTAAAAATTCTTTTTCATTACAATGCTACATTATCGGAGCGTGTCGCTAGTAAGATATAAATTAATTTGTGTAAGGATATATTGTAAAAATAAATATTTCTCATTTTGAATCTGAGCAAAAGTTTTAAAATAGATAGGTATAATCATAATTTAGTATGAGATATAAGTCAGATGATATAAAACAAGAACAATGGGAGGTTAGTGAAGCGATAACTGAGGTTAAATACGACTTAGAAAACAATTCAGTCAAGACAAAATCTTCTAATTCCAGTCTACAAGTGCTAGTTAACGTCAACCTAAAAACAAAAACTGGATAATTCACGTTCCCAAACACTGAAACAGCAAATAATCCAGAAATAAAACGAAAAAAATATAATTTTCAGCTCAGAAGCATTTCTAATTGCACCCGCCCAGGTTTGGGCGGGCCGCCCAACCGCCCAGCATTTATTCTTAACACAATAAGACTCATTATCGCTTGCACACAACTGTCTTTACTGTCTTACTAAACTTAATACGTCAATACGCAGACTTTGCAACGTCGTAAGAAAGCTTAGAGTGATCATTTCAAAATGTACCGTATTGCTTGAATGAGAGGGTTGTAAATCATGTGTGTGGGTTAAGGGTCGTTGCCTTGCCGGGGGATGGTCCGCAGATCTGACTTATAACTCATCTGTAGGTACAGATGGGATGGCAGATCGATAGACTACCTATTCATGGCGTTCGTTTGGTTTTTGTACAATTTTGACGTTATTTTCTGAGGCAATTGTTCTATAACTTCTATAGTACAAATGGTTATACCTTTGCCTGCTTTAAAAAATAAAGTTTTAATGTACTTTCTTTTCTTCTTACTGATGAGCAATACCTACTGCTCATAATACACATTCATGTAGTTAAAAGCCTTCTACTTTGTTTGCAAGTATGCTGAAATTGTAAAAAGAGTTCGACAGAATTGAGATAACTCTTTGGACCGATAAAAAATCATAAAACACTGCCTCTACAAACTCAAAATATAAATAAAAAATACATCACATGTCATCGGTAAGTGCTCAATCAGCGACAGGCATTTAAGAGTAAAAAAAAAATATTTCCGAAATTTCAAAAAAGTTCGCAATCTCCTTAAAACCTTTTTAATACTTTAAATTATACTAAAACATTATTTTAGTATACAATTTACGTAACAACGGTTAGTTATCAAAAACAGATGACAATCTAATATCGAGCGTAGTTCGTTGACCTGTCCACTACAACAGCTATCCATTACTTTGTTTTTCGTGCCGCCAGCTGATGTGGCCTTGACATCATCTAGATGACGTGTGACGTCATCCGTGGACTGTGACGTCAGAGGGTTTAGCAATTGAGAATTCGCAGCTAAGTATATGGAGTTTTTGTTTATAAAGCCGGCTTTTTAAGGCAAAAGTGTGAATTATTTGTAGAAGAAATCTTTAGAGTTGTTTTTTTGAGAGTTGAGTTCAAACTTTATGAGATTTTATAATTTAGAGAATGGTTTTGGCTGATTGGGAGTCAAAAATACAAACAGTGGAAAGTTTCTTTTCTTACAGTCGTTTCGTGCCTAAAATGCTAATATAGCAATGCTCTTACAAGTAAATAGAATGAACATAAAAAACCTTAAAAAGTATTTTGTTCAGTCACAGAATTTGTATGCAAAAGATAGTGTAGATTCTAAATCAAACCCCGATTACTATGAAATTAAATATGTAGGTACCTATTAATATCCTTTCAAAGACTACTACGAATTTGTGCTTGATAAACGGGATTATATTTATTTAGCGAAATTTAAAAGTACGTCTTTAAAAAAATATATTACTACATGATAAAATAACGATAAAATTTAATTACCTCTTAAAGTTTAGTTTGAAGTACCAGGACCCTAGAACCAACAAGGAGTAAGAAAGCTATCACCCTGGGCGTGAATGACCTTATTCATACCTAGATAAATAAAAAACCAAGGAGGGTACCAGTACCACTAATGGCCCTTTGATAGTGACTGTGTGCACTGGGCGGTACAGACGGCCCCGAACACATGTAACGCGATGCGGTGACTTGCCAGAAAATGTTGCTGACTGTACTTTTAGGGGTGGCAGTTTAACGGAGTTGATGATATTGAGGTAGTGAGGCAGTGTTTTATAGAAATAATTGTTACCTACCTATGGTGTTTCTTATTGCCAATATTGAACCGAAACATAATGATATTTTTTTTAAAACAAACTGAATCATTTATTTAAGTACCTACCTAATTCTTAGAATCTTCCTAAGGAACCTAGGTTGTTTTGGATTTTTTTGTCTACAACAGTTAGCCTGCCAACCCTTTTGTAATAGTCAGCCGCAATCATAAACACACCAATAACAGCGTGCTAATGAACTTCCAAGTACTTGACCTACAGTTAACGCTGTTACGCGCACAATTCCACAAAACTCTTTTAACAGACAATCGACCATTACCAAACATTATTTTTTGTCCAACTCATTGAAGTATCATACAATATTAAAATCGAGTAATACCACCAGAATGTAATAAAAAAAAGTAAAAATACACTCCGGCACAGAATTCTGCCAGTCACGAGGGTCGAACAGGCGGCCCGTCATTTTCATAAATTTCACAACCCTAGCGCCACGGACACTTAAATACAAACTTTACGACCGACATATTAAGGTTTGATTTGGTATATTTACATTCGTATTTTACGACGTTACTCTTTTGGGTTGTGACGGAATAAACGGTATGTATAGAAAAATTTGATTATTCATGGCGACTTTGAGAAAAATTACACACGGCCTCGTGCGGTACGCTTCGTTACTTAGGCCTGATTAGCTGGTTTGAACGTTTTCTAGATATACCTACGCATCATTTGATGTAACAAGGCGTTTATAAATTAATAAAAAAACAGCTTGAAAGTCAGAGACGATGCAGCAAAAAATCGCATAAATTACACGAGTATTTTTCCTCTGGTTTAAACTATAGCAAGTATTATTTTTCTTTCAATGCCACAGGATCCTACAGTGTGGCAATAATACGCCAGACAGACAGTTCCCATACCTTCGAAATAGCATCACGCTATCCACAGTACATGGGCGCGCCTCGATATCGATCCCAATTTACCAGGCTAGCAGGACGAGCGCGGAGTTTCCACAATGTATCGCACACGGAAGCGAAGACGCCCCGGGGCGCCTGCCACTAACAGGCGAGCACTGAAAAGCGCTGTGTAGACTACGCTAATTAGTTTCAAGTGAAACTCTGTATGTTCATGCGAGCCTAGTAATTTCGATTGAGAGTTTAATGATCTTACTGATAGTTAAGTTATTGTTATTGTAGGGTTTGCCGAGTCGAGCATATTGCCTCGAATCACGGCAGTGCGTTATTCATGAATAAGTTCGGTTAACTTATGATGACTTACATTTATTGGAAGTATTGGAACCTGTTATTTATTTTATGCGGTTGGTATTTTAAATTGGGCAGGTAACGCACTGAGCCGATCCTGACGTGACTGAGAAACGTTGAGGGTAGCTATTGTTTGTAATGTTTATGTGCAATGTAATGGGCTATTTTAGGTTTGAGAGAAATATTAGCTTTTAGTCCTGACTTATCGTCCAAGACTGTTTAGGTAAATTAAAACGCTCTGGGCTCATGAAAGTGACGTAGATAGGTACTACTTAGACCACCCTCCTAAAAAAGCCCTGTATTTGTTAGTATAGATTTAGCTAGAACCCTCAAGACATGTTCAGCTCATAGTTTTCGTAGCAACTCTCTTCTAGCTAACTTTCCAATCGCACATATCAAGAGGCTCTGCTCACCAAACGATAGTTAAACATGTAGACAGTTAGGCATCCCTCAAAAACTTGCGTGGAGTGTTGGTAAGGGGGGGGAGGGTCGGGGTGAGAGGGGGGCGCGGGAACCCTCTGTAACTAAATTTTGAACTGTCACGTAGATTAATGATGCCAGGCGGCGCGATACGCGGTAATGTTGCACGATTTGTGTGGATACGACACGGATGCGGGACGGGACGTGGTGAGAACGGGAAGAAGCAACATGTTCTGCAGTATGTAGTGTAGCTTGCTGATCTCTTATATTATATCCGTCAGCATATTTAAAAGAATAGGTAGTTATTTTTAGTAGTAAATAACTTGACTGTCATTCCAAAAAAAAAAATGCTTTGCACGAATTATGTGCTGTACAAATCCCACACACTACACACGTTTTATTTTAAACTGTCTAATTTCAAACAACTATTATATAATCTATCTATATACTTATAATAAATCTGTAGAGAGGTCAATTCTGTACATCAAATATATTTTCAAAATAACTATTAGGGGGTGATTAGTGATCGATACTGATGCCAAAAATGCAATCAGTAAAATTTTTGTCTGTCTGTCTGTCTGTCTGTCTGTCTGTCTGTATGTTCCTTATAGAAACGAAAACTACTTGACGGATTTTAACGAAACTTGGTACAATTATTCTTCATACTCCTGGGCAGGTTATAGTATACTTTTCATCACGCTACAATCAATAGGAGCAGAGCAGTGAAGGAAAATGTTGGGAAAACGGGAGAAGTTACTCCATTTTTTAAGCTTCCGTCGCGTATGCAGCCTTAATGGTTAAAGCTACATAGAAATCATGTATGACGGAAATGTTCTACATAAAATTATCTAAAAAATATCCCACAACAGCATATGTCTATCTTTTATGGTTGACTCACAATAACACGTGTAACTCCCGATAGCTTAGCAGTTCGGAGCTTTCTGATTATATTTGTTTACTCTTACGTTTATAATACTCTCACTCATCCCTAATTAAAAAAGTTAACATTATTACCTATTCAATAAAAAAAGAATCATAGAAATCGGTATAGAAACACCAAACTTATACATGAAATACGATAATAAGCCATCGCGCCGTCGCGTGTGAATACTGAATCATGCTATAAGGATTATTTTTGTGTAACGTGGTATATTATATTTGCCTACTAAAATACGAAAGTTAATCTGTCTGTTACATCAAAACCACTGAACAGTGAGGAAGGACATATGCTACTTTTTTACGAAAAACGACGGAAACGCGGACGAAGTCGCTGGCAAAAGCTAGTTCTTAATAAAACCTACAATAACAATCTCTTCTTCAACATTTAGATAAAGTTACAGCATTTAAAAAAATAACCTACTGGCATGTCCATACAAAGCGACAGTTTGCCGCGCGCCACGAGGGCACAGAATGGATTTCGGAAATCGATTGCGTCCAAAAATATTTACAGGGACCACGTGTACGCACCTTTATGTATGACGTGTGCAGTGTGTACGAACCTTCAAATTTACCGTAGTATATTATATAAACGTGGCGGTTATTTTGGACGGTTTTATGTATGTACCTATATCATGAGTTTATATAGGATTGGTAAGATTTTTCCGTTTTGTGTAGCTTTTGGAAGATGTCTGCTTGTTCAGGATGAAAAATTATTTATATTTGTTGAGTATAGCAATGCTAGTGTCTTTGACTATGTGCTAAGTCAGGAGCTATTGTGGTTGGTGCGTTTAATAAAGATTAGTTTTAAAAAAATATTGACCAATCGCAAAAGTGTCTATAAAACAATATCACAACTAAATTCAAAACTGGTAAACTTCACCCAAAATCCATTATCACCGCCCCACAAAACCCGATAAATTTAAAATATACCAAACCAAATGATTTAATAACAAAATAAACAATAAATAAACGGGAAAATTCACCAAAAACTGACCGCCCATTAAATTTATAGGCCAGCTCAGCACAGCGTCAATACAATATTTAGATGAATATTCAATATTATAAATAAAACCCCGACCTACAGCAACCAATATAAAATGCCCACTATAATATAAATTATGAAAAACACTACACTGACACACGGGCAGTAAACGTCACTACGATCAGCTGATCAAATATATTGCTACTATAAAAAGTGAAAACGCAAACTACTCTGCCCCTCCACGCATCCCTTTCCCTCTTACACGACAATGTCATGTTGAAGCGAGACAGAACAGTGTCGACGTCGCGTAAAATGATATATTAATGTCAGCTGTGTTTAGGACCTTGCGAGTCTACAAAATAATAGATGGTAACAAATAAATTACTCGTTGAGTGCATTTCTAAACGAAATTCGGGCGGTCGTCGACCGGCCGTGGCTGCGGTGCGTAAATCACGATTGATATACGACTCGCGAAGGTCGCCATCTTGAATGTTGCGTTCGAATTTGAATGTGTACGCGCCATTGGCTCGTTTGTGCACTTGTCAAACGGATTTTGGCGGGATGTCAGTTTATAGGTTATGTTTACGATTTTATGGTGAGAACATTTTAGATAGCTGCTTTGCAATTCAGATGTAATAGGCTTCTGTTTTGATCGACTTTAAATATGGTGATGCGAACATAAAGTTTAATTAAATCGTTATGTCAGATAATATATTGGGTTATAAATTCTGTCAATGAATGAGTGAGTTGGTAGACATTCTGGTGCCAGGATTTTTTGCTGATAGAGATACTTAGGTAACAAAAACTGCAATATTAATTCTGGTTACTAAGTTACGAGATTAATAAATGATAGCTTCTTAATATTTACTGTTTGTGACTCTACAAGATGTGATCAAAACTGAGCATCCGTGGTAATCACTCGTCAATCTGTAGGCCGCTATCGAGGCAATCTTTAATTGTGATTTGCAACAAATTACTCAGACCACTCTTTGCTAACCGGACAATTATCAACGGTCATAATTCCTTAATTTATGGCTGTGGTGAGTCCGGCCTTGATGGGAGGCTATGAAGCATAATGTCTTTCTTGAGATGAGTTAACTTGTAACTAAATTTGTAAGAAATTAAATATACATAACACTTAACACTATAAGTTTAAATAAACAATATTATATTCCTTAATTATCCAAAGACTACATGGGCAATCGTTTTGAAGAAAAATAATATAAGGAAACCAGAATTCCAAATCTTTCATCTCTAATCGCCAACCCGAAAGTAAGCAAGCGTGGTGATCAATCCTCGTGCCTTCGCTACATGAGAAGAGGCCTGTGCCCATCAGTGGGACATTTATAGTCCGGTATTTTATTTCTATATTAATAAAACAATTAAAAAAATCAAACCTTATATATAAATAAGGCCATAATTATATTTACGCTATTGTACATTTCAAGGATCAAACTTATCTATTTTTTCTACGATTACTATTATAATTTACTAGATTATATCCATGAAATACAGATAAAATCCAAAGTATAAATAATAAAACTGTCTTTTCAGAGGACAAAGGCAAATTGGTTGTTGTATTATTAATACAAAAAATCGAATTACAAAAATGTCCTGCAGCCATATTTAAAATACAAATAAATAATAACACTCACATGTAAATTATCTAACTAAAAATGATCTACAAAAACAAAAACGGAAAGAAACTCCTTGAAAAAAAAGAACCCCGTAAATGTAAAAAACGTTAATTTCCGACTTACCCCGTTTTGCCGGCGGCTAAAACAATGTCGGACTACAATCGTACCTATCTATCGCATTCGTAATTAACAAGTAGTATTAACAATAGATACGAATCAATGCTATTGCCCGCCGTGTTATATTACTACGGAACCATTAATCAATTTTAGGGGTCCGTGTTTGTTTTGAGATAGGAAAGCCATTTAGTTTTATATTTTGTTGTATTTTTTTTAGTTTTGACCTAAATTGTATCGGATACCTTTATCTACATGTGAATGACAATTTACTAGCTTGGCGTTGCTTTTTTTAAAAAACGACTCTCTTCAAAGGCCAATATTAATAACAATCCTTAGATCGTTTTTCCTGCAAGAGATAGAATTTTAACATAAGCGCTATACAAATTATGTCAAATTCTTATCTCTAGTAGAAAAAACAATCTACGGATATGTTATTAATATTGGCCATAAGACAACATTCAAATCACGTGCACAAAGAATACCCAGAGTTGGAACAAGCATTTGTGGATAGTACTAAAAATATTTATCTTCATCTAATTTAGTGGTATGTGTATTTTTTAAGAATAATAGGATGTTAGATGCCTTCGAAAGGGCAAAGAAAATGCAACTTATCATTATGCAACATTATCAAGTACTAAAATTTCAGTACGGAACCATTAAACAGAAATATGCAGATCCCAATCAAGTCGAAAGAAACAAAGCTTATTCTACCATTAATTAATATTGTGAGCCGATACCGACGCGAGCAAATCAACGCACAGACAGACAACGCGATAGCACGGCTTTGAAACAAAGAAAAAAATACACATACTAACCTCTCTCTCGCACAGTGAAGGTGTAAAAGAGATAACGATATCCAATTTCAGCGCAGCGTTCGTATTTTATGATAAATAGCTGTACCAACGGCCGAGTGTGTTCCCGTGTCCGATTGATATTGTTTGCATTTAATTTATTTTATGCATCAACAGAATTTTGCACTAAATGAAAACCACGTTTCCGGGCTGACGGAATTATGGGATTTCACAGAAAAACGGAACGTATCCGAACGTGTGTGCTTAAAATTCGAACGGGATTGAAATGAATACGTCATTTTATATTTTTTAATTTTTTGAAATTGGAGTCCATTTTTTGCGGCATGACGTACGATACGAGACATTTTTAATTCCGTTTTTAAATGCTTTTGTATTTTATTGGGATTGTAGCACATTTACAGCCAGTGTTCCGGTGAATAAACAACGCAAAACTATTCTTTCGGTGCAGAACTTTGAGTGGTGTATACCGGTGTATACCTATTTTAAAGAAGCTATTTAAATACGTTGTTGCTGTAAGGATTGCAATAATGCACCAGTAATGGCTGCTAGACAACCTAGGCTCTCACTTAAAAGGATAACTCAATATAAGCAATTGTTTTTTACATGACAGCTATTAAAATAGCAACGATATAATTCACTGATTAGTCCTTAAATAACTAGTGACGTCATCGACTTGACTCAAGAATCGCAATTTAAAAATGACATTCCATTTTTAAATTTCTCTAAACAGTTTTGCACCGTACAATTAATTACTTGAAAGGTTATTTTAGATTACACGCGCGGCAATGGTTTTTAGAACATCATAAACGGCGTTTACGCAAATTGAGAATAAAAAACGTTAGTGCCACAGTTTTATGGTTGATTTTTGTGTGTTTATAGCAAATGAGAGTTGTTCGAACGCCTATAAATTAACTGGCTTTAATGACCTAATCAAATTTTACGATGCGAGGCGAATCTCGCGCGGACTCCTAGTGTTAGCCCGATTGACTTATTGTGAGGAGAAAAAAAAATATCCTGCGACCCGTAATTATTTTTGGATTTTTATGAAGATTGGAATTTCTGTTAGAGTCTTTTTACATGGCCTGGTAAATGATTTATGATGCCTTCCTGAAGCGCTGGCGCAGACTTACCCAAGGCATCTGAAACAAGAAAAAAATATATTTGAAAACACATTACGAGTAGTTCATTATGAGAGATTATTTCGAGAGTGAGGGTGCAGAGAAAGTTTTTACAATACTTTTTTAATCTGTTCTCTCAACTGGGTCTGTTTTTATGAAGTGAGCTATGGGATATTGTACCAACATATCTATACTAATATTATAAAGAAATAAAGTTTGTGTGTTTGTTAAATTGTAACGGGTAATCGCGGGATCTACTGAACCGATTTTAAAAATTATTTCACCAATAGAAAGCCACATTATTGCTGAGTGTCATAGGATATATAAAAAACCGAAAAATAAAAAGGCTTTTACGTGGTAGTCCGTTTTGCAAAGTGAATCGGAGAAAAAACGGTCGAATGAAATGCAAATACAAACTATACCTACGTACAGTGGCGTGCATACCATATAGGCAATTAGGCAGTGCCTACCTCCTAAGATCCAACTAACTATCCTTAATTATTACGATATAAATAAAATAAATCAGTCAACACCCATCATACTCATTAATTAAATTACAAATAATAAAACTTAAAACCAAACATTTCATTACAAAACAAATAAAAAATTACGTCACATTCAACACAATTTTACTATACGTCGCGAAGTAGGCACTAGTGTCAGTGCCTACTTTACACTCACACACTCAAACCATTTTGGCGTATTCATATACGCACGCACACTTCATAATAAGCTACTTTTTTCTCAAATTTATAATACGGTGAAAGCAAAAAATATCTGTTTGACATGCACAGCAGCCTGACATTTGACCTTCGCAATTTTCCAGAACTATAGTAGGCATGCCTACTCTGTAGCAAAGGCATTGACCATACAGCTCAACAAATAAAAAATATATAAATTCTAGTTATTATTATATTTTTTATATATCTAACTAATATTATAAAATACTAATAACTTGTAAATTGAATATAGTTTTTTTTTAAAGTTAACACCTACATAATTAATAATGTAAACATGTTTTAGTTGCAATAAATGATTTTATTTTCTTTTATCTGTTGCAACTTGCTCGTCTTTTTGTTATTTTTAATCTGTTGTAGGTTGTTTATTTGTTGTAGTTTGCATTATTTTCGTAATTATTTGTTTTGTGTGTTATTGACTTATTGTGGTTTTGTAAAGTTACTGTAGTGTTATAAACAGAAATTGTTGTGTCTGTATAAATATGGAAAAGTTACAGTGCGTAGTTTGTTTGTGTTTCGAAAATACAATCTGTATGGATAAATTACGTGCAAACCCCTTCAAGAAGTTTAATAAAGTTTTCATTTGTTAACAAAACAAATTAATGAAGTAGTAGATTTGTAGGATAACATCCGAACCACAGAATAAGAAATACGAAACTTTAAAAAAGTGAGTAGAAAATAGTTTTTTACATTTGTTTCGTTCGTTATTTATAGTAGTAGGTATTTTATTTTGCTCGATTTGCCTAATTTCTGCCTACCTGGTCGGAAAACCAATGCACGCCACTGCCTACGTATAACCCTCCTTTTGGCAGTTAGAAATTAAAACATAACACTCTGTACTAAAAAAGGATTATTAACATTATGCCCAACGAAGTGGGCACGGGTCATTCATTATTAATAAAATAATTTAAATCGTTAGGTCATATGTACTAAAAAAGGATTATTAACATTATGCCCAACGAAGTGGGCACGGGTCAGGTAGTATGATTTAAAATGATTTACAGATAGACTTCAAGTAATGTTCTTCTAGTTTGTGAGATCTTTAAATAAAGCTGAACTGTTAAAAATCATCAGTATAATCTCCCTTAAATTGCCCACTGATGGGTTGACTAAGATACATAACTTTCAAAGTGTGGTTTAGGCTTTTTTACATACATTTTCATAAAAATCATATCGGGATTATAGGATTGAAGAATGTCAGCAGTGAAGGGTATAAGAAATCAGCCTTTCTCTTAAACTAGGACATAACTTGCCTTCAGATTATTTTCGCAGTACCCCTCAAATATCCTAACACACACGGATTTCCCAACGGTTTACCAAATTATCTTGAAGATAAACAATATCTGTCCCCGAATCTTCACAGATACGCTATCGTAAGAGTTCCGTTATCGCCATTATCAACGTTTTGACATACCAACTCGGCACTTGACAAATTTAGACATTTTGACAGGTAATCACTCACTCCAAGAAGTTCCAAATTATGAGGTTTTACTGAATACTGAACACCTGATGGTATATCTATTGTAGAGGTATTTTTCTTTTGCCTATATTTTTAGACTGAAGAGTTTCTTTTTTTGCCGTAATTGTGAAAATTTTTGGTAATATAAAGAGGGACTCGTTTGCCCAGCACTGGGTTAGTACAGGCTAGATATAATAATAACAATATAAAGAGGGCTAGCACTGGTTGGATAGAGGTTGTAAATATATAGATTAAACTTTTTTTTTCTCTCTTTCTGGCTTTTTATATTAAACTTAGTGATTAGAGCCGTGAAGAAACTTATTCATTTTTTAATTTCATGAAGAGCAAAATGCATATATAATCATACTTGGGAATGCACACTATCCTGATTTTAGGAAGATATAATCCCATTCGAACAAATCAAATGCTTTGACGTTAAGGCTTCCTTATTCAGTGACTGAATTAGGAAGAAATTTAGGATAGCATAATAATCGAATTATAAAGGATTCGGAATTCTTAAATCGTAAGTAAAATAATTAAAAACATATAAATTTGCCCAAAAGGGATAATGAAACTCTTTATGCAACCTAGAAATTTCAACTAAAATGGTTCGTATTAGCTTTAGCGAGTGCTAAGGCTACTACGTTTATATAGCCTATCTGGTCAGCTCCATATTCCTGGTTTACAAGGATGAGCATTCCTGCAGCCCTGGAAAGACCCTGGCTAATTAAAAAAGAGTTTTTCTTAGCAAACGTGCTCCGACGTGGCCGTTTAATTTCTGTTTACATTCCGAGTTGGCCGCCGCTGGGACTGATGACACCGTTGTGTTAACTGGTGTTTGAACCCTGGATTATATTCCAGTTTAGTCAAAATTTATAATAGTAGAGTATTCTTTATTTATTTTTATTAATTTCTTAGAAGTTCTCTTGGCATCAGTAGTATACTTAAGTTAATTTTCTGTAAAACTATCTATAGGTATAGTAGTTACAATTGACTAAATATCTATGTTACCTAACTTTTACATACCTATCTTTCTTCTAAATGTTTTAGCCACTGATCTCTCGTCTTGATTAACCGTAGATCACGTAAACTCTCCACGCTGTGCCACCGGCCGCGCTCTGAGTCGGCCCTACTTGGAAATGTACGTATAATTCCACTTACTCGCTTAAAGTCGGCTCACATGACGTCAAACTAACGTTTACAACTAATATTTATTTTATGGCTGGTTTTCAGATCGATTTTTCTAGTGTGTAATGATGTTTATAAAGTATTATTACCATGCAGTAATATTTAAAGTGGTCCTTTTAATACTCTAGCATTATTGGTTAACCTTTTTCTAGAGTAGTTTTTCACTGACATATATTTTAATCCAATGGGACTTTAAAACTGTTTTAGGCACCATAGGCTGATAGACATGAACCTTTGATTAAAGAAAGAAGGAAATAACAATGTTCATGAATAAGGTATGCAATAAATAATACCACAAACAAGACGTTGGTTTGTACAAAATAATCTATATTTCTGTAAATTTTATGAATTGTTAAGATAATTTGCAATGACGAATGCAAGTACTATCTTAGTTTAGAGATATAATAACGATCTGTCACTTATGATTGATGCTCGTAGGCATTTTATAATCCAGAAGATACGTCACAGGGCGTGCTTAAGACTGCAGAGCATTAGATAAACTACGTAAAAACAAAATTTTATCACAATGTTAAGGATGGATGATAACATGAATTTGATTGTGTGGTTTAATACTAAGACGAAATTTCTATATTTCCAAATTACTTTTCTACTCAAATAATTTAATAGCAATCTTTAGGAAAAAGCTGGCAGTTCCTAAACCTACAAAATTAAAGTAAATAAAGGTTAATATTTTTTGAAATTCTTATGGTTTCAAGTCAATTTATCTCATAAATTTTCTTTTTATTTACCAAGCTTAAAACAACATGGCCGTCACCAATTCATCTTTTATTGGTTGCATTATATTCCATGCATTTATCAGCAACAAAAAAGAAAGTGGAAGCTAGCATGTGAACCTCTCTGAATCGCGTTGCGTGCTTCGTTGCGAGTGGGAGTCAGTCTTAATAAGCGGCTTATGTACCATAATAGCGGCACTGACGCACTGGCGCTATTTATACCACTGACCTGTAACTTTGACATTAGAATCTAAGACTGAATGCAGGGAAGAATGTTTTTGTTGATGTTCGAGGCTATGGAGAGAGTTTAGCTGTTGTTGTAACTAAAGGATCTTGGGGCTATGATTGGCGTACGATTTACTAGGTTGAAAATGTGAACTTCTTCAGATATCCTGCAGACTTCATTACACATGGACAGTATAGAAGTAGATGTAGTGTTTGAAATTAGATAGTAGCAGCTGTGTTCAGTGTAAACAAGCTTTTAGAATCAACTCCTACACGTCCGCGAATGTCTTGAAATTCTGCCAACCCTCAAGTTATACTAAGCTCAGATGCTGAGCCTATATATAGATGGGTGGCAAACAGACAAACACGCATTTAAATGTTCGTCGACATTAATGCAAGTGACCAGGGCGGCGGCAGCGCCGCGCGGAGGTGTCCTGTATAATTTATTGATGCGGCGACGCGGCTAATGCAGCGGGCGACGCTGACTGATAGCGCTGCAGCGCGATATGATACCAGTGACGCGGTTAAGTGCGATCGCTTGTAACGCTGATACCGCATGGGATTCGCCCGGCCTACACTCCTAACAGCTCATGCGAGCCTAGTACACGTGCCTTACACTACACGGGCTGTTCGTTACTTTTTGGTTTTGTCATCCATGTCTCAGGAGATAGATGTCTCTTGGTACTTTTGTTAATTCTACTAGGGCATAAGTGTGTAGGATAGTGCTGTCACTAGTTGCAATGCATATCGTAATGTGACGTTTATGTGTTGTTTCAAAGATAGAACGTAATTACACCCTTCCAATGCATGCAGACATCGCTGAACGGCGGCGGAAGCAATCTTTCTCGCGCGTTCCTAGATAAGACTCATAATTCTTATTCGTGCCGCATGTGTTTTAGTTTTCTTTTCAAACTTTCGCTTCCATTATTTGTGAACGTCAATAAACATACAAAAATCCCCGTATCCACACGTATCTTTTATCATTTCCACTGTTACGCGATCCGTGAGCAAATCCCCGTATCCGGGGATCGCGCCGGGGATCCGGTAATCCCGGTTAATAACGCCTAGCGAGGTCCCGGTGCGTCCCGCCCCGCGCTCTACCCGCTCCCCGTAATCGAGAATTAGTTGGGAGTTATAATTGCCCGGTTATTATCAACATTGATTACGTTAGGATATTGTTGGAGCCATTCGACGTTCTTTTATTTCTGTAATTGGATGTCTTCGCGTTGGATGTCTAATGAACGGTTCTAAATATTAGGGGAATGGTTTTTTGTCGACAAATGTTTAAGTTACACTTTTCTTTCTTGTGTATTGGGTCGAATCATCTCACCATCTCAACAAAATAAATCCTTTCATTCCACCTAAGTTCATTGTTTGTTTTCCTTGAAAACAACCAAAATAGGGGAATAAAAATAAGAAGAAAATCCCGGAAAATTCGCCAATAGTTCCCCGAACGGTATACCAGGGCCCCATACAGTCGCGGAGGATTGCGGGGCTAATGATTGTGCCGGCAGCGGGCTCCTACAAATCCCACCAATATGGAGTGCGGAAAATACCTGGAAAATGGGAATGTTATTTCCCTTCCCTTACGCGTTACATTTAGGGAGAATATATGGTGTGTAACGACAAAGAAAATACTCAGAGCCGTCAGTCCCCCGACACTAAGTTGTTACTTTTAATTCACATCAACGTTTTTTATTACCACACAGTCTTTTGATCTCGATCCATCTGTTCAGATTTCGTCGTAAGGGCTGGCCACACACGAACGTTTACGATTCCTAACAGTTTTACAGCTCGACAAACAAACAATCGGTTCCGAGCAACGCAGTAACCTGCTAAACGCTCGTATCAAAGCCGAAGCCGAATTTCTTGATTCCTAGTAACAAACCTCAGGTTCATGTAAATACAGATTAAATAATTGTTCTTTTCTGTTAACTCTCTGGTCAGTCAAACGTCGACGACATCTGAAAAATGTTTAAAATGCCTTCTATAAATAGAGGGAAATGCGTTTAAAATCTGCGCGAATGGCATTTACTCGGCGTAGTAAAGGCGCTGGTGATTTACATTTAAAACTGTAGTAATGAAGAAAATGCCGCCATTGCGGGCTCGCTCGAACATGAAATTTTCTATTGGAACGGACAAAGGGCACGAATTAACGCGGCATTGTTCGCGGGCCGGCGCTGCGAGACCGCGATTAGTTCATTATTATTTAATTTTATGTGATACACCGCCTGCTAGTCTCTGCCCTCCTGGTGCCTACAATACTTACAGAAATAGATTATTATAGTATTCAGTTGTTTTCTTCATTAAAATTATCAATTAATAAATAATTAGAAATGAAATAAATAAATAACTCTAGTCTAGTCTTCTTAAGAAGGGTTTTTGAAGACAGAAAGACTCCTTTAACAATTCTTTCTTATTCATCCTATCCTATGCAAATTATATCTTCATCTCACAATAGTTGGATAATATCATGTTCTAATGAGATTTGTTAATAGGTGGACTATTTTATTTTTCACTTTCCTTGCCTTTTCAAGCAGTGTAGAAAATACAATACATTTTAGAGGAAAACGTTTTTTATTTAATGCGTAACTGCCAATTCTTGGAACGAGACCCAAAAAATCAAGACTTTAACGTCGAGCCTAGATTACAAAGTAACGAGATCAAACGTATTTTTCCTGAATTCATTGTTAGAGGAGCAGCAAGTACCAGGGCGGAAGCATCTAACGGAGTTGTATTTGTTGTTACAGCTATATCAAAGGACGAGCTGCGCACCGTCCGGGCTGTTCCGAGAATCAGTTCCGTTACCAACCTGCTTTGTTACAAACGATACATTAGCCCTTTCTATTTATGTTTTCCTACTGTATTGTTGGGAAATAGCCTTTTTTGAGAAGAAAAATTTTATAGAAAATACAGTTCAAGCAATTGTTAATTTGAAATAATCACAACTACAAAAAAAAACTAATTTATTTGATGCCTGAGACTGTGAGTCTGTTTTTACTTTTGGCAACATTTTATAAAATCGACAAATGCAACAAAAACACATGCTTTAACAATTTAAAATCAAAATATTCAAAAACTTTAGTAACAAAATATTGTAGTAAATCGAAACTTGATAATAACAGAGAAATTGTTTTGGAAAAACTCGTAAAACATGGTAGACGACATACATGATGATGAAGTCACATTTCAAGAAGTGCAAGATTCTCAAAATCTGTTAATCCAACTTCAATAAATTTTAAACCTAACATAAAAGCAAGTTTGATCCAACAATTGCTTAATTACCTCAAGGGAAAACGATTGTTTGGCCAACATTATCACAAGATTAGCCGGGAAGCGAGACTTGTAAAGATAAGGCTGGCTTCACAGCGACTACTTGTTTTAGTTTCGTAAATGTTTAAAGTAATATAAGAATTTAGATAACACCAGCCTAGGATTGCGGCCGTCGGCAACTTATCAGAGTATCTTTTAATTTTTAGTCCATATTTACTTTATTAGCTTTGTGATCTTAAAGACTCATCTAACGTCGCAATTTGTACATAATCTTAAATACAAACAATCTTTTTTGTAGATGTCGTAAAATAAAATCAATCTTTTATAAACTTGTTCATAAGGAAGAACTTTGAATTGTAAAACATCAGCTTCTGATCTTATTGCTAACGTTTATTTATCTGCAGTATTTTTACTACCAATGATCGGCATCTATTTTCGTTTGTTCACAGGAGCGACAGAAAGCCATCAAACGGGCGACCTGTCCTCACAATTACCAGGCAACCATAGCTGACGAAGATCCCATTTGTTGCTCTTTGATCTGCTGTCCAATTAATATATCTGCTGCGCTCTCATTATGCCCTGGTATTTCTGTTTCGTGTCGCGCTGGTGAAGCTCTTCGTTATATCGATTGCACGTAATGTGAGTGTGTTTGTTTGTTTATTGCAGTGTTCTTAATGAGAAGAATAAGGTTTAGATGAATTAACATTTGTTTTATAATTGTTTTGTTTTTTCACGCTTCATTTATTATATTTATTTCACGAAATAACAGAATTTAGGATTACATTCGGAGGCGTGTCATCTAACTGAACGAAACCTAATGTTAATTTAACATATCAATCATCAGTGTAGCCCGTAGTAGTCTAATGCCGGACATGTATGTCCCAAGTAACTTATGTTTTTGTTCACTTGTCTAATAAGAAAATAAATCGTCATTGTAGTTGGCTTGAGTTTCGCGTGCATCATTATGATTGCTTTTAACACCACCCGGCGACGCCCCTGCTCGCCAAATAACTAATTAATCAGTGTTATATAACTCCACTTCTGGGGTGGCCGTCCCTAAAAGTATTTGAAATATTGCTGGAATCCTGTCCAAATTCGTTAAGCAGTTACGGAGATATTAAGCCACACCAAACACAAACGTTGCATAAACAATAATTTCTTATATAACTAACTATGATTTAGAATGATTCATCAAAGATAATAGTTACTTAAATAGAAATCGATTATTTACGCCTAAGTTAAAATATTTTTGCAAAAAATCTTCTGACAAATATAAAGATACCATAGTCTTATTGTGTAAATAATAGAAGTGCCAGGAGTCAATATCTAGCAAGTAGGTGCACTGTTAATAAAGACGCTAAGCATTGCATGTCCGCGCGGCTAAAACGCTGGGCGTCGCCACCACGCCCCGCGGGCTTTTAGACCGCGCCAGCTCCAGACTTTACTGCTTTCGCGTTTTACGACCCGTCTCCGCATTTTGTTGCCACCAAAATTAGTTTCTACCGGCCATTTTGCTAAACAGTGTGTTAAAAACCATACAATTTTATCCCTCTCGAAAACATAATCCGTAAAGATAAATAGCCGCACCAGTGGAGTTAATAGAAGAATAATGAAACAATTATCCGTATTGACGGGGCTTGCGTGTCCGTACGTAGGTGCGAGAGGATCCCACGACACCCCTCGTTGCCAAGGGTGCATAAGAAAAAAAAATACCCCATACGAAAATAATTTTGATAGACACTTCGCGTGCGACCAACAATTATGTTATGCGCGCCTGTACGCCAGTAATTCGAATTTAGCACATTATCGGAGCGTTACCGATTATATTCGAATAATAAATACCGAATCGATGCGTTCGCACCTTTTTTTCTGTTATTTTAATGTCATTATAACATAGTTTACCGTTGAACATATGGCGCTTGCAATTAGTGATGGGGGAAGTTCGAAATTTAATATTTCCGAACTTCAAAATGTCGATAACCAGCTTTGGAGAATTGGTTGAAAATAGACAACAACTTTCTCTCTCAAATATAGAGTAGGTATTGTCCAAATGTTTTGCTGTCTTGCAGCATTGTAGCAAGTGTGACACGCACGTTCAGCGAGCACAGGGCCGTGTTCGCTGATACGCAGTACGGATTACCTAGATAGTCCGATGGAAAGATCCACAGTTATTATCAGGTAGCACTGTGTAAATGTTGTCTATAGCCGTGCGCAGACGTCTCTGATCTCAGAAGCAACATCCGGCGTTATCTAATCTACGGTCAGTGTTTGTGAAGGCAGAGATGGTATTCACCGCGATACGCTGCGGTGTATCGAATGTGTCCGCGTCACCACACCACCATTTTGGTACACATTTCACAATGAGATAAGGCGACCGAGGCGCCACATATGTCACCATGGCTTATAGTGTTTTTGTTATAAGAAAAAAGCATTCTATAATGTATGTAATAGATAAAAATGTGACGCCTACAGAGCGTTTCCGATACGTGATGACGTCAGCTCGCATTATTTACAATGTCGAGTATTGTTACAACAGATTACTGCAGTTACGTATTTGTCGAGCCCATTCACTTAGTAAGTGGTTTTAAACAAACACCATTGAGACGAGAACAGGAGACCTCTTGTGCTGCCAAGCTGGCTCGGTAAATAACACTCGAGCTTGATATTTATTTAGAAAAATCTAATCTTGACGTGGAGTGTTTTATCTCCGTATCCGGATCTCGAAAGGTCCCGAAGTAACTAACACTCGAATGTTTATAAAAATTAAACATTTATGTGACAACTGCAGTTTGTTAGCCTTTCTCACGAAACTATTGATGCGCGGGAGTTTTAGAAATAGAACCAAGAATAACCTTTGAGAACGTATTAATGTCAACTAACAAGATTTCAGTCGGTTTCCCAACTAACGAAACTTTAATCATTAATAAAATGTATCTTTTCAAAAACCCAGACGTCAAAGCATTTTTACGTTGATTGGAGACAGCAAAAATAATGAACTACAAATGTCTATCCGTGTATCTTCTATTACAGAACATAATAAGAGCGTCTCTAGTCGAGAAGGCTGCGTGGAAACAGCAACAACATTAATTAAAACAAGTGACAGTTTCACACGACATTCATTAGGTATATCACGTCATTATTCATCCGTTTCTATTTCCGATACTTAGAGTTTTTCGGCGGGAGGCGATGCCAAAACTCGTGTCCCACGTTCAACTTGACTGTTAATTAATTTTAACTGACGCACACAGCGAAAGTTGGAATAGAATCCTCATACATAATAAGACGTATGAATGGATTGTACTAACTTAAATGAGGTGTGTCTACTTTGTTAGAAATATTGTCATTTATCAAATGAGTGATGTTAAAAGTCGGAGTTCATTCGGCATCGGTTCATAATAATTGGTTTCACATCACTACTCGGGTCAAAAGTGAGAATGCACGAAATCCAGACTGGCATCGTTAGCGACGCGACACAAATTAAATTTACAATCGTATGTATCATAAATAAAACATAAAACACGCGCTATAAGATACAATTTGCTAAACTGTCGTCTATATTAGTATTCGACGGTCACGTCAAAATATTCAAATTGAATTGTGTCTCGTCATCGGAATACGAATGAATCGAGTCAGATTGTGACGTGGTTGCACCGAGTTAGCCGCTCTAGTGTTGTATCGATTTTGGAATCGATTATTCGCTATTGTTTGTGACGCTTTGGGATTATGTGTTGTTTTTTTAAGCGTAGTGTTGCGTATTGTGAATTATGATGTGAATATTAATCAAGTAGGATGTTTTTTTAATGACATTGTGTATTGCGAGTTGTTTGTTAATTCCTATTGTGTTGTTTGCATGTTCAATGTGCCGTAATTGGTTTACTATTTAGTACAAGCTTACAAGCATGTTCTATCGAACAACTTGGAAATCGTTGTTACTTTCAAAGGGGCACTAGACATGCAAATTCAAAAACTTTATATGCAACATGAAAATATCGTCTAAAGTATCAAGATTATCGTGGTTTGTATTAAAAAGGAAAGAATAAGGTACCTATAAACAATATTGAGCCACCATAAAGATGTCTGCAAGAAGATTCGTATGGGGTACTTTTGCATAATCGCGTTGTACCCCGGCGGCGCACGGGGCCGCAAAAATCGGCTAACAAAGTAACACTCCGCTCAAGTGTCGCCAAGTGGCGGTCTCCAATTCGATTACCGAGTAGTGCCGGGGGGACTCGAGTCTAAATAACTTAACTTGGTTTGCTCGAGTGCTCGATTATTCGATTTAGCCGCGATTACAATGCGTAAGTGTCGTTGAGAGTTTAGAAATGCGGTTTTTGAAGTTTTTTTGTGGATACTTTTTTATGGGCATCGGGTTTTGGGTGATTGACACGATCGAGTGAAGGACAATGTTCTTTATTTGCCATTTATATTAGCAGGTGTGGCGCGGCGATTATATTTGTATCGTTGATAACTATTTGCATTCATACTGTCTAGCGTTTTATTGCTTCGTATGTTGCGTTGTTCTTATCTGATTTGTAAAGGTAGTTACTATGGGATCTCATGCTGATCTTGCTTCTGGGAATTATTCTGCCAGGTCAAACTTTACTGGATTTTCAGTCTAAATTTAAACTCTTAATTACGTACCATATCGTGTTATTAAAGAAGCTTTCAGAGCTAAAACAAAGTACCTATTGATTAAATATTTAATGCATATAGCCAAAGAGGAGGTCTACCAGTTATTTGGAAGAAGCATAAAATATCGTAAAAAAATATCGACACACAATATACGAAGATTTATGCTATCATTATCACTATCAATTAGACTTATCATCATCATCAGACGGAAAACGTCCACCGTTTAACAAAGGCCTCCCGCATAGAACGCCACAACCAACGACAAGTTGCCGCTTGCATCCACCGGCTACCCACATCCTTGATGATGTCGTCGGTCCACCTGGTGGGAGGCCTACCAACGGTACGTCTTCCAAGAACCTTTCTTCCCCATCTATTATGGGTTCTGCATACGATAAGGCCAGTCCATTTTTATTTTATTTTTTTAACGACTCCCGCACTAAGGAATTTAATCCTTGTGTCGCGGGGGGTTTCACAAACATTCAAATCACATGCACAAAGAACACCCAGACTTGAAACAAGCATTTGTGGGTCACACAAATGCTTGTCCCATGCGGGGATCGAAGCCGCGGCACGTCGCGCACAGAGGTAATTGGCGTGGTGACCTATACCACTCGGCTATCCGTGATGTCATTGCTGTATATACATTTTTTTAACCCGTATATTCAATTAGATTAGACTCACTCACATTCTAATACAATGTAAATATAACAAATTATTGACATGCAATCCAATCCATTCCACCAATTTTTCCAACCCCTTTCCCTTTACAAACAAATGTTTACATCTACCCTCGGATAATTACCGACTGTCTGGCAAGACGGTGCCATCGCTTTTACCATGGAAATAACATACACATGCATAGGGGTGGCATTCCTAGTCAGGAATATATTTCTTTTTTTATCTGTTGGAGAAATATTTAGAGGATTGGAAGAAAGGAATTTCAGATGCACTATTATGCGTGTATAACATTGATTGCGTCAAAAACAAAGATATAGAAGTTGGAAATTTCAAAATGATCTGATTTTTTTTGGTATGACTGAGCCAAATCTTAGGCTTGTTTGAAGAGAAGCCTTATGTTTATTTTTCGGGACAGTTCCCTGTCAACCCTACCCTCCCCATCAGATACGAGGTATACGGGGCCCTAAGAGCCCATGATGCCATACCCGTCAGACGTCGGGACGCCGATGTATAAAATCTGTATGAGAGAGCGTTAAATAAAGCCCAAACGACCCATAAAACACTCTGGCTTCCTTTACGGGCCCTCATCTTTGTTTAGGGCCAACTAGCGAGCTATCTCGATTAAGGGTATCTTTGTATTTTTGTTGTGTATTGTTTGCGCCGGAATGTCGTAAGTTTTGAGGTAGATCACTTGGATTATGGTTATTTATTAAATACTTTAGAGATTTTGCCACACGTGGACCCGATAGTGATGCCTGAGAAATGTCATTCGGAATCCGAAAATGAAATGCAAAAAGCATTTTGCGATATTCCTCCTATAAAACATTTCTCAATAGCTCGTTGAGTTTAATAAACTTGTGTAATAATTATAATTGGTCAATACAAGATACTAAAAATACTTAGCAAATCAAGTTAATGATTCAAGTGAAGAAAATCGACCAATTTCTATGATTACCGGTGCTTTATGTAGCATGGCGTGATGCAATTATGCACTTATTTCTGAAGACATGAAACGTGCGGTATTGTTACACAGAACGGGTTTAACTGATTACCTTGGGTACTGAAATAAAGGGATAATTTTCCAAATAAAACATGGATGAATTGTTCCAAGACAAATAAAAGCTAAGCCACGGGCTGGACAAAAGGGAAAACTTCATGACAATAGGCCAACAAGAGATCTCTTGTCTTTATTTAATCATCGCACAATTGAATCGTCCCGTTCTATGGCTTGACAAATTCGCACGCCCCCGACATTGCCTTAAACGCGCACTTAACTCGTACCCTTTCCGTCTTTCACCCTCGGACGCCTCCATTCTTTTTATATCGCAACTTTATTAACGCATAAAGGTCTGCTGATGGGCCCTTTAAGAATTAGGATGCGTCCCGTGGCCGGGCGTTAGGCTCACTCGAGCCGAACAAATGGAGTGTCGGAACTTAGGCCGACTGCGAATACGTCCGCGCGGAATTGCACTGTCCCATCCCTATTCGCAATTAAACCGGCCGTTATCACGCTGTTCCAAATTTGAATTTGCGTGTACTGATTTTAGTGGTCTCGTTATAATCGGAGCTGTGTTCCATTTTAGATTAAAAAGTTTTAGTTGGTTACTCGCAGTTCGCACGCGACAGTACCGCCACTGTCGGTTCGAAATGTAAAGTTATTATTGGCTGTGCAAAAGTTACAGGCTCGAAAACCAGGTTGTTTTATGAGGGATGTAATACACCAAATAATAGGGGGAAAACGTATCTTAATACGAGTATCGACGTTGTGAAAGCAATCGGATTTACATGTCTACCGACGCCGTACTAAAACGAAATCATGAATGAAGCGCAGTATAGGAAACCCAAAACATTATCCTTATGCTCCCATTTTACGACCTTTACCCCCATCGAGTCGAAAGGGTCACATCGGTACGACACGCTGTAAAACCATTCCCGTCTCGCTCCCGCCCGTTACTTACTCGTAAAACCGAAAGAGATAATCACGAAGATGAGTCGAAAATTATTTTTTTTATTATCACCATCGGCGGTGCTCTTTTATTTCCTTTTTACGGTCCGAGTACCTCATAAAAAGACAATAAACTTACTATTTACAGACCATCAGGAAATTGTTAGGCGAAGAGGTCTCTTTACGACGCATGTCAGCCTGGTGTGGCCCAGTCCAAGTGATGCACTCTTTACGATTGGCGCGCACTAAAATGTTACGCGAATGATACATTTTATCTCCCATAAGAGTATATCACGCCATGAAATAAACCGCAAAATGTTTAGTGATCTATGAATACTCAAGCGGTGGTCCACAAGCGCCATTAGAAATGTGGCTAACTACCGAAACGCGGTTACAATAAGTAACTAGGAGCTAAGTACCAGGAGTAAACAACTCTACGCTACCAGAACATCATAAAATCATAGACGTGTTAAAAACCATAAAGTGAAGGAGTTATCAGAAGCGCTCCTTAGGTTTATTATTGGAATTTCGTCAAGAGATTTAATAATAGTTATTAAAACGGCTGCCCGTGTTACCTAATACATCAGTTAAGTGCTCTTTTTATGATTTAACACTGATTCTCCCCGATATTACCGGCTATAAATTATAGCCGGGATTACCGGCTAAATTGTTTTGTGATATGTTTTCATTGTTTACGAGTGTAATGTTTTTGTAATTCTTTATAGGTGACGTCACGCGGGAGAAGTATGGTGAGCGATGATCGTTACGTCGACGATATAGTGGTGCGGTGGCGGCTGGCGGCGGAGCGGTGCGGGTTCGACGCCCGTTATGTAAAGTGAGCGATTTACTTATTCGTGTTACTTTGCAATAATGGCGGCGTTTACATTGGGGTTTTGTAATATCTGCGGCACGCGGCTGGCGGGGCTCGGGGCTCCACGATTTCAATATTGTGAATTCCGCCGGTGTTCGCGCAGTGCGTGTAATGAATTTGGGGATTGTCTTGCGGTTTCTCGGCTTCAGCCCTCGGCCCCTCGAGTATTTACTTTCACTCTATTGGATGAGCTTACATTATGTAAAAGACGGCTCGCATCGAACTTTTAATAACGATCGACTATTTCTTCGGCGGGTTTTTTCGTGCGCGGAACACATCGCGCCGAGGTGCGCGTCGCCGCATGGCACCGTACTTATTCCCCAAATATATGATAATAAGGGGTGGTATTATTTAGGTCCGGCCATTCGTATGATAAAATTGAACCAGTGATATTTGCCCGCAAACAATTCCTATGGAGATTTCGGTCTTGTTTCTGGGGTTAAATCTGTGCACGGGGGATGATATACGGCTGGGCCGCACTCCGGGGTTTTCCTTTTGCCAAAAATATCGTACAAACGAAAAGAAATACGCGTCAGGATCATAATACGGTCAAATATTGTCGTTTGTATGAGGAAATCCGGGTTTCCGGAGACAAACCGCATATTATACATTTCTGTGTGTCAGCATTCGTTACGGACCAACGCATACTTTGCCGGAATTTACGTCGTAACGTCCCTTTTATTTGACAAAAAAGTCTATGTGTGTGACGTGATTGTACCGTAAATTTGTCCGATATGGCGGCCATGCTCCTCTGATGTGATTACTATAGGATGATGAGCAAACAGAATTTCGTATCTCTGATATTTTATTTGAGTAATGCTAATCAAAACCTCATTTTCATTTGTCAAACAAATGTAGAAACAAAACACTCGCGCATAAGTATTCGTTCATAATTGCGATTCAAATTCATAAATTAATTCTTAGCTGCTTCGTTAAGGAACTTCCAAATACCTCGTCAATCTTTGAAGGCGAAATTAGAAGCGAGCCGATCTTAATTACCAGGGCTGCATAGATGGACGGATATTAAAAATTGTCAGCATTAAAGAAGGTTGAAATTCGAAATACAATTTAATTTTTAACGTTCGCCTCGGCCGGTAGTTCGGCTCAGGCGGCGGACGCGCCCGAGGCGCGGACCGTTCTAATTAAAATCGCTACATTTTCTGTGGTATTCATTTTCATCCTTTAGAGCTGTTTTTGTTGCTTCCACCCTGGTTAGGTTACGTTATTGTTGTGGGATGTTACTAATTTACATGTTAATGAGATGTTTGTTGTGTGTGCCGATAGTTGGCTTAATAATTTTATACGATCGCATTATTAGTTTCCTGAACAGTTCTATTATCTGTTTCTGTTTTTTACACAGTGGTTTCAACGTTTTTATTAAAGTTTAGAATCGAATTTTTACTAAGGTTCCGGATAGCCGGTTGACCTAACCAGAATGGGTTGAACAGCCGGCTCTCATAACCTGAAGGAGCTCTATTATTTTTTCAAGTTATTTGTTTTAACATTCCTAATGTTCATTAGCATTTATTACAATGCTAACCGGGGTAGCATGAGCGCGCACGGCCGGCCGAGCCAGAGCCTTTGTTTCGTCCATTACGTATGCAAATGCTGTTCTAGTACCACCTGTACGCTTATGTTCTCCTGGTAAACAATCGCTAGGTGGAAATGGGAAGACATTTTTTTTGTCAGCGAGCTACCGGAGTTAGCTTTTTGGGCATCTATTGTTTGTTTGTTGTTGAAGATTCAAAGGTCTTGAAGAAAAATTACGCGACTTGTTACTGTTATTTTTATGATTTATATTCATTCCTCTCAGATGCGTCTTAGCTTATCTGTATGTTATAATACCAATGGTATATCACATCTCTCCTTCGTAACAATAATTAGAGAGTGTACATAGTACATACATGCTTAGTACTTGCATTATTAATTCACATAATATACATTTACATATGATAGCATAATAAATGATACCAACTATGGATTACGAGAGAAATATAAAAAAAAACTCTCTTTTCATCAACATTTACTTTTTGTTCTGTTTACTATTTAATTATAAGCTATATTCCTTGCATCACGTCACAATATCTAGATTACCACAGCTCATAAACTGTGTATTAAAAAATATTATATTGCTTGTCGTATGGTGCGCGCTCACGCCAGTACATTCTCGGTTTTGGTTGCCTGCAGTTTTGTACAGTTTAATATTATTTCATAATGTGTAAAAAATATCTTTGGCACATGTTATAGTCAAATAAAGGTCATCATGATACTACCATAGGCGATAAATAAAATCTCTGAGAGGGGAGGCATCAATAAATGAAAAAAAAACTATCATTGAAGACAGCGATACTGTTATATGAAAAGAACATTGCATTGTTAAATTATTTCCACTGCTTACGCTTACTGCAGATGCTAGTTTAACATATAAAGATCTAAACTGCATCAAAGAAATGCCCTATTTCTCTTAAACAAGCGGTTTCAACTCTTTTACGCATCGCTGCTAAGTAATGCTGACGCGAGCGAATTTTAAGCTGAGCGAGCGAAACCAAAGCGGCTTATTTTAAAAGCTACTCAAACTTTAAAATAAACTTTAGATGCGCTGAAGTTTGCGTTGTAATTATGTGTTTTTGAAGTAAAATCAAGATTATGTAGGTCACATGTAGGTATTTTTACCCGACTGCCAAAGGAGTCATGGCGATAAATTGTAAGTCATTTATATACATATTTATCGGTTATGTATATAAATAAAGGCTTTAAATAGTTTACAAAAATATAAGTACGGAGAACTTGTATTTTAACTGTAATTTTGAATGAGAAATGATAAAATACAAAAATTGTCTGAACACGAGCGACAAACCCAAAAACTACCGGACGGGATATTCATATGGTTTTCACCAATGGATAGAAGAGGAAGATTTGTGTAAAAAAAAAAGTCCTTTCTTTACTCTATCTTCAATAATATGATGACAAATTCCATCAATCATCTCGTCATCATCTTCAAAACGATGATGACAGCCAACCAAAAGTACCAGGGCGTCATAAACAGAAACAGTTGAGACCACCAACGTTTGAATTTAGGAGCCGATTGAAAGCAACTAATGCCCCACAATGGTTAATTTGCAAACAGTGGTTACAATACATTGTATGGTGATCGCAACCCACGTGGCCATGGGTACAATCATATTATTTTATATAACAATTGATTCGCAAGTGTTATATATACATATCCTTACTAATATTGTATACGAAAGTAACTGTCTGTCTGTCTGTCGCGCTTTCACGCCAAAACTACTGAACCGATTTAAACAAAATTTGGTACACAGTTAGTCTAGAGCCTGAGAAAGGACATAGGCTTTTTGCCGCAATAACCGACATCACAACAGCTAGTTTTATATATTTCTTGAAGTTGTATATGGTTTAGCGAGCAAAGGTAGTGCCAATTTTGTAAATCCTTTACTATTGATTTGTAGCCTTTGCACAGTGCCTAATAAGAACACGGGGTTACTCTTAAATTAATTTCAATTGTAAATGCAAAATTGTTGTTCATTTATCAGGCACACAATCAACACATATTACAAAAAAAATACTGTCAATGTTTAGATTCCAGTTAGTTCCTACGATTGATAATATTAAATCTTTTTTTCAAGAATACAGACAGTATTTAATCTTTTTTTCAAGAAAACTGAATCATGAGCATTGTATTGGAATTAAAATTAATTGAAGAGTAAAAGAACAGTTCAGAATATAGGTGAGCAGAACAGCCAAATTTAGGTAATATTTAAAAAAGAGAGCAATGGCAGCTAGTTTATTACTATCTAACAGGTGCAAATTTCAGTGATATCTAATGTGATACCTATATGAAAAATGTTTTTACATCGACCAATCTTTATAACCCTAAGCCTTGTGAGTTGTGGTCGAGGGCCAATATTACAATTTTCAAGTTCAATAGAGTAAAAACGAACGAACACAAAAACATTTTCTAAATTCCCGAATTTAAACCGATCACCCGCAAAGGTATTCCGTATTCAAAAATATTATTCTTATTTTGAAAACATAAGTCATGATCTATATTTGAATTCGTCGCGGGAACGCTCCCCCTCGCCGCGCGGGAAAAAACGGTAATGCTGAGAAATGTAAGCTGGAATTGGGTTCCGTATTTATTTATTTTTTAATCAACAATACCGATATTAGGTATATCTTGTATGTCAGTTTAAGACGGGAATTAAATCAGGGATTTTTAAATATTATCTATTTTTTACTTTTTTGCCTCGTTTATTTATTATAGGAATCTACTCAAAGGTAATATTTTTTGTCAAATAGGTACTTTTGAATTAAAATAAAAACACGTAATGGTATCCTATCCCGTATATCGACCGGGCACACTCCTGCCGCGCGCCAAAACACCGTCTCGTGATAAATTACCTTCGGGAAATTAAAACTGTCTTTAAAACAATACCTGCTTTTTTCTTCGCCGCTTTCACCCCTCTATTCTATCCCGTTTCTACTCTAACACGTGCATTTTTATACAGCTATCTCTCTTTAATTAGAAGAAAGAGGGTCGGAATTGACATTTTTTTTGTAATTTTTCTTTTTTTTTTCTAATGTCGATAGCATAATTTTAATTATTACGTGCCGTTATGCTTTATTCGTTATAATTAAAAATATAATTAGACTTTTTTACTGTTATTTTAATTGCGCAATAAAATTAGAAGGTGGTGCTGACCGGTTAACTAAATCGAAAAGTCAATATGTGTTTTATTGTACAGTATTACACTACCTTTATAGGTTTCAATTATAGCTTTCTTACAAGGTGAAATCTATCTACACAATTTACTGGTTAGATCGTTGTCATAAAACACACTAATGAGTTAAACAGCGTCACATTTTATGACAACATAAAACAAAAAAAAATGTTGATAATACTCTATTCATGATTACCGGAGCATCCTTATCAATATCTCAAAACACGGCGCCAATATACATTGAATGAATTATGGACTATGGCGGAACGATTAAACACAAAAATAAAACTAAACATTCGCCGAAGATGCACAATCTCCTAATTAAGAACATCACAAATACATTAACTCAAGCCCGAGCCCGTTTCAAATCTAATTTCTTTTTTTGACAAAACAAAAAAAGACTTAATTACTTTTTCTGGCTATCACAAAAAGCGGGAGATAAGAGCCCTATTTGAATCCTCGTTATCAACACCTCCCGGCACTTTCACCCTTCAATCTTTACCTTTTTTTCTTTTCCACCCCCCAGAGTACCTATCGTAATTTAAAGATAACTAATGCTCCGAGTCATTAAGGGACCGCGACCAAGAAAAAGCAAGAAAATAATAGGGAAATGCACACAAATGCATTTTTAATATTTAACTTTTTGAAAAGATAAGTTCGTTTGTATTTTACATTGTTAAAGGGATGTTATCAACTATTCAAGTCATCTTCGAGACGTATTTAAACTTTAATGTCTATGATGAGAACTCGTGATTAAGATTTTTTTTAATTTTGTTTTAATAGAATTTATGTGACCAAACATAATTAAAATTTTCCTTAATTTCGACCCATTTCTATGCTCCAGCCATTTTATTTCCTACTACATTTTACGATGTCCCGCGTGCGTGTTCAAAAGTAAAGACGTTAAAGTGTTCAAAAAATATTTATTACAATTAAAAATTTTATGGTCCAATAAAAATTGTAAATGAAAAAATCTTACGGCCTTTGTTAAAATAGGTCTAATTGACCCCAAGATTTTTAAGCCTCAGGTTTAACGATCGAAAAAGCTCCAAAAAAATGAAATTAAAAACGCCCTGAGTCGCGACAAGGTGTTCTTACTTTTTTTAACTTAAAAATGTAATAATCCAACGGCTGTAAAATACTATCGGACGTTTACGACAAATTCACACAAGACCTACTTAATAAATCTGACAAAATCTTAAATTTATGCTCGCGAACGCAGGACACACAAGTAAAAAAAGATTATTTTACGACGCCATAAACCCGGTTAGAATGCGGCCCTGGACGCCGGATAATTCGGGAAAATCCATTTTAATTAACATATTTTAACTGCGATCATGATGGAAATCATAAATGATGGTTTAATTTAACTTTTTCTAGTAATCAACGATTTAAACGCCATTTCTTTTATATAAGCTCATTTATTACGATATTGAGAATATCTCGTAAGTAGTAAAATATTTTGTTTATTTTTTACATCATTTACGTCGCAGTCATTTAGTCTTTAATAGATCAAATCGAGTGAAAACGTCTCGAAATATTTAAACATTACCAGGAAAAGTATACAAAAAAAAAAAAGCAAAAAATATGCTTTTTTGTATTTAAATTTGAGCAGTTCAAATTCAGGCCCTTCGCCCCATTTTAATAAAAGCAAGAAGTGTCGTCAGTTATTTTATATTTTTTCATGTCCACGTTTAGAAAATATTGTGAGTACGTCCAAAGAATGTTAAAAAGTGTTCTTGATTAAATAAAATGTCGCTAGGCCTCCGAGGGGACCGGCAGACGGTGCACGTGATGAGAATTAAGTATAACGGACATTAAAGTTAAACTTAGAACAGTAAGTAATGCTCGGATTTAAGGCGGATAAATTAAAATAATCGTTTCAAATCGGATTTTTAACTTTCTCTATCCAAGTCGATAGGAAAAGGATTAAATATGAATATAAAATAAAACGAGCTTAACATTCCTTTACAGCCAAAGTTTTTTAACTTACCACCATAACTTTTCTCAAACAACAAAGCGTCGCTTACCTGAAAAAAATAAAAACATTTAATAAGCAAAAAAGTATTGAACAAACTACTTGGAGGACATAACATGCAAAGACGTGAGCGAAACCCCGAAATTGCTGTAATATATATCGGAACAAAATAGGGAACAAGAAAATTCGTAAATATATTTTCAAATAAATTACACGGGGGCTAATGAAAGGGCCGATGTTTGGCCGAACGGACGGACAGAATGACCAGGGAAACTATTGCTCTATATATTTTGCGTAGAATGACCGAATTCTGAGAATAAATATGTATAACTAGACTTTTTTATACTTTGCTTGGCCAACGGAACTTTTGTGTCGTTTTAGGCTGCGTAACTTAAAACCCCTCTCTGTATTTGTAACCCAGGTATTTGTAATTTATTTTCTGTTGTGTGTAGTAAGATATTTTCTTCAGGATAATGGCCGCTGTGGCTGTAACGAGGTTCTACCATCTTATTTATGTAGCGCCCTTTCTTTCCAATGTAGAATTAAGCTAGAAAATCTTTTGTGTATTTTTGTTTATTTCAAAATAAATAAAAGATGTTTTCTACTTATTATAAAAAAATAATAAAAGATCAGTCCAATTTGTACCTAATGCATTCTTAAATAGTGTGTTTTTCTTATTGGATTTTTTTCTACCTTTTACTGTCATAACTTGAGGTGTATTGGTATCGTATTAGAAGTCTATTCCTAATAAGAGGTTTGGCTGTAAATTGGGAGGGCCGGGGGGCCGGCAAATCTCGCCGAATGCCTTTCTCGACCCTCCCAGCGGGACCATGTACAAAATCATACACTATAATTTTGGAGTAAAATATACGGATACGGTTTTGTGTATTTCACCTGCTGGACCCTAAAAATATTATTTATTTATGTGGTTTTATTATTCCTGATATTTGATATATTTATTTTTTCTATTTTAATATCAATTACTTGTTTTTAATATTTTGTATTTTTGTAATTAAATACAAATAATACAAGGAAAATTAAACCTCAGACAGGACTCGAACCTGCGACCACTGGCTTTTTCCTTCTATTATTTGTATTTAATTACAAATATTCGCTCCGCATGCGTTAATGCGTAACAAATAATTAAAATAATTTTGTATTTTTTTTATTTTTCACGAAAACGAATAGTACAGAGGTATATTTATCTTTGCAAAATTCATACCTGTCCAACTCTTAGAAACAGTCGTAATAGTATGTACAAAGCCATTTACACATATCAAACAAATATTAAAAACAGTATTATCTCACTTACAATTAACATCAACTGTGAATCGAACCGCATCCAAACGCTTAACATTCTCATCCTAGCATTATCACCAATGCACCCCAAAAAACCATCCCTACGCAGATTGACATCTGTCAGGGCCCGGGTTCGAACCCTGGTGTAAAAAAATAGGGTACGTTTCGCTGGTGAAATAAATTTTTAATCAAAATATTTTTGTGACCCTCCGCAGTAAGTCTATGATAATTTTCTGTATTGTCAATCTGACACAAGTTAATTCTGGGCGTGGCTGATGTATGAATAAATTATTTGTTTGACTGTACCATAATGGTGGGAATATATATGTGACGTCACTTTCCACATTACCTTTCCCTTTCACAAATATATCCATATTATTTTGTAACAGACATAGAAATTGTTAAGTTACTATTTCATTTCACACAATTAATTCCTATTTCAAAAGACATATTTCATCATTCCTACGGAAGAATTACTTTCATCCCTCCTTAAACAAACACACTAATTACATGACCGCTGTTATTTTTCATTGAAATCTAACCAGACCAAGGTAAGTAAAGAACAATTGACCAATCTCCGTTCCCAGATAGAGAACAAAACTATAAATAAATCACAAACCGTTAACACACGACCTAAAACCGTTCAAAGAGAAAAAAAACGTCTTAAAAACAATGAGAGATTAACAAGAAAATCTTTAAACAAGCACACAATGTACAACGATTAATTCTGAATTAGAAACAATGTGAAAATTCGAACAAAATGGAGCGAAATAAAACAAAAGTCGCCAATGTAACTTATACGGGTTTAAAAAGCGTTAAAATTATGTACATACATAAAACTACGCATTTAAATAGTCAAATATAAGTGATTTGCCTTGATTCGACACGGGCGTCTGTCGGCGATGGAATAGTCCTAGCTTCTAGTTCCATATGTATGAGAGAATTGTCTCAAATTTTGGTGGACTTTTGTTACCACCCTGACACAACACTTGGTTATTACTTGTTCTTTCCGACGGCATTGTGTGCGCATGCTCGGCCAGACATACTAACAGTTCAATGCTAATTTCGGAATATGTTATAAAAGATTTGTATCTTTACAATCTTGGTAACTGACGCGTATAATGGTAGATTTGTTGAAGTCACACGATGTTAAAATAAACTGTCTTGATTATGCAGGGAATGAACATTACTTTG
This sequence comes from Diachrysia chrysitis, assembly GCA_932294365.1. Lineage (NCBI taxonomy): Eukaryota > Metazoa > Arthropoda > Insecta > Lepidoptera > Noctuidae > Diachrysia > Diachrysia chrysitis. The sequence continues at coordinate 10,495,311 of OW028661.1, read as the reverse complement.
ATGGTTTAATTCTGTTATTTAGACAAGTAATAGTAGATAGTTATTAAGTGGATAAAGAAACTTAAGATGAAGAGAGAAGAGATTTAATGAAAGGTGATCTTAAAAAAAAAGTAAAAGCTGGCGTCAGAGATATAAGGGAGGAACGGATAAAAATCTATACTTAATATATAAAGTTGAAGAGTTTGTTTGTTTGAACGCGCTAATCTCAGGAACTACTGAACATATTTGATCTTCATCTTTCAGTGTTAGATAGCCCATTTATTGAGAAAGGATATAAGCTATAATATAACATAACGCTGCGACCAAAAGGAGTGAAACATAAATGAAAAACCGTTGAAACTAAAACATGCGGACAAAGTCGAGGGGGGACAGCTAGTCTTAGATAAAACTGTCAGGAAAATACTAACTATAGACCATAAATAAGACATAGGTACACACATACACTAAATAAAATAGAGCAAGGTTTAGTTTTAATAAGGTCAAAATATACGAACATAACATCATCATAACCTCCAAACGTTTTTTAAACATTCCTATTTTCAGCGTATTTTCCGTTATAACAAAATGTTGTTTCATCACGCGAGCTAAACTTTGGAATGGCATCAAAATAATTCCTATTTCACATTCCTGTGGCATTTCACAGTATAATGCTCTAGACTTTAGTACACCACCAGAAATCTAATTCCCGCAAACATTGTAGGCATTTAGGGCATCCAGGGCATCTAGTGCATTCTTAGCTGCTGTACCTCACCTGGACTTACAACGCATTTGGAATTAAGGTGCATTTTGCAACATTCTTATTTTTAATTGGTTTTCATTTGCGAATATGGAAGATTCTGGTTTTAAGAAAATGGCGGTTAATTCTGGTCTATGACTTTTGTTACTCTTGTATTCTTTTATTAGAAATTCTTGGTCTACGACTAGTTTTAATTAGATAATTTATAAATTAATATCTAAACATCTTTTTTAAGATTTTTTAAATTATTTCTCAAATTAACATTTCGTTACTTCATATACAAATTACAAATCAAAAGAATATTAACCTATTGCTTAGTTATCTGTATTCAATCTTTTTTAATAGAATAAATAGTATGTCGCATAATATACACTGTTTTATTGTCACTACCTTTATTACAAAAACCAGCTAAACTCCATGCAAACCATAGACACGGCTACCAACTTTTTAATTGTTTACTATTACACTTACAAAGATTTACCAAATGACACATTGCTACTACTCCGTGCCCTTTAAACAAACAGACAAACACACAAATAGACTACTTAAATAAATATTTCTATGTTAAAAATGTTAATATTCCGTCCATTTTCACAAGACCTGTCTCGTTTTCAAATGTAAGTAAAAATATGGATTTTTTTTGAGAGGCAAAGAAACAAGGGGCCTTAGTATGATGGTTGGTCTAGGAATGTGTATTATACTATAATATGACCGGTAGCGGCCTGTAATTAGACTCGTTCTAATAAGCTAAAAAGATGCAACGACAAAGTAACTCTCATTGTTTTTATGAATAAATTTGTCATTACTAAGACAAACATTAAAAATGATGAACGCCGTGTTTCTCATAATTTTGAAAACGTCAGAGGTATTTTTATAGGTATTTTTGTTTTAAACGTCTCCTGCAGTAAGAAATGTCATCCTTGTGTCGCGGGGAATTTTACAAACATTCAATTTCCACATGCACAAAGAACACCCAGATTTGGAACAAGCATTTGTGGATCATCACACAAATGCTTGTCCCATGCGGGGATCGAACTTGTAGCACGTCGCGCACAGTGGTCATTGGCGTGGTGACCTAAACAACTCGGCTATCCGTGCAGTCAACGTCAGTATAATATAATTATGTTGTGCATGTACCTACAGGCAAAACTAATTTTCTACAAGGAAAACCAATTGGTAATTATTGTAAATGACGTTTTAACTATAGCTTGCATTTATTAGACACCTATTTGTAAGTAGGTACATGACATGACATGTAATTCTTCTTAATGTTTGATACCTATCACCTGCTTCTATCATTCGTGGAACCCCATTATTCCTCCTACAGAAATAACAAGACACAATACATTCATACATCCCATACAAACAACAATCCCATTCACGCCAAAAAAATCAGGTCAAAAATTAACAATAATTCAAACAAGACAAAAATGCGCGCACGCATCTCTAATTGTCGATTTGTTTCATTCTCTTTCTCGCACGCACTGATTTCGTTGTTTTTTGTCTCGGTCGCACGCGCAGCTGTCATGTGTGACGAATCACTTTGTCATTGTGACAGCTTTGACGTCACTTCTCACCCTTTTGAAGGAGAGTCGTGATGATAATGTGTGACTTCGTTTTAGGGTCCCGCGGGGTTGTGTTTAATTTTATTAAAGTGATCTAACATGTACGGGATGAAAAATTAAGAATGCTACTCAAATGTGAATGAATTTAATTGCTTGATAAATAATTTACTTGGTGTTTTGGTGATCTTGATAAGTGCATTGGCTAATTATCTCTTTAAGAAACCACAATTTTATAAAATAGTCTAGGCCATCCCGTCATACTTGTCCGGAATAGCTTTTGCCCGTGCTGCGTAAATATCTTCCAAAAAAAGGCCTGCTTGGCAAATGCTCCTCCCAAGTCCTTCAATATATGGGCATATATTGAACCAAATTACTATCTAACATCAAAGGTTCAAAACAAGTTTGCTTTTGTAATATTCCATAAATTTTCAATTGTTGATAAGTTCCAAATATATTTTTTCTTACTAATCATTAGAGTAATATTAAAAATGAAATAGAAAATGCTACATATCTATACTTTCTACAAACACATAAATACATTTTGGATTAATTCGAATTCATAGCTACGTACCATCACAGATCCCATGATCCGAAATATTACACAACACACACAGACGCACAATAGAATTATATTGTGTGTGATTGCATTGTATACAACCCTTTGGTTTAATACTAAGCCCTTGTAATGTACGGATTACAATAAGGGTACATTTTTGACGGTCCATGCGGCAGACATGTTTGATATTTTTATCATTGTAATACAAGTGACAAAAAAAACCATGGCTCTGATTTGGAACTGGAATTGCAACTGTAGTTAACGAATGCTTTGTAAACAATTTGTATTATCTAGATTTTTAAATAATGGACTTACTTCGTCCAGACTTAAAGAAACGGCAACACTCCAGTGAGGATTTAAAAAACAGTACCTATACATGTTGATAGTAACAAAAATATTAATTCTTACCCAAACTCTTTTAAAGTGACTCTTTTTAGACCCAAAAACATTTGTTCAGAACATAAGCAGCCAGTTTGAGCTATTGTCAAAAACTAACTGGTAACATTAGCTCCTGATTTTCGTTTTAAAAGATACATGAGTCTTGAGGTCCAAAACCACAAAACTGTGTTGTTTCACGGAAAGGGAAGCCATCAGTGTCAGGTGACGATTATTTGGAAACAAATAATGTTCAGCGGACTGATGTCTTTTGTTTTCAATAAAAGACGAGAGAGATTTTAAATCCTCAATTTGAATGAGATTTTTCCATGGTACTTTAATCCATCCAGTTTTACTTTCGCTTTTTTCTGCATCTATTGTCATTAGAATATTGAAAAAGTTATCCTAATTATCTGGTTTCAAATAATTGGTTAGATTTAATTCTACGATCTCCGTGGTCGAGTGGCTTCCACACCGGTTTTCAAGGTGTCGCCAGCTCTGAGGTCCCGGTTCGATCCCCGGCCGGGTCAATGTAGAAAACCACTTTTCTACATTGTCTCGGGTCTGGGTGTTTGTGGTACCTTCGTTGTCTCTTAATTCCAAACACAAGTGCTTTAGCTACTTACTATGGATTCAGAGCAATGTCTGTGATATTGTCCACATTTGTTTTATTAATTTATTTGTTGCCAAACGTTAGATCTACCCATAATAGAATACACACTTATTTTTTTTTCTATTAACTGTATTTATGATTAGGTGTATGACAGCAATAAGGAAACAATAGGGCGATATATTAATTACTTAATTACATTATTGCATATCTATTTCCTCGATGTATAAGTATCCTCCTAATTATAAACGTCTAAGTACCTTCAAAGGGCGAATTTTCCATTTCCAAATGAGCAGAAACCATCAACCAATCATAATTCGGGGAAAACGTAACTTAACGCGAATCTATCACGAGGTACCACGCCCCGGGGAAGTCGGGCAAACACCGACCCTCCACTAATCTAATATTAAACACATTCGGATATTAGATACAAAGTGAGCATTCACAGAATTTAATAATCCCGCTCCCACACCTATATCCACCTCTCTTTCACTACCATACCTCTGTCCTTCTCTAACATGAATTATTAACAACAATTTTATGATTACATTTAGCATTGAGTGTAAGTGCGGGTAGGACGTGATACGAAAGTCGAATGGCCGGTGAAAAATGGCGGGAAAACGTTGCCAGTTAATATTTTATTGGTTTCGATAGGTTTGAGTTATGTAAGTCAGCCGGGGGTTCCGGTAATTTTCAATTTTGTGCCTGAAATATTGATAAGGCTAAGTCCCTGGCGAACGGTTTATAGGATAACTTGAAGTCGACTTGCAGTTTTGATAGCAGGATATAATAAAATGATACTTATACTAACTGATGATACTTAAAAGCACATTCCATTTGTTATATCTTCAAACAATTTAGTTGTAGTGTTTCACAATATAATTAATTTTATTCAAAGAAATATATATGAACCAAATTACGAAACATAAATCCTATTTACTCCGAACAAATTTTAGAAGAAGGTATTTAGTCGTACGTTGTAATGACATTATTTGGGCACCATTCCAAACAAACACCTTGAAGAATTTCCAGACAGAAAAACCCAAGAACATTGTACGTGGTCTAGACAACTAAGAAAGAAGAACGACGATATAAGTACCTATAACCGAATAAAATGTAAAAATAGCAACAAATTCAATAATAACATGGTCGGTTCTAATTAGCATAAATATTCTCTAATTTAATTAAAACATAAAACACATACATACGTCAAACAAACAAAAAAATACCGTCAAATACTACACGATCTATTTAGCATACGACATTGCGCCGCAAAACTGTTATTAGCACGCAAAAAACATGAATTGAAACGCGACATGACTAAACCTAACACCCGGATGGAACTAAATATAGGTCTTAGAAAATTCTAAACACACTTTGCGTCCACTCAGTGGTCAACACAGTCGTGAGCTGAATGAGAAATACGGTGCGTCTGAGTGACGAAAATGGAAGCGAACAGGCAGGCCGAGTAATTTTATTTGATGTTCATACTTACCCCAACCTCCTTAGGGGCGCAGTAACACAATAATCGTCATATTTTGTACGAGTTACACTTGACGCCTCTTTTGGTTAAGAATTGCTTTCTAATTTACTGCGCATGTACCGTGAATTTTAGGGGCTTTTTATACTCACCCTGTTTTAATGATAAGGCCTTACGTTTGGAGTATTTGTGTTTATATTATTATAGTTTGTGTTTCATCGTGTCATTGTATGCAATTTTTGCTTGGTCATGGTATACTTACACAACAAGTTTGTCTAACCAGACTACATACTTACTCTACGTAGATACTCAGACATATCTTCGGTTTGGCAGCCGCGAGTAGCATTGTTTTGTAATAATGGACATTTAGAAGATATAGACAGATGTCTTTGAAATATAATCACTCGTCGGTTACAATGACTCATAAAATCCTTTATGCATATTATCAAAGGACGTTACGGTGCAGTCTTAGAGTAAACATGGACAAGCATAGAGCGCGTGCATCGCTAGTAGCCCCTAATACCGACCGTAAGCAATTATTTTTTTCTACATGTACTACGCCCGTTTATCGATTTAAATGATTTTCTTTTCGACGACAGAAGTTTATGCGAAAATATCGACGGTTCCAATATTAATAATTGGTTTTGAGATAGTTTTAATAAAACGGTGCGCTGTTTTGACACAAATTTCTCGATTTTACTTGTTCATACTAGTGCCTACAGTTCATACTCGATATGCGCGCTGTATAGTTAACTTATTTTTTTCTCTAAGGGTACTTAGTGTTTTGGTAAAAAAAATCCAAAATGGTGTATTATTCGTACCAAAATCAGTGCTAATTCAACTAGTAATAAACCAACCTTTAACTAAAGTATGTAAAGACGAAAGATCAATAAACCCATTGAAGTAGCACCTGGTAAACAATAATGTTTTATTTAAATAAGTAATCAGCATAAAACACGCAGAACTATTAGCATTAACGAGAATGCTGGACTTAATTCACGTGTGATCCTTGCAGTACAGTTCTGGGGTAATACTGGACAAGTGCCAGGGTTTGCGTGGTCAATGGCTGTCTGTGGTTTCTTATGAGGATATCACCAAGCTGGTAGTCAAGAAAGAATTTGGGTAATTCAGCTGCTTATAGCTAGCGTTGTGTCTGCACATCTTGGATGATGGAAATAAAATGAGTAAGAAAGTTTCTTGGAAATCAAGCTCGTGGTAAAGATAAGTAAAGTAAAGTTTTTGTGTACCCAAACAATTGACAGTGTTTTTAGATCTTTTTAATTGACTGACTGCACCGATAGAGGCGTGCTGCGGGTTCGTTCCCGCATGGGACAAGCATTTTAGTGATCTACAAATGCTTGTTCTAAGTCTGGGTGTTCTTTGGACATGTGATTTGAAAGTTTGTGAAACCCCCGACACAAATGAAATTCCTTATTGCGGGAGTATTTAAAAATATATATAGTTAGTTACTTTTTATCACTCCTTTTATTACAATATAGCTGAAAATTCGACTAATTTTTAATGCCATAATTCGGTCTGCAACATTAATTTTGAGTGACGATTCTATAAATACAACTTTTACATGCAATACATATTTGAGTGCTACCAATCAGAATTAAAATTATTTTACAGAACTGCAGGGTATATTTCGTTGGAGCCGAAAAACATGGCGGCACAAAAAAATCATCCTGCACAAGTGTCACCGATTGACAATTACCAACATCATCCTGTCTGATCCAAAATTTTCATCGCATAATTGTCACTTGGTAATTGAAAAACGCAATTACGGATGCCGAGAGCGTCAGTTAATTAATATTAAATTCTGAAATAATCGCCCCGCTCTCCCCTGCACACCCCCTCCCCGGGGAGACAGGGGACATGGACTGATTGAATTATAGGCAAATTTTGAATTTTGAATAATTCACGGGAGTGAGTTAGCCCTTTATGGCACGCGGGTGGAGAACCAGGGAATTTTTGGTTTAATTAGTCTGGTTATTGTTTTGGGTGGAACGGGGTTTTGTGTTCTTAATTGTTTTTGGCATATTTTTGTTTTATAGTGGTAGAGCGATAAAATTTGATTGCGTTAATAAAGACAGGAACTAAGGTATTTTATGCTTTCGTTATATTATACCTACTTGTAGGTATATGATGCTGATACCTATAATATTAGTTGTACTTTTTATACGAGCAATAACTGTGACCTAATAAGTAATGATTTATGATATCAATATGTTAAAAGCACAATAACTGTTAACTTCTTAACCTCAGATAGGCTCGAGTGAATCATTCTTATTTTTTTTCCACTCGAGAGAGACATCGCTCGCTGACACGAAACGATTTACAATCCGCAACACGCTGATATATTACGCAATTAGTTATTTTCGATGATATAACAGAAACAAAGTGAAAAACAAAATGGTTCCTAGTTACAGATCGGTACGGACACCGCGGCTCCACAAAATTCAATTTGGCGAGCATTTCGCCGCTCACGCCGTGCGACAAACCAAACAATTACACATACGTGTGTCGAAAGCATAATTTTTCCACGAAAACTACGTGGAAATGTGAAAAAAACACACTCGCTGACGCTTTGTTAGTTTTTCGCGCCAACGCGTCGGCCATTTTTGACAGCTGTCAAACGCTGCGCCAGTGATTGCGTCTTTTGTAGTCGCACCTTTTTCGAGACACCGACTTTATTTATGAAAAAAAAATCGGAACGTCATAGCTGAATATTTTAAACAGTTAAATATGAATAGCACAATGTAATCCCACACAAATTACCAGCGCATAGGAATATGAAAGCGATAAACCGAGATGCATCGGCGATACGTGCATCACAATCCTGTCTCATTTCAATACGTATTGTGCGGCCGGCGCTAGTGTTGTAACGTCGTAACGTCCCGGTCTACGGACACCCATCAGTCATTTACGAATGAATACATGACAATCGATGGAGATACGTAAGGTAACATGTCGCGGCCGAGTGCTGACTGATTCCCGCGCTCGCGCCGGATATCAGAACGTTGACAAACGCGCGCCGCGCTCAGCTCCGACTTCTTTTTACAAATTTCAAGGAGAAGAAGTCTGACGCGCGATAGTGACGTGACGATGTGGGCCTGTCAGTTTTCAATTGGCTCTCAAAGAGTGTTGACGTGTCGCGTCGGATCTAGATCCGAAGTGCGGACATGTTAATTGTTATGGACGCAGCGTAGGAGTAGCATAAACAGACCCTTGACATTTATTATTCGCTTTCTAAACCTATTCGCGGGTAACTCGACACCGCTTTTTAAACTAAGAAACCTACGCGCTATGAAACTTGATATTGATTCGTTAATCGATAAATATAATCGTATATTCGAATGAGAATCGATTACTAGTCGGATACAAGTAGTTACCGAGTTGCAATAGTAGACATCATTAGGCATGTGTGGTGCACCGGAGCGACGCGATGCATCGTAGATGCTAGTTTTTGTTAGGTTACAAGAAAATCATGTTATGATCGTTAAAATTTACATACTATGATGAGATACTGACTAATCACACGGTTGGAATTATTATTTTAATACGTCTGTGATGAATTTCTATTTCAAATTGCTGTAGCTATTACAATTAAGTGTTAGTTCTGTGAGAGATTATACTGTTTGAATAATTATCATTTACGTTGCATGACCATTATCATAAAAATACTTGTTTATTATTACAATAGTTTCATTTAATATCTTTTTTGTATTCTTACGTTTGCTATATATATTTTTATATTTATACATGATAAAATAGTATAACTTTTAGTGTGCTACAACCAAATGAATTTAGCACAACTTAAACGTTGCGTTCAAAAGTGCAAAAAAAAACTAAATTATGCTTATAAGCCTAGCAGTTAAGTGAATAAGCATAATAGTTAAATTTTAGGTGTTAAAATCGTATTCACCGCCGGATACGACTGATTATTCAATCCTTTTAATGTTTAATTATGGAATTTCCTTAACAAGCCAATTAAGTTAGATATTGGTCATTGCCCATTGGTAAACCTACTTTCAACTGCGGATATGCTCCTAAAACAGTAACTACTAAACATAAACATTTTACGGTAATCAGAAAACCTTACTATAATTACCAAAGGCCTTCAAACTCAATAAAAAGCAGTCGTTAAAAAAGTAGTTTTTTTTAATTATTTTTTTCCTAGTACCCACAGGTTCAGCGCAAGTACTAGGGTATTATTGCGTTGAAGAGCTCACCTGGATCTGTGGCGTCGAGTGTCTGCGGCGGGGGCTGGCTGAGCGGCCCCGGCGTGCCTCCGGAGCCCGGCGAGCGAACATCGTCGTTCACCGCGCCGCCGTACGACAGCGACGATGATGGGGGTCTCTGTTGGCAAAAAAAATATATCATTAGTTATAAAATAGAATGAATACTGATTTTGTTTTTCAGTATTTTCAGGATAGAATTTGGTTGAAGGTAATACCTTCAAGTTGCCGGGAACTGTTTTAAATGGCGCAAGAGATACCTGGCAATCTAACAAAGAGGCCTTGGTCCAGTAGTTTTTGTGAAGATTTATAAGATTATCTTATTTTAACGATTGCCTAAAGTCCCTTCCTCAATTGCTTTGTAGCAAACACACCTAAGAACTCTCAGGAACCTCTGGGTTTTTATCTTTATTCACGTGTTACCTTTGAAAAAACAATCCATAAAAAAGAATTATCCGATTTGGTGCAGTCGTGACCAAGAGAAATCGGGAAAACGTGACAAAGACAAAAACCAAAAACTGTTTTACCCACACATTTTAACACTTTTTCTTAAAACTTTTCCGATACTTAAAGAAGAACATCTCAAAACCTCTTTTTGTTGCCCAATTTGTAAAACTAACAAGTAAAACGAGTTATTTTTATTTCAATTATAGCATTAAACATAATTTGGGACCTTTGAAAGCGTCGATTCAGAATCAATGGCGCGAAACGAACAGCCGCGCTCGTTGGACCATAGATAAATGCAGAACCTAAAAAGCTACACACTTATTTGTTTTACTTTTGCTAGAAAATGTGGTCTGTAGAACTAACATTAAAATTTATAAGGATTTTAAAATCTGGGTGGTCTATTTCTTCCTGGAAATGCAAAAAATACCTCCAACTTCTTTGAGGCGATGATTGTGAAATATATATGTCAATTTAACTTGATATTCAAACATAAGTATATATTCTTTCTTACCCTATTTACATTTAAGGACATTATTACATAAATAGAGGATCAAACACGAGATCAGGTCCTCTAGCCAAGTGAGATTTTTACAAGCGTTAACGCTGATCGAATCACTCAAATGTATGGAAGTGACGAGTCTAAGTCACGGGAATTATTGAAAGGAACTGTCATTTCCATACATTAAATGTCATTTAAGCGATTTTTATCATTGTTAACGCTTGTAAAAATGTCACTTAGCTACAGAAGCAAGATTCAACGTTACGTTCCCAGCACTTTAGTTAAAATCACTCTTATAGACATCAGAGATCAAAGTTTTGCAGGATCCTTTTAGTGAACAGTTGGGATTTCTTTCGTGATATCACCAATTTAGAAATACTTCGATCTATCTCAACCATTTTCAATTTATTTCTACAAATAGGAACCAAAATAACCACCTACCATTTCCTACCCTTGATTATTGGCATAACTTCCTAAACACGTTAAAATTAAAGCGTTCGGGTATTGTCGTAACACTTCGGAAGCGTTCGGGTAATGAGGCGACGCGCACGCCACTCCGCCATTAGTCCGCGCATGCGCTGTAGGCACCTGCCTTATGGCCTGCCCATAATGGTCAGGTTATGGAATAAGGAAGTCTGGAGATTACATTAAAATAAACTACGTTTTGCAAAATAATAAAACTACCAAATTACTATAGTGAATATTCTTTTATATCTATTTTTAGAAACTCGTCATTAAGAAACACGGGAATAGGCAGAGATTTAGCTTAAGAGTTTCATGTAAAAAAAAACGTAGTTAGTATTGCCATGTTCAACCCTAATTTTCTGTACGATAATACCCATTTATCTATATATATATATAAGAGAATGTATGTGTATGTGTGTTCACCTACGACTCGAGAACCGTTAGCCAAATTGATATAAAACTTTGCACCGGCAAGTCTTCGTAATATTTTAAAAAATCTTATTCGTTAACACTAAGATTATATGCAGAAATATACCACCAATGATCGATGATCAGCCATTATCGTTCAAGTAATCACCAAAAAGGTTTAATTGCTGTAGTGTTGCTATGATTGCTAACTAACGATCGTTAGTGAGACTTCAGATGTATTGTACTTCTGACTTGATGAGAGCATGTCAAGTTTAATTATTTTTAGAGTTCGGTTATTAATTGGGGCTTTATTAAAGTCCAAACCGATTTGATCTTTGGTTAATTTCGTGTTCATGTATTTTAAGAATAGTTATTCGTAACACTTTAAATAGGTACCTCAAGTCTCTTATACTGACAACATAACCAACCAACCAGTTCTAAGAATTAAAAAACAAAGTACTATCTGAAACTCTCAATAACTAACTACCTAAATAGGTAGTATACTTTTCCAGCTCTGAGTTATATTTCGAGAAAGGTGTTAAAAAAAACATGTTATTCAAGATTTCTAAAACAATGCCACAGTCCACACGTTTACATTAAGGAATGAGTGACTTATATCTTTTGAATATGAAAAAGAAACTACATTTCCGAACTGCCAATTTAGACACTCGTTTAGAAACGTACGGTAAGAATTCCTGAACAGAAATAGAACGCGCAACTGGCGATTTCAATAATCATTAGCTAACCAAACGTTGGACTACAGAACACATGTAATACAGTCTTTATAGATAACGGTATAATTATAGATTGTAAAAAAATATACCTGATATATATTTTTTTTGCTTATAATATCTTAGGACAACTCACACTCGCCATCTGATGCCAAACTAGGCAGAGCCTGTATTATGGCAACCAGACAACTGGTATACTTCTAAATACATACATATTATAACAAATGATCATGCTCATCACACAAAGATTTGTCCTGGGTGGGAATTGAACTCACGACCTCCTGTTTAGCAATCAGGGTCAATAACCAGTAGACCAACAAGCCAGTCAAAAATAACATCAATAGGTATTATTTTATACCGACTGGTGAACATAGATGTCCAAACTCTTCCAAGGATCCATTTGTTGCAGTTATCGGTGTTCATGGAACTTACTATTGTTAAATAAGTACTATTAAATAAAAATTACAAAGTATTTACATCGAGGAGATGCAAGGGGTAGATGACAATTTTTATTTAATGACCGTCTGATAGATTATCTGTGCATTATCTGTCTCATGACGTCACAATTTCGTGCATTTTGTACGCAAGCATGGCGTCATTAGACCCTACTCTTGAATTTGATTTTCATTTGCTTAATCAACTTGGTGTTTTCAAATTTTGAAAAAGCAAAAAAAAATATTGTTAATATTTTTTTATTAGTAGATACCTTACTGACGGACTAATTAGATTTTGACTTTTCTTACCCAGTTAACTACCCACTACTACGCACTAATTATGGTAGATGAAACGAAAGATAGGCCTTCTAAAAACGTAAAAATCAAAAAAGATCTTCCAGTATTATTTACTCTACCTGTGTATCTGCAAAATAAATAATCGCAATTCAGCTCAAAACAAGAACCAATTTACATAAACAAACAAATCTTACTTTTTAAACTAGAGGTGAGACTGATTCCGTCAGTATTAGATTAACCACATGCTTCTGTCAAGAACACTATTCAAACACCTGTTCCAAATTCGAATTCAACATAACCCTTTAATAGAATTCTTCACGAATATAATGGAACGCCATTTGGCAGTTGGTATTAAACTCGTTCCAATTCCAAATTACGAATAGTCCGCCATTATCCGATTAGAGTAATCGAGTATTCTGAATCGTTTGACATCTGAATTAACTTAATAATCGAGAGATGTTACTTAGTGATAATTAGATTGCATTATTACCATTTCTATTGTACTGTTTACGTGATTAGTAATTATCAGTTGATAGAATATTGATAATAATTATTGTATTAGGATGCTGGGTAATTAATCAGTCTGGCTCAAATTAATGCTTCTCTTTACATAATGCGATGACTGTAGCTATTAAGCATAATTTAAAACTGCATTAACGAATACATTAGCAGAGTTACCTTGAAATCTTTTTATTGTAATAAATACTAACTTTATCTGCGGCTTTGACCGATTTGTCATCTATTTATTTATATAAATAATAAAACCTTTCCATTTATATTTAGTAAAAACATAATTAAAGTTATCAGTGACGTTTTTAAAATTTTGCTGACTAGTTTCGAAGACCAACATCCAATATGTCGTTTAAAACTATCTCTACAATATTAGAGTAGAAAATCAATATTATCTTATAATATATATCTTTACATAGTATAAAAGAAAGTAGTTCCCGCTGTTTGTACGTTTAGATCTTTTAAACTATGCAACGGATTTTAACGCAGTTTACAGCAATAGATAGAGTAATTCTAAGGGAAGGTTTATATGTTTTTGACGACCTCCGTGGTCGAGTGGCGTACACACCGGTTTTCAAGGTGTCGCCAGCTCTGAGGTCCCGGGTTCGATCCCCGGCCGGTTCAATGTAGAAAACCACTTTTCTACATTGTCTCGGGTCTGGGTGTTTGTGGTACCTTCGTTGTCTCTGAATTCCATAACACAAGTGCTTTAGCTACTTACTTTGGGTTCAGAGCAATGTATGTGATGTTGTCCACATTTATTATTTATTATTATTATGTATAATACATGCTTATTAAAGTACAGAAAAACTGAGAAATTCAAAGATGTGTAACGGTAAAAACTTTACCGCGCGATAGTATATCATGTTTCCTATAAACAAAACTTTATAAAAGTTTAAAAATTGGTTATTCGTCTTCGAATCTAATTATACTTTCAAACAGTTATAAAAAGTTCACTAATTGAAGCCAACACCTTTAGTTTTTGTAGCAGGATGCAATGCGTCCGTTTCACACCATATGGACCTCTCAACTGAATCATTATGCAGTTATTGTTATAATTTTGTTTATCCACGGCCGCTAGGGGGCAATTTCAGCTCGTTAGCGAATTTAGTAACGACTCGAGTAATGACATTGACGTTAGTAATCGATTAGGAATCGAGTAGTCATTGTGTTGTTTTATATTTGTTTTTTTTTAGAGGAATTATTTGTGTTTTACTATTACTACATTTTATAATGTATCTCACCTACATAATCACATAATTTTATTTTAAATTGGTTATATTTTCATTAATCTTTTTGAGTTCAATATGGGTATAGGTAACCTTGTAAGTTGTATCCCACAGCTGGACAAACGTCTCTAGAAGCAAAAAGGAGAATCCTTTAAGAATATTTCTTAATGCTTTTATTACAGGTAAATAAATACAAATCTATAGGTACTACATCAACCCCTTAAATATAAAAATCTAATTACGCACCCCATTAATTTTGTTGGCCAACACTTTTCAACAAAATAACACTCGAAAGCTCACAATTCGATTGGTGAAGCACCAATTATTTTTAAACAAACAAATCAATAAACACACGGTTGTACGTCGCAGCGGCAGGGTTAACTTTGGTTAAGAAAACAAAACGGTACAATGGATCAGGGTTGTGCGACCGGAAATAATCGAGATTGAAGTCTGTGAGAGGGAGGACAATGTAATTCGAAAAAATGCGGTACAATAAATAATATGTATAACGTTATTTTGGTGTCTATTATCTATATAGGTAGGTACTTAGCAACTATTTATCATAAGAGAAAACTATTAAAATAATAAACTTAACAAGTACCTAATCGATCAACACTTAGAATAAAACTTTTAAATTCATACGCTTAGGTATGTGAACTGGTAACTAGATAGGTATATTTTTAGGCATATTTAACTATACAAGTCTGCCCCAGTACTCGATTTTTGTCAGCAGGGCCAACCCTAAACGGACCCCTGAATCAACCCGTCAAACGCACGCGGGCGATGAATTAAATCGAAAACAATTCGTAAAAAGAACAATGGAAGGGTTGGAACAAAACTTCCAGTTTGAATTTGGAACTGCGCACGCGCAAGCCAGGTGGGGGTGGATGTCAAAGAAGTTGGTTAAAAGTAATGCGATCCGAGTTATTGTTTTTGAACGAGTCTAATTGTGATTTGTTTAAATTATTGGAATTATTTATTTAGGATTGTACTTGGTTCGGATTTCTTTTTTGTTGTTAATGCATATAAGTATTATTTTTATATTGAGTAAGTACTGATTTAGCTATGGTGAATATTATTTTCAAAATTTACTATTTATAAACTTAAAACTAAACCCTTAACCAAAAAATAACCCTAAAAATGGCTATGGTTAGAAAGCATTTTAGCTTAATATTAATTTTGTAACTTAGCTTAGTAAAGATATAAAATCACTTAGTTAACTTAGTGATTTTATACCTTTACTAAGTCTTGCATCGTCAAATCATGAATTCATTTTGATAGTACTCTAATCTGACTTATTATCTAAACAATTTAAATTTCTATATTAATGCTGTAGCATGGTATTATTTTTGAAATTTTAATCTTGACTAAATCCATGTTTTGATAAACCCTAAATTATCAGGCAGCATAAAATATTAAGCTTTCAAAAAATGTTAACTAAAGCTACATACACCCCAAAAATCTCGAGTTTATTCTAAAAGAAAACAAACGCCTACATTAAGACGTATGGCGGTTCAAGATGACACCATAGTAAACTTTCATTTACACAGATTAATGGTAATGGAAAAGTCGGATACCATTCCCCCTCCCCCCCCCCCCATAAGGGTTAGGAGGAGTTCATTTTGTCAGTGGACATCGTCTTAAATAGACACTCTTACGTACAATTGGAAACATACATTTTCTTTTGAAACTATCAATGAGTCGATCCAATTACCTATAGGTAGTTTTTTAAAACAACATATAAGGTGATTCTTTTGTCGTTACAAACGAAAGCTATGATCACTATATCTATATATATCTATACTAATATTATAAAGCTGAAGAGTTTGTTTGTTTGTTTGTTTGTTTGTTTGTTTGTTTGAACGCGCTAATCTCAGGAACTACTGGTTCGAATTGAAAAAATCTTTTTGTATTGGATAGTCCGTTTATTGAGGAAGGCTATAGGCTATATAACATCACGCTACGACCAATAGGAGCGGAGCATAAATGAAAAATGTTGCACAAATGAAAAACCGTTGAAACTAAAACACGCGAACAAAGTCGCGGGGGACAGCTAGTAAGGTATAAAACGTACTACAAACAAAAAATACTTGAATTTCAGTACTATTACCGTAAAACTCTTATATTTTTCATTTGTTTTTTTGAGTTTCTAATATAATAATACGCATCGTTCGCAGAATCACGCAGTATAATAATATCTTTCTAAGTTTTTACAAAATGAAGGTATAGCTTCTGCGTATAAACTTTCATTTTTTTGACGTCTCAATTTTGCGCTATTTACGTAATAAATTGATGTTGTTTTTGGGCATCAAAAATACTAAATTATATTAGCATGAAAAAATGATATCTTTCAGATGAAAACATGATATTTAAGGCTTTAAACAGAAATAATGATATCTACTTATACTATATAATATAATAGAGCTAGAAAAAAAATCTCTGAAACTACCAGTCAGATTAGAAAATAACTTTTTTCATTTGATAGCTCAATTTTCAAGGAACGTTATAGGCCATTTATAATCACGTTATTTTTCTTGGAAGAAAAAGCAAGGCGAGTAACACCGCGGGGCACATCTATTATAAATAAAATGGGATTCAGAACACGTGTATATATGTGTAGCTAATATAATTAACAGCGAAATAATAATATTTTGCGGCACTTAGCGTCACTTGCAGCGATACAAATATTAGCCAGCGTATGCGCACGTGTCGGTGTTCGGTGACGTGGGAACTGCGATCGTTTGCCAATCTACTCTGGTTAGGGGACGGAAGGCGGTGCTGGAGATAATCACTAATGTATCGAATTTTATTTTACTATAAAATAGGCATCATGTCAACTCAAATCAACAAGCTAATATTTTTTTTATATTAGGCATGGCGATTTGGTGTTGGACAAGGTTCTGATTAAGGTGACCGTTATGATGTATTAAATAATCGACAGTTAGCTGTCAACTGTCAATTATTTGTCAATTGATCTGTCAAACACAAGAGGTAACTAAAAACATGCTTTAACAAATTTATGGCATTGGTTTGTGATTAAAAAAACAAGGAGTAAAAGACATAATCAGATAACGTTTCTTAACATAGTACTTCGACTTCAAAGATGATATTTTAAAAAAATATTGATGATATATTAAAGAGATTATCTAATTCTGTTTGCACATATGCATTTCTCCAGAGGTATAAAAAAACTTCATAACTAATTAAAAAGCTGACTGTTGTGTCAGTCCGTACCCAGATTCGATTCCTGGAAGAGAAAGTTTTTGCGACAAACATTTTTGGGTACAAAAACCTCTGTAATATGTTTAACAGATGTTGCGGACGCCATCTTGAAATTTGATTGACATTTTTGTGTCAAAAATTTAGAAACCAGAATCACGGGTTTTGATGAACTGAGAAGTGTTAAACATTGCTTAGGATTTAAAGTTAAGTGTTGCTTAAGTCTGGTGAAGTAGTCAAAGCCTGCGCTACGGCTAATAGCAAAGCTCTGCCAAAAACAAAAGTACTTATCATAATATGTGAGAAAACATATCTAAGTATATTAGATTAGATTATCACTATCGATACATGAAAAACATTGAATTTTACTCAAAAGTGGTACATCTAAGGTTAATAAATCAGGGCGAAAAAAAATACTCACAATTATTATTCATACTCTAGGTTACGACATATAATACTTTTATACCAGTACTGTAGGCTTATTTGCTATGTCTAGTTGACAACCAAAGTGATAATCACTGGATAAAAGTAACGGTAAAAACGCAAATTTAGTATCGGCTAACGTCAGTAACCAACTACGTTGTATTAGATCTAGATGTTAAATGACGTCAGACGTAACGAAGTTTGTGTTTTCAGTAATTTTTTGTAAAGCCATTATCGGTTCAGTTGACAACCGCTTTAGCAAATAAGCCTGATAGTATGTTTTCTTTGGTTAATTCAGAGATTTTATCAAGTCGGTAGCAAAATTAAGTTCCATTGAGTTATAAGATTAAGAACTGAAAAAACATAATATGATATGTTGATGAATATGTATTTTTTTTAGGTATTCTGTTCCTTAAATAACAGAAGTGACATTTAGATTTAGGGTAATGAATAGGCCACAATTCATTCTATACATGGGCTATATCCGTCGCGCCCACCGCATAGTATTTAGTATTCAAAAATCGCTTAGCATTCATTACAAAATATTCTTAACCAAAAACAGTACTAATATAAATTATATTACTGGTCCCATGCGTCAAGGGTAAACTTTATAGTTATTTAATCTATGCTGTCTCATTGTCTATGAGTCCGTGATCGCCATGACAATTAAAATGGCGCCATTTTTTTTTATACTGTACCGCCATGTTTTGTTTTTAAAGTTTTAAGAAATAATGTTTATTTTATGTCGATGAAGGAAAAACATTGCGAATTTGTATTAAGCGATGATGATGATCAATGCTCAATGCTCAATGATTTCTTGCAAGATAAAAGTAGTCTATTTGTTTCGTTGACATGCCATACACTCACATATTTAAATTTGTAATTTAAAAATCTCTTTTTCAGGCTTTTGCTCTTAAAACTAAACTATTTAAAACCACGTTACAATTTTACAAAAACTTTAAATGTAACGTTTCCCAGGGTGATTCTACTCAAAACAATATCTGTCAATAGTTTGTTATTACAAAAATGTCAAGTGAGTCCGTTCTTTCAATGAGTTAATATAAACAAAATGATTTAAAAAAGAAAACACTAAACTCATAGGTCAGTGACCGTGTTAGAACTTGTCACTTAGTACGTACAGTCAACCGCATAGCAGTAACAGTTTGACTTAAATAACACCCTAATTTCAAAGCAGTAAGATCGATTTTCATAAATCTTTGATATCGATTAGCATATTTGTATAAATTGCAATATATGTATTGCACCTATTTTTGTTTGTTTAAGTCAAATCATATAAGCTGAATTAAAATTAATTAAAATGTATTACTGTCGAGCTAATAAACCCACAACAGCGTTGACTATTATCAAAAATTTATAGAAATTTTGAAGATAAAACAGTACTTGAAACAAATCGTAAAAATATTGGTTATAAAGTTTAAAAGAATTAACTGTCAAATAATGTCGATATTATTCAAATTATTTGACATAGTTTTAACTTGAGCACATTAACATATACATACCTAAGTATAATAAACACGTATTTTAATCATATCGAATGTGATTTAATTTCCTTTTTATGTTAATTACTTACGTATTGACGTCTGAATTTAATTAATTTCGACCTTATATTTTACTATTATTGGCTCTTTTATGGATTGGAAACATTTTGGTGCTCTCATATAAAAATATATTTTGTCCCAAAGGTCGGATAATATCTATCTAATATATAAAAATCTAGTGTTTGTTATAGAACTCCTCCGAAACGGCTTGACCGATTTTTATGATGTTTTCGTGAATTTTTGGTAGATCTGAGACTAGGCCGTAGGTAGTTTTTTTTTTAACCGCTAGGTGATAAGGTTGGCCCTGACAAAAAAGAGACATTTGCCAGGTCAGCTAGTAATAAACTAACTTTCAAATCGTGAATCGCTTTATTTGTTCATTTCACATCATTGGCAATGCAATTCAAATTGATACCCCGTACTTACCAAATAGTATTCCATCGTAAGGTTAAAACTAACCCTAAGATCCACCACAGTCACATAAAAACCATTACATTTTATACACCGTCCCTTAATTAAAACCTAATAAATGCTATAAGCGTTTTCTTAGTGCAATATAAGCACAACATGTACTAGGAGCCCAGAAAATAAAAGGAGTCTCGTTAACGACTATAGATTATAAGAGCTATGCATTTTTAATTAATAGCTTGTGCTTCGGGCGTGAAAATGCATGTTACTTGGCCGTTGGATAAAAAAAAACAATTGAAAGTTTCAATTAAAAAGAAATTGCATTTTTTTATAGGTTTTGTAGGCCGTTTTTTTTTTCTTTACTTAGACTTTTAGCTAAAGTAGTAATTCAATAAAAAAAGTTTTTTTTTCATAATATGGATGCGGACTAATTTTATTATTTCCATAAAAATTGATAAATCAAGAAATCTTAACATTACAGCTGTCTTTTTTATGTAAGATCTATATATAATATCGCGATAAATAATAATACTCTACACGATATTCACTGCGCATTTAATATGTAAATAAACTCCAAACAATATAGCTATCATTTTGCCCGCATTAACTTTTTAATAGGTACGCAACGAACCTAACAAAGCTAGACATCTAGACAAGTCTGGGTAAAATTAATATCGACTCATTAAATATGCAAATATGTAGTCGGCTCTTATCTCCGTTGTCCGCTTCGTTCAATCAATGTGTCCTTTAGGCGCGCTATCTGCTTGCGATCGCACTCCTTGCCTCTTATGCCGCCCTGGTACCAAGATTTATTGCAGGCCGATATCATTAACAGTGTTTGTTTATCTATTTTTGTGAGTAATTGAGTTAAAGAAGTTTAGTTTATTAGCCTAGCGACCTGACCTGGCTTCGCACAAGTAGCTCAGCAATAGAGCTAACAGAGTGTAGAGAAAGATTACTTATCCCAAATGTAGCATTCTAGTGATGAAAAATTTTTTAAAATCGGTCTGGTAGTTTTAAGTTTATTCGTTACAAACATACAAAAATACTATTTTTCTCTCTCTTTTTTATACTAGTTTAGAAATAATAAATTAAAATAAGCAAAAATAATTGTTTTATTAAACAACTAGCTTTTGTTTTTGCGTTTTACGTAATGCAGAATTATATTTTAATTGAATACAACAGGGGTAAAAGAAGGCTAGGACTTTTTTCTGCCATTAATGATAATGAGAGTCAACGGGAGTGAGAATTTATAATGTAATATTATTGCATAAAACGCACCTTAAGTATCTGTCTCTCTTCTATTTAAGAAACCGTCAAATGTCATAACTCTCTAAACCGTTTAATTTAACCCTAAATCTACTGACACAACTCATTACTCCCAAACAAAATTAGTTCGTTTGAAAATAAACTAAAATTGTATTGAAAACATACATTTGAAAATGGGTCAATAGCTAATCAAGAGTGATTGTGTTGCAATAATGGCTCTAGGAGGGTCATGGGCCATTGTTTAGGATGTAACTGGAGACTGCGCTCGCGCCGCATCTCCCCTACACATAGTTTTGTGGGAAATGTGTGAAAGAAAACGTGTTGACTTTGTTCTAGTTTATAATAAGCTAGGGGTATTTGTAAATGTGGTATTTCGTTTAGTTTACAATAGAATGGTTCTTGGTTTAATAGATCATGTGCTCCACAATCCTAACCGACTTTGCTACTGCTAAAACACAAACATACAATTCAAAAACTTCTCAACAACCGGTCAATCAAAGGCATTCACGCACACTAATCAATTTAGAAATTGCTTTACAAAATCCAGATTATAAATAAAAACCTAAAGATGTATAGAGTGAATATATCAGATGGATCAGACGCATCGCAGACTGTTATCGGCAGTCAGGCCACGACATACAGGCATTAATATTAAACTCAAAGTAAATATTCCTAGGCACAGCTCATTAGATATGCAATGTAACGGAACGGGGGGGCATAAATAATTCAGGGCTCGTTGTATGGTCAACTATCGGCGTATGCTTCTTCCTATGCCACTTCCGGTCTCCACTAATTGATTTTACAATTGTTTCTATTTAAATTTGTACTTTTAATAGTTTTGTCTGAGCATTAATTTGTTTCGGAAGTGTATAAAATTAATTAATTTGTGTAGTCTTTTGATGCCGCCATTTCTTTTAGTCAATGTCAGACGTTGATTTATTATGATATATGTTACTACGTACATTACATATTTTATTTTATACTGTCTTTTTATTATGAGTCTGTTGCCATTTACAAATTAGCCACGACGCGACGGTGTGATGTCAAACAAAATTTAGAGAAGAATATCAAACGTGACAAATCATAATTATTTATAAGGGAAAAAATTTAACTATTATTAGCATAACAATAATATTGGTAATATCTGTTTATCTCAGTACGTAACACTTTATAGGCACCAATTTCAAACTCGATTAACCCCAGTTCCGTCATACACATGTATTCATTACACAACATTACCTTCCAAAAGTATTCAATGCACAAAACTAACCCAAATCAAAACATTCAATAATCGAAACGAACTAAGGATCTCATTGAACTGAATGTCTATATTAAAGCATTCAGCAGTGTCCGTCAATGGAAACCGCGAGGTTTTAAATAGGCTTTTTTCACGGAGCACTGTTATTGTGCTCTTAAAGGGTTCTGGCGACAATAGCGACTCGGTTTAATTAACCGGGGCTTAATGCTTAATTGTAAGTGCAGCTTAGCCTCGCTACACGTGTCGGAGTTCTGCTGGGCGCAACGCCGGGACCGCTTTACAATTGATATTGAAATTCCTCCTAGCAATGTTTTTAGGATTGTGGTCGGTTTTCAATGGGATTTGCGCCGGGTTATTAGCTTTTTCATTTACTTTAATTAGTTTTATCGCTTATGTTTGAGTATAAAATTGAGTTAGTGGACAGAGAAGTCAGATTTGAATTGAGTTATTGTAATGCTAATTTTAGAACTGGTAACTATTGATTGTTCTTGCGCAATAGACGTAGGTATCTTAGATAAATATTCAATATTTACACAAAACTACACAAAAACTCTCACACACTATCGTGTTATCTCAAGTAAAAACAGCCCACAGTTAACACTAAGCCAAGCCATCTTTATTACTGCATATTTACAACCGCAGGGCAATTTACAGGAAAACCAAACAGTAATTACAGAACAAAAACAAATAACAGAGAAAAATCATTAGGGGTGAGCGTTAGGGGATGATTACAAAGGAAAACACGGAAGCCTGAGTGGTGGAGTATTGTGGGTTGATTGTGCAGTAGTTGGCTGGCCGCCGGAGGGTAGCGGGTTCGACAATGGAGCCGAGATTACTGCTGTCGCCTGTCACGAGCGTGTTTGATGTGGGGCTGGATGCTTGTTTGATTTACACTTCCAATAAATGTTTAGTGGTTTGGGAGAGTTGGCTAATGTTGTGACTAGCCTGAGGCGTCGCCTGTTCCGCGGTTCTCAGAGAGATTTGGGGTACAACTGGTTTATAAACTTTAGATGTTTAAACAACCCTCTATTGTCATATAGCAAATATATACGGTTGCTCAAACTAACAAACATCAGTAATGTTGTACTTATAATACTAGAATTGATTTCATACCACACAAAAGCTGCAGATATTTTCCGTAAAGGAATCTCTCAAATAATTCTCAGCTAAGCTCAATCCCCGAGAGGGGAAGTCGGTATTCATAACTATATTTTATAGTTTGTTCCCGATGTACGAATGTAAAATTATGGACAGTGTACAGTGCAAAAATAAAATATAGTATCGTTTCCCGCTAATAATGTTTGGTTTGCGAAATGTAAGTTTTTACACGACCATAATGTGGACTAAATTATGTTCTCATATTTTAATAAAATCTATCATACGAGTACCTATTAGATATTATAGAAATATACAAAGTACATTCCTCAACACAGCTTTTGTAAAATTTGGTGTGTGTATTTTTTAGTGACCAATTCACGAATTAAAATGCGATGTGCCATTTCATTTATTTGCTTTTTTATAGAAATTAGGAACTTCCATCTTTATTGCCACATCCACTGCTTCAGCGATCTAAGCCCACGTATTCAATATCAGTCGTCTGTTTGTGTATGTTTTCGCATGTAACTCTAAACCGCGATAGATTTGAGAGTCTTTGTCTTACCCTACACGACCTCCCCCTCTCGAATACCCATTGTATGAATAGCTGTGCTACTCCCATTCATATTTATAAAGTTTGCTTTTCAATTCTTTCGTTTACGCTTTTTAAAATTGTTAATAATAATATACCTTTTCTTGATAACACAATCATATCACCACATATTATATAAATTTTAAAGGTAATCTTCAAAAATATTGATGTGACTTCAATATTTTTCACTGACAACATAACTACTTCCTGGCTGGCTGTCATAGGGTAAAGTAAATGCAGTCAAGTAACATTTTGCTTCCATTTTGCATCATTTTCGAGTAAGTAAGATTTGCTTCATTTCCTTCAATTCGCTTTGATGTCATAAATGAAATTGGCTCGATCGCTTTGGATGTGTTCGACGTCACTGAGGTAGAAGCATAAGCCAATCTACTTAGAAGTCTAGCTCGATTACTCTGGGTGTGGCTGACTGCACGTCACGTTATCAAACTAACTTTAGCCTTTAAATTCAATACATTTGCAGCCGTTAGTTGATTAGAAGAAGAGTCTAAATATGTACCTGTAATAGGTACCTAATATATAGTAGGAAAAATTAAAATTCAGACTGATATCGAACAGGTATAAGAAATTGAAAACACCCTTAAGTAAGCAGGGGAAATCGTTTGTTTTGTAAATGTAAGATAAATCCCAGTGTCATTGGGACAGTAACAAACAGATATTATTATAAATTATAGTCCGGGCGTTTAAAAGTACTCAATTTCTTAGCATTGTACGTACCTAATACTAACTGAACGCTTGCCTATGAACGCCTATTGATTTGTGAAATAATTGCATTTAGAAACATGGACTTCTAGCCGTAGCATTATGACCTATAGCTCGTATATTATGTTTTATTATGTCCATGTTTTCAAAACACATTAAGCTTTTGTACTTAAAACCTCATTCCGTAATCTCATCTTCCCAGAAATAAACTGTCATCGTAATTCTCGTCTGCGTCAAACGACAATTTATTTTTAGTTTACACTTTGATAAACGCAACACTTGTTTGGTTAGAACTCAAAGATAATCGTTTTCGGAAAATACGAAGATGAGTCAAACCGAGAAAATAGGTAAATAGATGAGAACAAGTTTGTTTTATTGTTTATCTTATATGACTTATAAATTAATTGCTGATAAATGGAATCTATCCTACGCTTGGGCTAAGAACTGTCATATTACATGGATATTTACTTCATTTTTTTTTCATTAAAGGCATAATGTTGTCTACATAATTAAAAAATCTTGACAAACATCGAGTTCATCCAGATGAAATTTTTTAAACAGCATAAATTATATTGTCGACGGTACTGTTTTTACGAATATCGCCCAAAGATACACTTTCATATTTCATCCTATTTATAAGGGCGAGACTTTTACCATTTATTCAGAACTAGCTTTTGCCAGCGACTTCGTCCGCGTTTCCGTCGTTTTTCGTAAAAAAGTAGCATATGTCCTTCCTCACTGTTCAGTGGTTTTGATGTAACAGACAGATTAACTTTCGTATTTTAGTAGGGAAATATAATATGTCACGTTACACAAAAATAATCCTTATAGCATGATTCAGTATTCACGCGCGACGGCGCGGCGCGATGGCTTATTATCGTATTTCATGTATAAGTTTGGTGTTTCTATACCGATTTCTATGATTCTTTTTTTATTGAATAGGTAATAATGTTAGCTTTTTTTTAATTAGGGATGAGTGAGAGTATTATAAACGTAAGAGTAAACAAATATAATCAGAAAGCTCCGAACTGCTAAGTTATCGGGAGTTACACGTGTTATTGTGAGTCAACCATAAAAGATCGACATATGCTGTTGTGGGATATTTTTTAGATAATTTTATGTAGATCATTTCCGTCATACATGATTTCTATGTAGCTTTAACCATTAAGGCTGCATACGCGACGGAAGCTTAAAAAATGGAGTTTTCCAAACATTTCCCTTCACTGCTCTGCTCCTATTGATTGTAGCGTGATGAAAAGTATACTATAACCTGCCCAGGAGTATGAAGAATAATTGTACCAAGTTTCGTTAAAATCCGTCAAGTAGTTTTTGTTTCTATAAGGAACATACAGACAGACAGACAGACAGACAGACAGACAGACAAAAAATTTACTGATTGCATTTTTGGCATCAGTATCGATCACTAATCACCCCCTGATAGTTATTTTGAAAATATATTTGATGTACAGAATTGACCTCTCTACAGATTTATTATAAGTATATATATATAGATATAGATAAGCTACGTTCTCTTAGCAAGACCCTAATCATGGAATAAGCCCCGAAAAAGGTTACTGTGTTCACTAACTCCAAGACAAACAAATACAAAACAATATTTATTGATCCACAACCATACACAAGTCAATTTCACACGAGAAAAACTTTCCTTTTTAGCATAAAATCCTCTGAAGACATTTTACATTATTTGCAATGTCATCTTGAAATCCCGAGACTCAAAACTGTCCTAAAAGCATCTACATTCGCGATGATAAAAAGAGAGAAAAAATACTTGAAAAACTTTTGAAAACAAGAAAAGAGATGATTGAAAGAAACACGGCCGAAGTTACCCCTCTAAGTGTATTAAACATTCGAGAAAGTTTTGTAAAAGTGAAAGTAGACAAAGCGATATAATATATTTACTTTCAATAATAAAATTGATATAGATTGAAGTTTTCCTCGTGAGCCCTAATTGTGTAGGGGACGAAGTTTTAACGAAAAGGATGTTTAAAGGACAACTATATGGAGTTTATTGCGAGCTTTTAGGTCAAATTGGAATTATTAATGGTAATTTACCTTTTTTAAATAAATAAATGAAGAAAAAAACCGCTCGTTCGCATTGCATGGATACTTTATTGCTAATGCTAAAATAGTCCTAATTTACAATTCCCACTGGATAAGCGACTAATTATTTCACACATTCATTAAATATAAAATTAAAAAATAATGCGGGAAAAATCATAAATGAAACTTAAGAGTAACATTGGATTTATTGAAGAGTTTCTGATACAAAACACCATTGTCTTAAACCTTAAGATCGCTAAAATCTTGTGAATTGTACCATACACACACTTCGAAGTTCCACAAAACTTGTGAGTCGACTCTGAAAATATTTCAGGACGCATTATGATAAGCGGACGGCGCCGGGGGACGAACTAACTCATACTACTACGTAGTGTTTTGTTTTACTAAGAACTTATAATAATGAGGTCAAAATACATTTAGTTTTAATAGGTTTTAAAGACTGGATTACGCACATGGATATAGGTAAAAAGAGAAAAGAAGAAAAATCCTAAATTGAGACCATAGGTACTAATAGGTACATCATATTTTTTAACGATAGCAGTTCAATTGATGATCAATACAAATTTTTAGCTTTAAATAAACGCTTTTTTGTAAACTTTATTGAAAAATAACAAGTGAATCAAACAGCCAATAATTCCAACAGAACTTTTATCGAAGGGACACCGGATGAATAATAAAAACATTGTTCGAATCAAAATAAACAGGTGGAGGACGTTTTGTAATATCACAAAGTTTTCTTTATTTTGTAGTTCAAAGTTTTTGAAGTTTTTTAAAGAATTCGTTTTGGGTTTGAATCAATTTGTCTCGAATTATTGGGAGATGTTACAACTTTGAGAAATTGAGAACATAAATATTATTATAAGCTTTATAGAGTCTGTAGAATGCTACTAGCATATAAGATATTTTACATGTATTAAGGAAGCAATTGATAAAAAAGCTAGCTTGGTAATCAGAGCTCGTTCTTTCTGTATAAGAAAAGGTATAACGGTCTTGTGTCCTTACTCTCCAATTTAATTTAAATTGTTATACAATGCCAATACGAAATTCTTATTTATTTAGCAGGCACACAAACAACACACAGTACTTAAAAATACTCTCAATATTTAGATTTCAGTCAGTTCCTTTCATTGCCAGCATCTTTTTAAGAAAACTGGATCTCCTGCCTGCTAAACTAATATCAATTTTGAATTGGCATTGTATTAAAATTAAAATAAAATTGGAGAGTAAGGGCACTGAAGTAAGACTGTTAGAGGTTATTATAATTTTTGTTAAGTATTATTCTTGAGTAATTTCATTCAAGATATCATTCGAGTTGCTCTAGGTTTTTATTCTGCGTTATCGGTCACCCAAATACTTTACTATCGTTTGATATAGATAAAGATTCCCATGTTTTCGTCAGGAATGTTACGATCAGCAAATATTTGGAATGCCAAGTGATTTACAACTGAACTGATTTTATTTAGGTTCAAGTGTCGTGTGAATCGTGTGAATATTTATTTGTTTTCATAGAGTTTAATAATTTATTACTGTATTTCCATATTCATCCCTTACTGATTGAAAACAGGTGAAGTGAAATCTGTTTTTTATAAAAATATAAAAAGAATCCACATTTATACATTGAACCGTATCCACGTGACCCGTCAGAGGATTGGACCCGGATCCTCAGAGTTGGCGACACCTTGAAAACCGGTATGTACATCACTCGACATATCGTATACGTAGGTATTTGTATTATTTAGATTTCTTTAAGATAACATGACTATGTTATCTACAAAAAGCATGTAGCATGGCAGCTGACCAGCTGCCATGCTACATGCTTTTTGTAGTTCAGCCTAATAATAAGAAACTCATGTCATTATTATTACTACAAATGGGTTGATATTTCTTTCTCCTGTTGTCCTATTATGTTAAAACAGGTAGTCACAGCCGGCACGTCATAAATCATATAAAAATACATAACACCATAACAACCCTTCTTGAGCCGTAAGGAGAAAGCAGAATTGTCGTCCAACAAAAGCACTCAAAAGATTTATAGCAAATCTGTTTACATGACAACTGTAATGCCCCTCTGAAATCGTCTACGGAATTAATGAGTCCGCGGTATCACTTGCTAAGCTAACATTGGTCGCCGTTAATAATAACAGCCACCCTACACCACCCTTTAAGAATTCCCGACTAATAGAAAGTGGATAGACAGACTCGATCCATCACGGTGTCCCCTAGCCGATGTATTATTTATGGGGACATCCAGAGCGCAACCCACTGCTAATCTTTCAATATCTTGAGAATTTTGGTACAGAACTTGGGGATCAGATTGTACCAGATAAAACTGCAGATGCTATCAACCTTATTGTGATCGATACAGATACTGTTTTTGATGGAATCGTTGAAAATATTTTCGGTGGTATAGCGGCAGAGGAATTCACAGATGGCAAAGGGAATGCGGTCAGTGTAAGCCCTATATCTAAAGCAATAGCGGTTAGAATAGAATGGCTTGATGACCAACATAATTTTGTGGACTTAGAATAATTGTAGGATTTGTTTGTTTTGGTAAGGAATGAGAGTAATGGCATTGCATCGGATGCGGAATGAAATTAATGGTTGGTACCTTAATGAATTTTCGTTATAATAATGTGCTGTGGTAATGGGATTGTTTTTATTGCAAATGGATGTTGCGCTGTAAATCTTATTTATGATTTTTAGTGTTGAATTAAAAGCTTTTACGGTTCATTACGTAATTTCATTCATTATCTCAATGTTCGTTATTTACCGTTGTTGAAAAACTATATTTTTACAAATAATGTGTATGGAAAATGCTTACATTTGATGATCTATGTATGTTTATTTATTAATTAATTATGTTTGTGCGACCGCTTTGACTATGACGTAAAGTTAGAGTCAATTCATTTTAATCATACCTAAGACACATACTCATTCCAATTGTTATCTATCGTGTTCGTACCGGCATTATTTACTACCTACAGTATAAATTACATTAATACTGGTTAATTTATATACGACTATCGTAGGTATGTCTAATTTAATTGCAACAACAATATTTCTATCCACAATGACAAAGAAACCTAAATGACAAAGTACTTATTTCCTTTAAATTTATTTATACTATCAATCTAGAATGTTTATGGTAACATTAGTTTTTTTTTATAAATGTAATCTTACAGCACTAAAAATCTATTGTCTCCATTAGTATAATTTACGGTAGCATTATTCAAATCCACAATACAAGTTTTCAACTGAAATATCCGAGATATTTACACTAAAGTGAAACTAAATCAAACTACAACCCGTGTAGATCTATAAATACGACACTTAGAGATGGTTCAAAAAAATATTTTGGAGATTCGGGGAAGGGGGCCCAAAATAGATCCCAGTGGGACTCCATTCGTGGAGAGTGTTATGCCCCTGACTTCTCTCGTATTTCTTATTTTATCGATATGTAAAAGGAAACGTTTGGCTGCAGTTCGAAGAATTCCTGAAATAATTTTGAAAGAATAATCTAAATTCTGTTTAGTAAATTTATATTGGTAGGTTTGGAAAATAAACGAGAATTAAAAAGAGATTTTAATAATTCTTTATTTTTAAATGAAGACAAACGTTGGGATGTTTTTGCTAGAGTATTATTTATAGTAATGGTTAAAAAATATATTTTATGTTACACTAAAGTAAACTGTACAGACGAACATGATGTCAAACGCGATACTATTCTGTGACTCAGCTGAAGCCCTCATTTGTTTAGCTATATAACTCCTAAGGATATACATAATCCGTTGTTTTGACGTGGCTTTAACTGTTTTTACTACGATGGAGAACAATTTATTGTTATATCTCTGTTTAATTTGATTTGCGTTTTTCGAAAAAACTATTTTTTCTATTCTGTCAGTTATTGAGGCTAGTGCTTTGTTTTATGTGGAAATAAATACCTGTGATGCAATAAATATGTTACGTGAACGTTGAGTTTAGGCCTGAGAATGTTTTAAATTCTTCAACGTTTTCTTATTTTATTTTTCTATGTGGGATGTAAGGAAAACATTGCGTATTCAGTTCGGCGTTTGTAAGTATTAAGGAAACAGAATGTATTAGATGTTTATCATCTCCAGTGTTACCAGCAAACGGTGCCTAACTTTAGATTGTTTTAGCATCTACTGCTGTGACTGTGCCTATACCAAACCTTCCTACATATATTATTATTTAATACTATTGGATACACCATAATCATTAAATTCTTCTCCATAGGAGTGACATTATGAAACCGCGCAACTAGAGTCATTTAACATTTTGGAAGTGTCTGAAAAGGCCGACTTGAAATAAAAATTCTTTGACTTTGCTTTTGAAGAATAATTCAGTTCATAGTTCAATAGAGAAAAATACAGAATATTTTATTGTATTTTGGCATTTTTCGTTTATATGTTTCTGTGATTGGACTCAGTATTGTTTTATGCTACTTCACAAGTCTGATTAAGATAGGGTTACTGATCTAACACAAGGTTTTCGATGCGTTGGTCATCATTCACTTAAGGAGCGGCTGGCGAGGTCAAATTTGTTGGAAGCCCCACCCGCTGATATTAAACCATGCAATACTGTACCTCTGCAGTCAGCACACGATCACTAGAAAATATAAAATCGACTTACCTGTAACAAACATTACAAAATATTGTAAAAAATATCGAAATTAAAACATAAATATCAACCTAATCCTACTCATGAAAAAATACAGTTAAGATGAATAAGCATGCGACGCTAAATGATAATAAATATCGATAAAATCGATGAATTTTAGTGAAGGGATGTAACGATTAAATAACACAATAATTTTAATTAGTATATTTTATTAATAATACCTAATCCTAAATACATTTTTACTTAAAAGGAATGTTACAGTAAATATATAGTATTTAATTAATATCTATTTTTTTTTTGTTTTGTATTTTAGTGTGATTATAGGTAATATAGGTTGTTTAAAAATACGGATATTACTTGTTTACCAAAATGGTGAAAATTAAAAGCAAAATATCCAACCCAGGTTTTTCTAATATTGTATCACAATCCCATAATTATGTGGAAATTACTAATCCTTTTTTGTTTAAAAAAATATGGGCATAATTACATATACCATATCTAGTCATCACTATTTATAATCGAGAGATGTAAACGAAACAGTACGGAGCTCATTACGGCGGTCGTAACGAGCGAACGTAAATCATACGGACACCCAGCGGCCATTGTCTCGTTCAAACGTTGAATCGATTCAAAATCGATTCTAATGACCGATCCGCGAACATCGATCTCATTAACGTACTAATGATAAATGGTCTACACTCGTTATTAGTATCGATTTTGTTTTGAATTTTAATCGATGTTTATAGTAACCTCTCTAATGCTTGTTTTTTTTTGTCGGAGAACGGATGTAAAAGAAGTATTGGAAAGTATTTTCGAATTTAGAACAAGGAAGACTGTTTGTGAAGTACCAGTATTAGTTCTACCAAACGTTACCGACATAAAAAAACATAAGGTACATAATAAACAAATATTCATTGAAGCTTGCACACTGAAATTTAAGCCCTATGCTGTGGTAGGTAGGGTCATAAACGCCTTTATCGTCATATTGGTGACAAAAGAGTGGTCTTGGTCGTCATGGCCCAGAATGCGCCGCAACTCTGCCAAATAATTGACACACCCGATGTCAACGCGGCCGCAGTGTTGCCAGATACAATATTTCGCAATTTATATCTAATTTGAGCTGAGAACAGTTCGTTCTTAGTTCTTATTACTTCTTGTTGACGTAGCTATCAGTGCAAATTAGATTTCCGAATTTAATTGCCAACAAACGGTTGTTTTAATGAACTGTATCACTCCAACATGAGCAATACGGTATATTTGTAATAAACAGTGTGATTAAAAGTAAACAACAGAAATGCAGCAATCGACATTCAAATGTTGTCATAAGGTTTTACTGCTTATGTGCCCAATGAAACTAACACGTTATATCAAAGAACTGTTGCCAACTAGTAACATACTGGTTTGAGTTCTATTAATCACGCAAAAACTAACCTACTTTTAGACGATTTTATTCATTAACCTCGCTAGAAAATCGACTATTATCTCCGAAACAGTTAACGTTAAATAGAATGTGCGACATTCGAAATTCAAACCCGCATGTTCAAATTAATGTTCGTCCGTTTAAGAAAAACAATTGACACAATCGCGTTCGGGTGCGTTCGTTCAACCCGTTCGTGAATCATCGGGCGTGTTCGGGTTGGCATGGGGCCTAATCGTCGGACGTCGGGGCTCCAATATATCTCGTGCGCCGTCATCGGTGCCCATTCTTCGGGTGGTTGGGAGAGCTCGAAACTGTCTGGGTGTTGGTGGCCTGACAAATTGACGGTTCGTCAACACCGCGTCAGAGGCAACTTCTATTCAGTCGTCGCTTTGTTGACGCGTGCAGGGGACTGTTTTGAGTCTACACTGTATTTGTTTTTGTTTGGGAGTGTGGGTAGATTATGCGGGGATCTATTGCTGTCGGTTAGAATTAAATGTAACGTCAATCAAGGCTGGTTGAGCGATGTCTGCTATGTAATTCGTACAAGCGTTGAAACGGCGAGATCGCAAATCTTGTAACCTACCTGATAGATGAATAGGTGATCAATTAACCTAACATATCTATTTCAATGTTTCCGCAAATAAACTGCCTAAAGCTTCCATAATTCAGGCTATCCAAACCACCGAACAAAACATCTTCGTAAGAGTACCAGGAGACAATGAACGGGTAGCAGCCACGACGTCACCCACTAACGAGTGTAACTCGACGCCGTAACCGATACGTTCATTAAACCTCCTCGCCCGTTCTGCCCGCCTAGTACCGCACTCTTAATAAAATGTTATAAATTTTGATACGAAACTTTTGTTGTTTATACTGGCGATAGCGACTGACTTCAGTCGCGTTTAGTTCAGATTTATTTAATCTAGCTTATCAAGGTGAATGAAATATTTAATTGTTATTTAGTACATTTTATGTGGCGAACCACAGTCAACATCGTCGATACAAAGATAGTAAAAATCTATATTCTATATTAACTTTTACCTACTTAAAATCTTTGTCTTTTCTTTCATTTTATTGACGGTTTTCTCTCAGTCTGTCTACAAAGACAATAAAACCCGATCTTAAAACAAAACAATTGTTTTATTCAGTTATTCACGACACCTAAACTAAAGAATGTCTTGACGTTTAAAATTGGACTTTTTACATCCACTTGATGTTTGGAACAAGCCATAAAATGTCACCTAACTCCACACTGATGTTTTTAGTTAAAAAATATGTGGCAAGCACGTTAGTTAGTGTAATTCGAGTTC
The DNA here is from genome assembly GCA_932294365.1 of Diachrysia chrysitis. NCBI lineage: Eukaryota > Metazoa > Arthropoda > Insecta > Lepidoptera > Noctuidae > Diachrysia > Diachrysia chrysitis. The sequence goes on along the minus strand of OW028661.1, from coordinate 10,460,735 downwards.
TGTATAAACACGGAAAAAAAATAAAAATAAATAAGTGACTCCGAAAAGGTCCTATATATGTATAAATCTATTTACATATATTTTATTTAAAACTATATTTTGCCAGCGGCTCCGCCCGCGTGTTTGTCGGTTATCGCGCGGAAAAAAGTAGCCTATATACATTCTTCCTTACCCTATACCAAGTTTCATCAAAATCGGTTTGGCAGTATAGCCGTGAAAGCTTAACAGACAGACAGAGCTACTTTCGTATGTATATGATAGTTATGCAAAATGTGTTTTTTCTGAGCAAATCTTTATTGTCCCATATAAAAAGTGAATAAATCTCACTTATCCTACCAGAATTTGTAATTGCTTTTACCGTCGATACAACGCATTCTCAAGTTTACTGTTGTCTAAATTAATTCAAAATACTAAAAAGGTTTTTATATTACGTAACGGTACCCTTCCAGTTAATTAGCACCCAAAATAATTAACACGCGATATTATTCAAGCGGCAATGGCAAAAACTATCTGGCATTCGAGTTTCACTCGCCGTATTTTCAAAATCAACTTATCTTTATACAGATTCTTTACTTTTAAAACACAAAATGACTTAATACACTTTCACTGATCAACTAAATTCAACTTTAAGTAATCAAGATTAAGTACAATTTTGTGTAAGGCTTATTCCAAATAAGATGTTTCGTTAAATTCAGTAGGAGTGTTTCAAGATGAAGCCAGAGATTATTTTCGTTTGTGATTTGAAAGCCATTAAGAATAAAATGAAATAATAACAGTGAGATTTGAATGTTGTATTTAAAAAAATATGCAATTCCGTTCGTCGGAGATATGTAGGAGTTTCTCAATTTCAGTGGCACTTGATTTTTGTTGATCTTTGTTTTTAATTATCATTCTTTCGATGTCAAGGAGTTAGTTATATTATGTAGCTACAAATATGGACGAAATATCATTGATTTGTTAACTTTATAGAATGTTTTCTTACCTGTCTGATGAGTAAATTGTTGTGAGTAAATTGTTGTTTTCCATTGTTTTTACAATTGTATTTTTAATATACCTATGTAGTTGGAATTGTTTAAAGGCAGTGGAACAAGTCACTCAGAGTAAACATAGACAAGCTGTAGTTTACTTACTTTTTCCTCTAAAAACTTCATTTGATATTATATATATATATTATTATATATATTCTATACAATACAGGGTATTTATAGCCTAGGTCTGAAAAATTCCTATTAGATTTAATATTAAATTTTCTTTCAAACTATCTCAATCACTATTTACCGTAAAATTATCGAATTTCCAAGATTTGGAACAGTAGTTATTTCTTTTAAAAAAACTTATTTCATAATCTTCATGTATATTTCAAGTCAAATGCAACTCATAATTGATAATTCATTTTATAATTACGATGGTTATAAATAAATGTAGACAGCCCGACAAAAAGCAGACGTTCTAGGAAAAACTGTCGTGATTCACTCCAGGCTTTCCCCACAGTCTGCATACGACTGCATATCAATATCTAACTAATTAATTATAAATGCTAAATGCTTAATAGAATCATAATAAGTTACAATTAACGATCATCTACAAAATGAAAGAAACATAAGTCAAATTTTTCCAACAATGCGAAAGTAACTCTGTCTGTGTGTCTGTCGCACTTTCACGCCAAAACTACTAAATCGATTTAAATTAAATTGGTACACAGGTAGTCTAGAGCCTGAGAAAGGACATAGGTTACTTTTTTCTGCAATAACCGACACGCGGGCGGAGCCGCGGGAAACTTAACGCATGCGGGTAACCAATGGTCGCAGGTTCAAGTCCTGTCTGAGGCTCAAGTTTTTCCTTTTTACTATTTGTATTTAATTACAAATTCCTATTATTGTTTTAATAAATTCATCATAAAATCATATTAATAATATCCTACAGACCCAGGATTCAATTTTAATTCGACCTTTAGTTCCCACTGCTCGACAATAAGCCTTTTCTCATAAGAAGCAACAAACTTAAAAAGCCTTAAAGCCTTTTAGCTTAACTTTTAAAGCCAGGTTTTAATTTTCAAGGCACAAAATAATTTTTACTACCGTCAGTAGGGAGTTAAAATATTTAAGAAACTACATCTTACTTTGGCAGTCAGTTTGCCTGATCAAAACTTGTGCATATGTATGCTTTGCTTAACTAAAGTTAGTGTTATGTGAATGCAGTAAGGTCTATTTTAGTTTGTCCAGTTGTACAGTCGCGAGCATCAGTCAAAGCAATCTCTCAAATAGAAAGTCTGGCTGCAACGCTGAAATTAAAAGTGGTAGCGCCGGTACACTCGATGCCAAAGTATTCTTATTTGTTTTGATTTGAAATCAGTCCAAGATTTGTTGATTTCTAGGGTCCACATACGGTCAGCTGCTTTTTTTTAAATCCTGACTTATGTACAACTGACACACGGCCATCTGATCCCAAACTAGGCAGAGTATCATGGTAACCAGACAACTGATAGACATACTTATATATTTCTAAATACATACACATTATAGATAAATTACACCCAGACACAGAACAAATTATCATGCTCATCACACAAATATTTGTCCTAGGCGAGAATCGAACCCACAACCTCCGATTTAGCAGTCAGGGTAACTAACCACTAGACCTACAGGCCAGTCAAAAATAATCGTGTCCTGAAATCACGATTTTTATTTAATAAAATTAAATAGATCCTAACCAAAACATACTTAAAGTTTCAGTTTAACTTAAACCAGGTCTCTTTTCTATTAAACTCATTTGGTCCAGTGACGTCACATGCTTACTTAACGCCTAGTATTTAATTAATAGCAATACTGAAGTAGCTTGTTTCCATAGTAACATTCGCCTGTCAAATAAATCCAACAGTTAAGACGTATTTTATTTTGGTGCAAATTATTCTGTTTATTTTGTAATATTTAAAATTATTTAAAATTAACTAAGTATTCAAATATTTTTTAGAACAGCAGTGTTTATTAGAGTTAAGTTAAATTCGTTCGGCTGTCACTTGAGCACGGACCGTTACTTATTTGATTAGGTTTATAAAAGTGAAAGAGGCGGACCACATCGGGTATGCTAAGTGACAGTGGATCTTAAGTCATCCAAAGATATAACGCAATCAAACGTTACAAATATCAATGTAACTTCTGATAACGCAACGTATATTTTTATTATGATCATATTTTGTCTGAGAGTTGCCCTAGCCTATGACATTACATTTTGCTACTTCATATTACATGTACATTTTCTATCAATAACTGAAGCACAATTGTCAGTCATCGATTTAAGGCCAATTCATATTACAGCAGAATCGAAGCAATCGAATCGAAATCTTAAAGTTCATATTTCTTCTAAGATAACAAAGAGAATTTCAAAAAACGCTCGCGAATTGGTTCACTCTGAAAAAATTTGAGCATAACATTGTTTAATTAAGAATGAAATGACTATATCAACTTTTAGATTGCCTTTCGGTACGCTTCGACTGTGCTATAGTATAAATTCAGCCTTATAATCCTTAAATCCGATAAAGATCTTCTAAAAAAATCTAAATAATATAAATTTGATAAGACTCGGTTCAATACATAATGTTTTAATAATCCTAAGCAGATTATCGATCCAGACGTATTCAAATATACACTGACCACGAGAGTCGAAACCCATCTGCCTCCGTCTGTGACCCGATCCCCAAACTATGTCGCGGCAAGTCCGAAAAATTTAAAATTGTAATATCAACCGGTAAATATTTGAAATTTAATAAACCCGACTCGACCGCTTATACTTTTTAATTCTGTATCTGTGCTGGCCTTCGGGGCGGTGTCCGAATGAATTCATCGATTGTTTTTATCAATGCACCTTTTTTGGTGAAATTTTATCTTTTTGGATAACGGCAGTTTGGCGTTGTTGTGGTCTGGTACATTTTGTTTTCGTCCAAAGTGCCCTGTTATGGGCATCGAGTTAGTTTTGTGAAATTATTTCGCTTTTCTTGCCTTGTTTTTTTGTCGACCGATGTGGATATTACTGACATTTCAGACTTTGGTTATTGCCCAACCGTCTCAACCAGGCGCTGTAAGAATTCGCTTCCTAGATTAAATTTCAAAAACAACATCCTTTTAAAGATTAAAAGAAATAGAGACTCAGAGTTGCACGAAGAATGAAGTTTCTAACATTCATTAAGCCCCCAATTAACTCAAAACTGTCTTAAATTATACCGAAATCTTTTCTTACAAAAAAAAAGCACTCTTAAAGGAAACTTTATTCAAGTTGCCGGGTACTAAGAGCACACGTGCTCGTCTTCGGGTTAAAATTAGACGATCGTCGGCGAGGGGTCCGGAGGGGGGATGAGGCGAAGCACCTTTTTATAGAAGCTCCTACAGAACCACTGTCTGGTACACACCCGTCGTAAACACAAAATATCTTCAGAAAACCCACTTGGTTTTACAAATATGTGGATTCTTCCTCCCGTCTCCCATACACTTTCTTATCCCGATGCTGTAGACCTTCTGTAGCTTCTTATCCTGTGACGTCAGATGACGTATAAGCCGCTAACGAGGTAGTTAGATTTTTTTTAACGCAAGATGTTTGGTTTCGCGCTTCGCCGGGCCTGTATTGTGATCAATTATCGTTGGTAAATTAAAAATAGATGTTCTCGTCAAATGTTTGGATGTATCTGTTACGGGATTTGAATGTTTAGAGGAGGCTTCATAACAAAGAAGCTATACCCAGTACTTGAAGTCCTATAAATTTATTTCAAAATATTTAATAAAAATCTAAAATTTTGATGTGATCACTCGGGGGTCAGTAAGTAAGATTCTCATTCAAAAACTTTCGAATTTAAAAATATCATTGCGACAGTCAACAATGAACTCTATTGAAGTAATATACTAACTCATACCTCACGACTATAGACAAATATCGTTTTTTTAACAAATCCGTGAAAATTAACCTCATGGGAACCGCCAATCAGGTGTGCGCGAACGGAATAAAAATGGCCGATTTTTACATGATTCTCCAGTAAAACTGACGAGAGACGTGGTCGGTCTGCTGCATCGCTGCCGCTTGAATACAAAATACATTATAAGTGCACAATATTTGCATTTTGAATTACGCGCTTGAGGCTTGGCGCCTTAAAACTGTAGGTTGCGTGGCTTCGCTAACGCTATTGGCTGGGTTCGATATCATTTATTTTGTAATAAGCTTGGGAAAAGGTGCACTTATAAATAACAGCTGGCTAAACTTATATGAGGACACTGAACTTTAGATTCCATTTGCATGAAAGAAAAACTGAAGTCCCATCACATAATCGATTTACCATATTCATAGGCAATCAATATTTATCAGTAGTAAGTGAAATATTGGCATCTCTCAATCGACAAGCAAAAATCCGGAATAATTTACAATTTAACATTCAAGAACTGAAACCTTCTTTACATCTATGTACCAATAAAGCAGTCGCCGTCAATGACAATGGTATTGAATATATTTGAATTGGCAACACAGAGTTATCACATTCCATCGGAATAGCGGCATAAGTAGGCAAATTAAAAAAAAATCACGCGCACAGATATCATCCGATCAGTTAGTTATTGGGTAGGCGTGACGCACTCTGGTGGTCTCACTACTTAATGTTGAAATCAAGAATTTACTTCAAACTGACGTCATTTGTCGTACACACTGGCAGGTAAAATATACAGGTGATGACATTAAACACTATTCTACTTTCAAACCGCGTTTAAATTTTACTTAAATATGGAGTTCGTTATGCAACCTTTTCAATGCTGACATCTGTCAGATGCTTTTTACAGTTCCGCAAAATTTTGTTCTCTATTTTACGAATTGCAAACTGCAAAAATTCACTCGAAACAAAAACTATATCCAAATGCTTTTAAGCTAATGACAGCACTCTCCGTATATTATTAGAATAGTCGCATCGGATACTACTTTACAGCTAAGATAATCCTGAAAAATATGTATTAATATAAATTATCTTGAATGTGACTTTTTTTGAAGCATAAAAAAAACTCTTAGACTACTTTTATCCTTTTTGCATCCCATCTTCATCAATTCTCTTGATCCTGCTGATTAGCATTTTGTAATTTTTTTGACAACAATTTTTAAGTTTTTCGTTGCTGAAAGCAAACTCAGTGTGGAGATCAGCTCGCCATTGTGCATAGTATTTCAAACATATTCTTTTAATTACCTATAGTCTTTTAGAGATGATGTGTAACTTAGCAACTTCATTTTGATTCCCGTACTTTCAATTACTTAAAGAGATCTGTGTCCTTGTGAGCATGCTTCATCTATCAGGCATCTTTTAAACTTTGATGATGTAATATGAGTATTCTGCTTCAAATATCACTAAGTACACAAATGTTTTTACCCTGTAAAACCACATTTATTGCATTGGCAATAATTCCTTGGAATCAAACGAAACCGCAATATTCTCACGGAGGTACCCTAAAAAATTCACACGAGTGGTTCCGTACGGATTAACTTTATTTACCACGTGCAGCTTAGTTAAGCAGATACGATGCGCATGCGCGCCGCGTCTGTTCCGCGCGAGATTTCGATCGAATCGTGCGCAGCATTCGGGCACAAACAGGGTTGAGACGAACTCTCTGCGGTTCGATCTGGATTTTTAGGTCATTGTGGTACTTAGTTGGATGGATTTGTGAGCTGGATTTAGCTTTTGTATATGCCATGGGTATTCTTTGTTTAAGTATTGAATAATGTTGGCAACTGTTTTGAATGTTCTTCATTTAGAAATTCCTTAAAATGCATTTTAAATCATTTTGCATCATAAAAGTACAATACGAAATGGTGTGAGAACATTATGTCCCAAGCTATTACATTATTTATCTTTGAGATATTTTCACTGCGCGACATCCCTAATCAGAACGCGCTGCGTGCGCGCACCTCGCCTATACTAAATACATAATGGATAAATTTTACTTTGAACCGCATTCGCTTCCATTCTCATGTCGTTTCTTGAATATTTGACTAATGAAAGTGTCAAACTGGTATTTGTTCTTTTGCATATTTTCACGAGTCTGTGGTTAAGATAGACCGTGAGTTTTTGTGCTATTCGCTTCGTGTGTTCTTATAATTGGTTTCGTCTACCGAATTTTAATTAAATTTTATTCTCAGTCCAGCCATCGAAAAAAATATTAGGTACAATCAAAACATTTTTTTTTACGGTTTGAATGTTGGTCGAAGATTATTTATGATCATAAATTATCAGGCCAAAATTAAGGAAATAATAGGCGAACTAAATCCGTAGCCGCCTATCGTGCAAAAAAAAGCAATCATAGAAAAAGTTCGTCCAAAGATTCTCACTAATCGCGTTACTGACTTATTTGGGGACAGACGGAGAAACAATGGCCACTAAACAGGTTTAAATCGCAGCTTCGCGTACGAGACAAGCATATAATTAAAACACACGAATACAATTTGCTAGTGATGTACCACGACAACATTTAAACTCACTCCTATTTCTTGACACATAAGACATAATTTTGGGAACTGTTCATCTGTGAGTGATGGTAAAACTTTGCGAATAAAGATATCGCTACATCACATCGCGAGTGAATCTTAGTTTTTAATAGTTTTTCAAAAGGAGATCACATTTTATTACACTCACATGTGTCAGTTAATTGTCGTGTTTTTACTGATCGTTTGGCGGGAATTCGTTTCGCCATTATTTTTATAGCTTCATCTCAGTCGCCATCCAGTGTTGACAAATAATTGAAATGTATGCAAAATAAATTTAATGGTTCTTTGTTAACATCTGTATTGTGACAAACTTTGTCGTTTAATAGTTATCTTTTCAAGATGGCTTTTATATCAGACATGAGGAAAGCATGTTAAATTATTTGGGGGTATTTGGCCACAAGTGAGGTTTTATTTCTCCGTTATACATAATTAATTGCATATTCGATTTCATTTATTTTTTAATAAACATACATATAATTTCATAGATCGAGACTGAGTTACGTAGATATTCGTTAGGGAAATCTTTGAACCGGAGTCAAACACAAAGTTTGTTATTTCAAATTAATTTAGAAATAAGTGTGTGATAATTTTTCCGTCAGTTTCCAACATCAAAAAACCTTCCATTAACAAGCTTCTGGTAGAATCCTCATAAGATCCTTGTGGTATAAATTTCGTTTCTAATTAGCTCGCAAGTTTCCTCAAGTATCTCGGTTCAAAGAAGCGCGGCGAGTGCGCCAGCGCTGTGTCCCCATCTGTCACACGTCACAGCTACACCTACCGACTGCGCGTGCGCCGGCTAATTATAGCCGCCATGCTAATTAATTGGGAGATGGCTGTTCATGGACGTTTTTTGGAAAGATTTTGGCGTCAGGCCACAGATATCCATGATTTGAGGATTTTTCAATTCACCACCAAGAATTTTAACTGAAATTCTCAGCAGTATGTCACGGGACAAGAAAGCTTCATGTTGAATGTATCTTTGTTAGTTGATCGGGGACTAGATGGATGAAGACTCTAAAATGAATAACGAGCTTTCTCCTAACAAGAAACTGATTCAACAGGTGTCTGCCGTACAGGTTGCTTGTCGAGAATCTAAGTGAATCGACGTAACAGCATTAAAATCTTCAAACGGTTGAAGAACTATACGTTATTATCATAAATAACAAACGTAAGGTAGGAAGCGTGTCGTTGCCAGAGATCCAGAAAGGAAACAATATTTAAAGAGCTCGTCCCGAGACCACCGTGATCACATTTAATTAGCAACTCTCTCATTTACAGTTGACGGGCCAAATCGTTACTGAAATATACGCACACATTTTTGAGATATTCTCTCTCATATCTTGTGTAACGTTCAGATTGATAGTCTTAACTGAATAAGTTTTTGTAATAATCCAAACATATTACTTCCTTTACTGATATTTCATATTTTTATCGCCCGCACTCGACGCCGGACGACATTTTAAAAGAATTATGACGATTTAATTTTGTTATTTTCTTACTCTTTGATATATTGTTGACGATAATTAATAATTATACACAACAATAAAAAGTGCGTTGACTGTCATACTTCAAATAGCAATTTGCGTGAAATGTTCTAAATCCCAACAGATGAATAGACACGTCATCATTAGACGACGGTCGATGATATACTGCGGTGCGGGCGGTGACAACCTGCGAGCGAAAGGGACAAAACATATTGTATATCAACAAGTGAAAAAGGGATAGATCATAACACGTGAGATATAAAAACCGCGGCCGTTGATTTCATAATTTATTTGTTACACATTTGTCGTTCCGTGAAGATCGAGAGAGATACATGAGCTTTTTGTGGGCGACAGGGAAATGCGCATCAGATGTGATTTGAGTAATAATTTATAGTGTTTGTACAGCGGACGTCACTTACGAGTTTAACAAGACACTTCATACTTAGATAACGAGGTGGAATAAAGATTCTGAAACGGTCTAATGAAATTCTCAATGTACCCTCATATTTGACCGGCAAGATTTAAATAAGGAATGGCGTTCTAAATTCAAACCAGATTTTCTTGACTTCTTTTTTCGTACTTAATTATAATCAGTGATTTGCTTCCAGACGTGGCAGCGACAGGACGGTTCCTTACCAGTTATTTCGAAAATCAATCATGCGCATATTAGCGGGAGTTTTAGAACGCGCCAACTGGCTGTCGGGCGCGACGTGGCTGCCATATTTCAAACACGTTTGAGATATATACAGGCGTTTTATCAATGCATCGTCGCACTGATTTTGATGATATATATCTAATTATTAGTGTTGTTAATGACATTTTCACGGCGCATTCCCCCGTGTCTTTGAGATCATTTGTTTGATTGAATTAACGCATTGTTTCTTCTATTGTTCAAAGGTTACAGATGGTTGGTCGTGATGTATTAATGCTTTACGTTCACTTTGTCTCTCTAACTACCAAAGAAAGATCGTTTTATTATTTTTCGAGACATAAAATATAGTTCCTCTAATTGTGACGTGGACTTCGTACCTCGTAAATTTTGGCAGATGCTGATGGGCGGATTATGATAAATTTGGTACATGTTGCAAGGAACATAAATATAGTAGCAGTCTAGGTATGCTGCGACGTTCTAGACAGCATTATGTAATTTGTGACATGTGTAACGAACCGTGTCGACTACTTAACATTTCGCTGTTTTCAAGAAAAACAAACGACTTTGAAAGACAAATGTCTGTAACCAAAATCCAAGAATAATCCTCAAAAGAATTATGTATAATAATTACTAAGTGCATCTGCACTCTATAAACATAACGAAACAAAAGAAAACCAATCGAAATTGGAATCCAACCTCTTAAAATTTCAAAACTAAAAGTTGAACGTCCTACAGATTCATCGGAATGATTCTGACAGTTTACGTTGCGGCCCAAGCCAGGGATAAAATATAGCTCATGTTCAGACGGCACCGTAGCGAGGGGGACGACTCCGACGGCCGGAGAGGAGGGGGCGGAGGGGGAAGACGTCCGCAAATAGCGACCATCTCTGCCGAGCAAAACAATACCGGTATGATATTATGGTACAGAGCACTCTACAAGATTTGTGCGGTTTTAAGAATCTCCAGTGCTATAAAGATAATTACTAGAAATGTGACGCCATGTGACACCAGTCGACTTAGCTTTAGATTTAGGGACCGCTTCGACTGCGACGACAAAAGCGCTGCAAAAACAAATACAAACTCACGCTGTAAATCGTCAGAGCAATATTATGGTTGAATACCTAAATTTAGTCTTAAATTTTGAAGCAAAGTGAAGACAAAGAATCGCTAGTTTCTGTTCGCTCAGCCAACACTTTATATATAATAACATAAGCGTACAAGCAAGACAGACGGACGAGCGACAGCCGCGAGACGGACTATAAATAAATAATGCGCCAACATTTTATTATTATCATAGCACGGGCACGTGCTGCGACATTCTTGAGACGAAACTGGCAGCTTATAACAAACTGAAATAAACATCTACGCTGGCTAGAACACCACTACACCAGTACGTACCAGTGGCGTGCATACCATATAGGCAATTAGGCAGTGCCTACCTCCTAAGATCCAACCAACTATCCTTAATTATTACGATATAAATATAATAAATCAGTCAACACCCATCATACTCATTAATTAAATTACAAATAATAAAACTTATAACCAAACATTTCATTACAAAACAAATAAAAAATGACGTCACATTCAACACAATTTCACAATACGTCGCGAAGTAGGCACTAGTGTCAGTGCCTACTTTACACTCACACACTCAAACCATTTTGGCGTATTCATATACGCACGCACTCTTCATAATAAGCTACTTTTTTCTCAAATTTATAATACGGTGAAAGCAAAAAATATCTGTTTGACATGCACAGCACCCTGACATTTGACCTTCGCAATTTCCCAGAACTATAGTAGGCATGCCTACTCTGTAGCAAAGGCATTGACCATACAGCTCAACAAATAAAAAATATATAAATTCTAGTTATTATTATATTTTTTATATATCTAACTAATATTATAAAATACTAATAACTTGTAAATTGAATATAGATTTTTTTTAAGTTAACACCTACATAATTAATAATGTAAACATGTTTTAGTTGCAATAAATGAATTTATTTTCTTTTATCTGTTGCAACTTGCTCGTCTTTTTGTTATTTTTAATCTGTTGTAGTTTGTTTATTTGTTGTAGTTTGCATTATTTTCGTAATTATTTGTTTTGTGTGTTATTGACTTATTGTGGTTTTGTAAAGTTACTGTAGTGTTATAAACATAAATTTTTGTGTCTGTATAAATATGGAAAAGTTACAGTGCGTAGTTTGTTTGTGTTTCGAAAATACAATCTGTATGGATAAATTACGTGCAAACCCCTTCAAGAAGTTTAAGAAAGTTTTCATTTGTTGACAAAACAAATTAATGAAGTAGTAGATTTGTAGGATAACATCCGAACCACAGAATAAGAAATACGAAACTTTAAAAAAGTGAGTAGAAAATAGTTTTTTACATTTGTTTCGTTATTTATAGTAGTAGGTATTTTATTTTGCTCGATTTGCCTAATTTCTGCCTACCTGGTCGGAAAACCAATGCACGCCACTGGTACGTACAAAACTACCAATATTGCGTCAGTTTGCACGTGAAAAAACGTATATACGACGACCTACAGCTGTGATGCAGTATTACTAGTCCAATACAAGAAACGTGTTATGCCCGCGAGATCTCAGCCCGCCAACTCCATCCAATTTCATAGAAAGGTGGGAAAAAATTGATTCCAAATATACATTTCTAATTTACTGCCTGTTTTTTATTACTTCGCGTATCAATCACAACAAAAACTAGTTTTCTTATGAAAGTATTTTTTAATATACGACGTTTTTTTGTGAATAAGTGCGCTACCGACCTCTTTTTGATGATGTTGCCAACAAAAAGGTTTACTGTTTTGAGTCGAGCCATTTGCGAGTTTTCGTCGGGAATGCGTGTCATTTGCAAGAGATTGTCATGCACTGGCAGCCGCTGTCTTGTGCGCTGCCAAGTTACCTGGTGTCATAACATGTTGCGCAACACTCCGGAATCCACTTATATTGAATACTCAACAATTTCGAACTGCTATATAGTAATTTTTCTTCGTTAAACCACAAACTCCTTCGTTTATTACAACTTAATTACTCATCAATAGTATTAAGTGCAATTAAAATGCCGAATACACGCGTTATACTGGCGTCGTTTCGCTGGTTGAGGCCGTAAGAGCCGTGGCTAAACACATCAATCATAAAATGTTATTGCTACTGCGAACAATTCTCAATTAGAAGTGGAAATGGGGGAGCGCTGTGGTCTGCGAGCACCGAGCTGTCTGAACTAGATATTATGTGATAATTAACTTTGATATTACAGGGCCCTTCAAATAAAGAGTACTTAAGTATTTTTGTGAATTTATCATCTAATTTGTTTACGGCTGTCAATACTTTAGGATTTTTATGAAAATTATGTTGGTGACTCAAGTGTTTGTGTCTAAAACTACTTATGCGTTGTCCTTGGGATTTATTTCGGTCTGTTTCTTTAGTACCTACTTGGAAATACAATAACATCCTTACAATGTAGTGGAACCAGCCCCTAGAATAATCAAAATCCTCGTTTCGTTGCGTTCACGTTATTAGTTCTATTTGCGAGTGCCCTAGCGGTAGTCGCCTCATTGATTATTATTTTAACGGACAATTAAAATTTGATGGCTTCCACTTCGTTCGTCTCCGACTTGCTTCGTATTAACTGCCTGTGTGTACCCGAACGTATTCGCACTCTAAATATAAACAGGACCTTATCCAACATTTTATAGAGTTCAATTTTGATTGACGTGTCCACACCGTGTGATGTTCTTCGTTTAAAATCGCTACATATGAGTGTCGAGACTAACCGTCAATAAAAATAGTCGTAAATTTTTTAACTTCATCGTGTATTATCTACCTTGTGGTTGCTGCATAAGGTTTACATTCGTCCGTTATAATAACAAATTCAATACGGCACTAAGAAACGTGTGAATAAAAATCGTACGTACGCGCATTCGTTAAGAATTGACACTTATTAAGGGGGTATAATTATTTTAATTGATATGACGACATCACTCTATTTAGTGTTGTTGACCATTTAAGTGCAGGACAGCGTTTGATTTAGAATTCCTTTCTCGACATCTTGATTGACTTTGTTTATTTTTTTTGCTCATTATCATTGATAGAGACTTTGATGTAATGATACCTTTTTGTGGAGTTGTGAGCCAGTGTCGGTTATAGCGTGTAGAAGGATATCATAGCGGGTTGGGTTTTGACCGACTCCATTCCTTACACGGCTTATGTGTGTAAAGTTATGCTTCAAAGACTTTGTTAAGAACTGATTCAAACCCAACGATATCTGAGGAAAAGACGGCGAGGAATTCCAAGTATACGAGAGCTTCGAACTGTGAAGGGATCGGAATAACTTCGTAATCGGTCATCTACCTAATCCAGCCGCCATTTAATCACGGAACGATCATTCACAATTAAGCCTAACGATACATTTTAATGAAAACTAATCCAGTTGTCCACGTTTATAACAGTTTTTTAGTATATCACATTGTATGCAACCGTTCCAAATTCAAATTGCCCGATTCGATGCCGAACGCGCCCGAAGAGCGGCCGCCGAGCGCGTGACCAATCGCTAATTAGGAAATGTGCTCGGATGTGTTCGGAAGCCGATCGGCGTTCTATAATTGAACTTTAAAATTTCGAAATTTTTGATTACATGAATGCTATTTCCACTTCTGGTGTTACTGTGTCGGCTTTTATGGTTCTGAGATTTTTCGTTGCATACTAGCCAATGCACTAGGTTCACTTGTGCTTTATAGGAACCTTTTAGTACTGTTACCGTAGTTAAGAATGTCAAAACACATCTGTTTTCTTGCTAAAGTAATTTCTAAGTAATTTCCAATAATTTCAATTTTGGTAGATTTCTAGAAAACAAATTAAATTTAAAAAATTTCATTTCCAATTTCTGTAAGATAACATACCTACACTCTTGAACCAACAACCAATTATAAACCAAAAAATCTTTTCTACAATTCTCATCATATGTTACGAACAGACATACAAATTACAATTTTACTCGTTCAGTTTATTTCTATGAGAAATAACACAAGAAATAGTATAACGGTAATTATATTGAGTTCAAAACCAAATTGGTTTCAAAATTCTTGTAATATTCTCACACACATCACTGGAATATAATTAATAACAGCATCTGTGTCATTTTTTTTATCTATGAAGTTGTTAATAATATAAGTAAAAGTTTATGTATTCGATTTTTGGTGGGAAAGGAGTTATGTTTTGTTTGTAACATTAATTTCATCTTTATCGTCATTATTTTTGTCAGTTCTATTTTTTTTGCTAATTAATATTTCTTCTTTTAGGCTTACCCTAACTTCATCGTTTACTTTTTTACTGTGCCACTGCTGGGCAAATATCTCACCTATTACTGTCTATGCTTGCCTGCTATCTTCTCTTTTACCATCTTCATTAGGTTTCTTAGGGCTTCCTTGGTGATGAAGTCCTTTTTATTGTTACCAGGATAGAATTCTATTAGACCGCGTAGTCCTGCTGCTGACTGGTATTTTCACTCCATATAACAAGTCAATAATAGTGTATATTGCTCTGACGTCAACTGAGTTTATAGGAGAGTTATCTTTGATTTTAAAGCTGTGAGTTTTTTTATCAGATAATACATTAAATTTTATGACGTAGGTAATTATCTTTGTACATATCTCGAACGTCTTAATTATAAGAAGACCTCAACTTTAGTCATATATGGTGTAGGTTCAAGTAACTACACAAATATCCCATTATAATGAATGTATTTTCCACCCATAGAGAAGAAAAAAAAACTGCATAAATTCTTTCCTAATTTTCCCTAATGAATAACTGATTGCCACTTTCTTTTATCTTTCAAACCGATTGAAAATCACCGACAATTATATAAAAGAAAATCTAGATATTCCTGATTAGTCTGTCAGGTTTATTTACAGCTATATTTTTATCTAGCTAATAAATTTTATAGATAAGATCTTAAGCATATAAAGGTTGTAAAAAATTAATGAAGTTGTATCGCTGTGTCACTATACTTTGTTTTATGTACATTGTACCTACATAAAGTTAAGTACATAATGGTTGCTTCTTGAAACCTCAGTACAAAGACCAGAAAGATATCATTTGCAGATAAAGTGACGGTTTTTTAATCACTTGTAACGTTCATTGAAGAAACATTAGAATCCATACCAATATTATAAAAGAAAGTACATCTGTCTGTCTGTTACGCTATCACGGCTAAACAGCTGAACCGATTTTGATGAAACTTGGAATTGGAAAAGTTTGGATTCCAAGTAAGGATATAGGCTACTTTTTGTTGCGATAGCCGAAACCAACGCGGAGCCGCGGATAACAATTAGTAGTAAAAAATATTGTGTGCAACAGTATGGCAAATAATCAATCAGTGTAATAACAGGTTTTCCTCCAACATTCATCATGAAATGGCCAAAACAATAATAATTACTTAATGATAATTACTTGTCGTACAAATCTATATACAAATTGCAGATTCCATATCAAATACACATATCGGTCTTTCGAAAGCCCTCGCCTAAGATTGAGGGCGGAAATCCAAGCGGTTGGCAACAAATAGCGCGGCGGGGCTCCTGCCAAGCCCCCAACGTCGCAGCGTGATGGCCAAGGGGCGACCGGGGATATTTAGGTACAATTTCCGGGATATTTCTTGTACTTAGTTATCGGTTCGCTTGAGTTTTTCACAGTCGATGCACCCTATCGGTACACCCCAGTTTTTTGTGACGTCACTCCTTGGGGGAGTATGGTATACTTGTGTTTTGATAGTGAAGCGTGAAGCTGGTCCCTGACAGGTCAGTTATTATTGTTTTTTCCCCATCCTATACCCTCTAACTTGAAAATTTGTTTGTTGATAGCATCTGTTATTAGAACAGATCTTTGTACTATATACAATCTGTTTTATCAACCTTTAAGCTAAAGAACTAAGTTTTTATAATTATAACCTCCAATTACCATACTGTCAAAAGCTAGTAACAAAGTTAAATACCCAGAATCCATGACTGATTCCTCTAAACCTTCATTAGGTTATGCATATTAATAAACTTCAGTGTATGTACAGGACCAGTGTGCAAGTCTCATCAATTCGTTCCAAAAAGGCCGAGATGATGTCATGTAGTGATCTGCCCACGCCGCCCCGATAGGGCAAACCTTCACGCTTTACAACCAAACATACGCGACACAATACCCGTTCATTTTATTGCATTCCGTAAAATATTGGCCAAATACAAAAATATAAATAACAAGCTGCAAATATTGTGACACTAAAATTAATAGCGTAGGCTGAGTGAGTAATAAAGTAGTGCTGTAAATGGTCGATGGCCCATTTCGATACCCATAGCCCTTCACATTTGAGATAGGTAGCGTTTACATCATATCCTCGTGATGGCGTCACTACCGCCGCTGCATTGCTGTTTGATTTCTTGCTGAAACATTCGCTGACACCAGGAGACTTCTTCAGAATCCTTAACAATAAATATTTCGTTGGACTCGCTTTAAGTACGATTTCGACCTTTAAAATCCCATTAATCAAAGCCATCGTCATCAATTGCCGTGCCAATTCTCAAAAAACAACGATATGTTATCCTATTAGGCATAAAAACTTTAATCTTTGAAGGCGAACAAAACAATTTTGATAAAGGTACTGTAATACGTTTTTCGTCCAGCAGATTAAGACGTGAGCCCCCCGTGGCCATTAAATGTATCGAAGCACATCAAAGCACAGCGGGTACACCTACTATTGCTAAAAATACCTAAAACGATCCTCTTTGTAATCTATATTATGATTATATTGATGTAATTGAGGATTTGGAACGAATTGTAGAAAAATTGCTGAGTTTAGAGGAGTTTTTTCGTGGCTTTTGAGCTGTTGGGGGAATTGGGAGGTAATAATTTGGATTTTGGTTGGAAGAGTTTGGAGATACTTGTTCAAGAATAAGTATGAACTAAGAATTAATGACAGAGGATCCAAAATCAAAACGAGTGAGCTTTAGACCACACGACTGAAGTAAAACTTCTTTATTTACGAAACATAACCGGCTATCAGAGAAAGACAGAAAGAAATTGTGAGCTCGCACCTCTCTCTCTTGGCCCTACAGTAATATACGAAACGTAACTCTCTCTCTTCTTATCTTCACTAACTTATATCCCCCTCTCAACTTCCGTTCGCCTCGCATCACACTTTTCGTAACGCTCTCGTCAAGCATTCACTAGCTTACTCCCCAAGCGTGCGTAAAGAAGTTTGACTTTAAAAACATGGTCTCTCTACTCTTCAGGGAAACAGGTGTATATATCTACTTGTATGTATATTTCAAGCTCCAATGTAAATTCTGTCAGCGTAATCGTCCCGTCAGTGATGTATTTACCACTTTGCGGTCTTGCATGAGTCAATTAAATTTATTTTCGAACCTGTTGACTGCATCCGACAGTCCTCAAAGACTTTTGTAATTTAATGACGTTTTGCGAGTACCAAAATAGGACTGACTCCAAAATGTTTTGAAGAAATTAAACACGATTAATCACGCAAATTTAATTCAAATAAGCAAACGCAAAAGCGCGATCTCAAAAAAATACGTTACGACCTTTTTCTCTGTACACAAGGAATAATGTTATTCTTATAAAGGAAATAATTACGCTGAAACGCAATGATAATAAATTTCAAACAGTTTACGACTAATTTATTAATAGTTTTGCGAGCGATCCTTAGGACAGTCGTAAATAAGAAAATGCCGGACGACCAATGGGTGGCCGTAAAATTTGCTCGCGCGACGCGATTGGTCAGCTCTTGGCCAATAAAAGCTCGTTCCAGATTTGAAAGCGACGGTTTACGAGCGGCAGGCGGCGTCTTTTTGCTGTTTTGGCGCCAAAATTGACAGCTTAGTCTTTAAATTCGAGTTATAGGTCAGTTTCTTTGGGATTCATTTTGCTGCTAATTGGATAACCCGGTTTACGGGTGATTGGGTTAATTTTCAGGAACATTTGGTCACTGAAATAACTTCAGTCTCATTGCCAGGATCATTATGTGAGCATGACAGTCAAACACGCCGAATCACTGTTGATGACCACTCAGTTTCAAAGTCCATCAATATTTTCTGTATTTTCACAACAAACATTGGAAATACATATACCTAATTCATGTAAATAGAAACAAATAATTATGTTACTGCTGTTCTGTTTTCTAAAACAACAAAACATGTCAGAATCTCAGACCCGACACTGTCTCCATTAATTCGTTAAAAACTTGACTTTATTCACAAGAATCCAAGAATCCATGCAAAGTGATGTTGTAAAGCAGTCACACTAATGAGTATGCGCTTGCGCAAGCCGCGTGCATCACAAATGCTCGGACGCTTTTATTAATTATTAATAGATTCCATTTTATAGTCATTTGTCGGAATATCTCTAGGTTTATGTCCCGGATGAGAACATTAAAACTCTCAGGTCTAGGTATATTCAATTATATAGGTTTTGTTTTTTTTCTGTATCACATAATCCTATGCAAAACTAGTAAATATAATAATTTCTTAAGACTTTATAATTATATAAACTGAATTATGAATCACCTTAAAAAGGTTACCAGAGATAACCAGTAATATTAACAGATTTCCAATGTAGATTCTTACCTAGCTTTTGAATCAGTAATAATTAAAATTTCACTAATGATGAGGAAAGCTAGGATTTCGCTAGACTCAAAAACAAAACTAGCCTCATTCCACAAATAATTCAAAAGAGAAAATTTAATCCATACCAATAATCCGACATAGAAAGCCGTGACAGAACCGTGACGAATTGTCTCTAGTCCACAAATCCCCCTGTCCCCTACTCTTATTATTTCTGCCCTTTCATAAATAATTCATTGCAACGCTCGTATTGCGCTGTGTCGAATTATTGTTATTTCTCGATAACCACCATGAATAGTAAATAGTAATTTCATCTAACTCTGTTCATCCTAATTATGATTGGGTTCTCCTAAATTGTCTGCGTCTTTTATATTTTCTTTCGTATGTGTAGCTTGTTTTATGTGTGATAAGGCTTTCATTTCTATTATTTTAATAACGATTATTTCTACTGTGTTTAGTATTTATTACTAAAGCGTCATATAAGTTATACATGACGTCTTCATTAATTCTTGTATCTTCATAACCATTATTCACCACAGTGTCTTATTATTTTCTATGTAATTCACCCGAAAGTTTCTCATTTACTTAATTTCTACCACCTGTACTTAAGAGACTTATAAAGCATTAAATACTCAAAAAAATGAAACCTTAATTGTTAAAAGCGTCAAAAATAAATAATCTGCCATCAGTCTGTCAATACTTGGTATTTTTTTAATAGCAGCTTCCCCCATTGGCGATTAGAGACACGGGTGTCGTAAAGAAACAATTTCCCGGGGTTTCCCACGCGCCCGGGGGATCCAAACTGCTTAAAGAAATACGGTACATGATAAAACTGCGATATTGTTGGGAAATTCTCTCTAAGAATATTTTTTGGCAAGATTTTTATTTTAAGGGTTGATATTTTCGTAATACGACGGTGATTTCAGTGCTGGAGATTTTTCTTTACATCTTGCCTTGTTGTTGTTTCCAATATTTTACTGAGAGAGAGATAATTATGAAGGCGATATAAACTTGTTCATGATAAGTGTCGATACAAATGTAGGTGTCACTCGAATGGTTATAGTACTTGACTATAAAATAAACTACCATTAATTTCAAACAGAACATTTTATTGTTTAATCCGTTCAGAAAATAAACCTATAAAATTATAATCACATTGACATACAAGATGGACGTACACCAATTAGCATTATATAATACATTTAAGAGTTAGATTTTTAAGAAAAAATATAGTTTTCCGGAAAGTACGGAACACTATCGCATTATATTCTAAAAACCTAACTAAGACAAACAACTACAGAAAAAAATTATGTTAAAAAGAACTCATATACAGACAAAAAAATAACTAATATTGTTTTAGATAGAATTAATCGTCCCCAAGTTAACATTCGCGACAGAAGCCGCGATCTTACATTAGTTAAGTATGGCTTCCAATGTTAACAATTGTGGAAAATAATAATTATATAACACAAACAAAACAATTCAGTCTCAACGCCCAAAATATTCCTTAAAACATTAAACAAATGCCAACAGACGCAGCCGCAACTGTCGAAACGAAAAACCAGACCAATCGAAATATTGTAAAATAACTGCACAAACATTATTCACGCATTGTATAAAAATACAGCGAAACTTAATTACTTTTTTAGTTTTAATATTTAAATCGAGAGGAGAATGGGGATAAATGTACACATTAACTTTAATATCAGCAACACAATGAACGCCACGATAAAATTTAATTTATTCTGTATAAGCATCTAGTTCTCTATTCATTAACGCACATACATATATTATCCGTTTATGATAATTGCTCTTATCTCTACAATTGTAATAAAGCTGATACTACATCACAATTTGTACGAGATACCGAACAAATCACACGGATTTTTTTTACAACTAGCGTATACTGTGTACGTATTTTTTTTTCCTTTTTTTTCACTAACTAAATTGTAGTTAATCGTGCTATCCCATAGAAAACGTAAAATATTAACTATTTACGTATCATGATTGTATTTACTAGCCAAAAACAATAACACTCTAGCAACTACCACCGTTAAATCAATTACAATAATTTAAAATTCTTAATTAATCCTTATTATCTCACTTAGGCAAGTTAAAGTTGTATTTTTACGTATACTTCGTTTTCCAATAGGTTTTTAATACATCTAATTACGTTAAAATCTAAGCTCCGAAACGCGATGCTAATATTTTGTATGGCATTGTATGTAACTGCCTCAAGACAAGAACAACGGCTCTCAAACTCATACTTTGAATGTATTATTTACTTAAAAGTATTTATTAGTATACACATATTACAATCAACGTTATACGTATGTTTTTTTCAATCGTATACATAAATTCCAGTGCAAAATAATAGTAACTTGGACATAGACGTATGTCCAAACAGCAATAGCACTAAAGTAGAAACAAATCGTCACATGTAGTGTGCGGACCTCCGCGACAACATTAAAATATACAAAACGGCGTTTATCATTTGTCATTGTGTTCAATCGCACCCGTTTTCACCCCTTCACTGTATCGTCGTTATGAAAAATAATTTGGAAATTTCATTCAGTTTTGTATTTCATTGTATTTATTTACTTTAATTGAATGGTACAGTGTTAAGGAGTTGGCCAATTGCAAAAACGAAGATTTGATCTAAAGGAACTAAAACTAGCGGAAGTTCCTTGACCGTCAAGCGTTAGCCGAGGGTGTCGGAGCAACCGTGAGCGTGCGGCGCGCGCGGACGCCGTGGCGGCCAGGTCCCCGAGCGGGAGACGACCACGGGATCCGCGCGCGCCGCATTACAACGAGGGAGGCGGGAATTTAAAACTATATTGCGAGCACCCCCTTTTTATACTTCGTTTTTGCAATGGCCAAACTAAGAGCAGGGGTGCACGAGATAGCTCGTGGTAGAGTTGGGTGCAAGCTGGGGATCACGCCTCTGAATCAGATGGGACTTGGTGTAGGGGGTACTCACGACATCGGGGGTGGAGGCGCCGTCGTGGCTGCTGTCGGGGGCGGAGCGCGGCTCGCCGTTGGAGTCGGGCGGGCGCGCCGACTCCCGCTCGTCGATGACCAGGTCTATCGGCATCTTGCCCTTCAGGCAGCTGATGTAGCGGTGGCAGAAGTTGTCGCACAGCTCGTGTACCTGCAGGCAGGAGACGCTGGTTAGTACTGCCCCAGCCACATTCACCACCTAATAATGCTGTACCTACTGGAAGTTACACCAGGACATCCCTGGTCCTCCCATCCTATATGTTACTGATATCTTAGGCAGAAGATAGTTAACATTTTTAAAACCGTCTTAAATATCCTTTACTACTTCTAACAAATTAAAATTTAAGAGTGACGAAATTTTGATCTAATTAAAGTATTTTGCTGAAAACAACATGGCTTTGACCTTACGCCATTTTTCAATTTATGTGATTATATCTTACTGTAAAAATCGATAGTTACTATTGCGCCAAAGCAAAGTATTTGACTATAGTAGAGTCACTATCATAATTACCGTTACTAAAATTTATTAGTTTAGATATCAAGCGTCTAAATCGTTCCGCTCACCTAAACATAACCTTTTAACATCAGCATAGTACACAAAGAAAAAAACAAAACAATAGGAATACATTTGGAATCGACCAACTGTCACACATTAAAAAAAAAGCTCAGAAATGAATCGTAAAATAGGACCACGATTTTTTTAACATTCCGCCCTAAAATACACCCCGTAGAGTTTATATTAATTCTGTGCGTCGACCTTATAAATTTTCATAGCTATAATTAACTTAGAAATTAACATAGAGTCATAAAATTGGTAACGAAATTTTTGAGGCAGTTTACACGCTACGTAATAAAATATCGACAGGTGAAGTTTCATATTAAAATGGCAGGCTCGAGAAAAATGGGAAAAAAACTTAAAAACAACATTAAATTTTGTACCCAAATTTCAGTAGTGTTTTAGTTAAAAATTGGGTTAATAACCCGCCAAGTGCGAGTTCGACTCGCACGCGCACGCGCGTAAAAGGTTCCGTATATAGTACAAGGGTTACGCCTTTAAAAACATGCAAAAAAAAACTAAAAAACAAGTTTATCAAGCAAGGTAAACGTTTTTTGTTTAGGGTATATAGCAATAAAAAATGTGTGATTATTATAAGCATCTGCTTATCCATTGCTATTATTAAGATCTATCAAAAAACGCTAAAAAGCATTTTTCTAGTAGGAAAACACCCTTTAATATTTTATTTAAATTTTATATTTGTTGTTATAGCAGCAACACAAGGGTTTAAAGATCACAAATATAAGAGTACTGTTACACAAACACTGACAGACAGACACTGGTATAATAATTTGATTATGTATTCATCATTGAATAATTTTGGAGCAATTAATATGTCAACGCTTCTATGATTAATGCGAATGCGGGATCGTTATTTTCATAACTTCACCCTGTAATTATACGAGCTTCTTTAAATCATTAATAAAAAAACAATATTTAAATAAAAACTAAAATACCCTCAAGCCGCCATCTTTAAAAATTAATTCAAACATTTATTAACTGTGACACAACTCTATGCCTATTTTTTCTTCACAGCAGGGTAAATGTCAGTGAATTTTGAAAATAGAACGCTCAACGGAAGCGGAAATGGTGCACCCCGTTGACAGTTAATTATGTTTCGAGATACTAATTTCCCAATCGACAGGTTTTTGTGAATTATTTGACAACTGACGAGGATCGGGTAAAATTAACTAATCAATTATAATATAAAAACATATAAACACAAAAAAAATAAGTTTATATGTTTTATATTATAAACTAGTTGCGTATTTTTGGAAACGTTCGTTCCTAACCAAGGCGAAAACCAGTCAAAACGGTCGAGCCGTTCTAGCTAGACTAAAATATTACACTACTTTAAGGTTCGCCCTTAAATTAGTGTAATATTTTAGTATAATTCAAAATTATTATCTTCCTCAGCGCAAAATTCAAACTTTTATTTATTTTATCCATTACCGTTTACTCAAATATTCCTTTTTGTCAACTATCATAACGCAACATAAGTGTGTCAAGACATACTTAGGTAACGCTGTGTGGCCACTATCCCCTCAAAGCCCATTAAAAGCTCACAATTCAGAGGTTAGTTTGTTTAAAATAATTTCAATTTTACTATCGCGGCGCTGATGTTAATATTTACGATTGTGTTTTATTACTAGCGCAGTCGACGTTGACGACTTTTATTTAGACAGTTAACGTTAAATAGTTGTAAAGTTAGATCCCTTAGATTGTTTCTTAATACATGTGCCTTATTAAAAAAATAACAAAGAATGTCTTTGGTACATGACATCTGTCAAATTAACAAATGTCATTGTAATTTGAATTATTTTATGTACCGAGTATGTTATATTGAAGTATTAAAGAGAAATCTTATTTAAAAAGCGTGCGTTTAATAAGGTTTATCTATCAAAAGTTACATGGACATATGATAAATTATTATAGTTATATCATTTATATATTTAGTTTGTAGAACCACGTTGGCCGCTACCCTTAATGAGGTGCGCTGCATTCCAAGGTCCGAACTGAGCGGACATATTTAAATTACGTATAACATTTGGTATTTATCAGTTTTATCGCAGTTTCTTACATTTTCGATCAATATCGCAAACCAGGTTAGAATGTTTCAAGACTGTCGAATAAATGTGGGTTGTGTGCCCATTTTTTTATCAATCGCAATTGTTTGTTTATATTGATAAAAGGCAAAGTTCTAGCTGGCTGCTTTAACTTAAATATGTTGAAAGTACGTGTGACATAACGTTATCTAACTATGTTTATACATATATACCACACAAAATGGTTTCCAGTAATTTTAAATTTGGAACTAGGGATTAAGAGACGATGCGTCTCTCCGATACTTTTAAATTTGGAATGAAAGGTGATACATAACGGCTGTCATTTAAAAAAAGGAAGGGATTTCGTTTATGGAATGTTTGGGCGTTCGATTTTTAAATAGATGTTCTTTGAATTTGAAACTTAACGGATTATTAAAATCCAACGGTCTTATGGTGGATGGGTTTTGATGTTAGTATTGCCATTTTTACGTTTAATCCTCTTGCTCAATAAATAAATATTATTCGTGTCGAAATGTTTCAGGTTGTTAGGCAGGTGTCACATAAAATGTAGAAATGTCCCGGCGACTGCCAGAAGTGTGGGCTGGAGCGGGAAGTGGGCCACGGTCAGGTCAGCTAGTGTAGTGACTGGGCTTGTCAGCTCGCTCGGTAGTAGGGATAGGGATGGGTAACAGTATTCAAATCGATATCTATACATATTATAAAATGAAGTCCCCCGCCGCGTCTGTCTGTCTGAACGCTATAAACTTAAAAACTATAGAACGGATTAGGTTTAGTCTACAGGGGCGAGTCGCTAGTTGAGCTATAAAACAAGATTTTTTAATATTTGTTGTTATGTAAAGTCATCTATTATAGGTATAACACTTTAAGAAATAATTAATTATAACAGTTTTCTAAATGATATTTAATAGAACAATTAAATTGACAGCGAAACAGATTTTTTTAAAGTTTTCAAAATTTATTATTTCTTTGTCTAAAATGAAACGAATTCAAATATTATACGGTTAAAAACGAGCTTTTAACTTAAAAGCAAAATAAACGCTTCCTCAAGCTAATGACACGAGTGTCGGCAGACATGAGCTGTATTCTAATTTATTTTATAATCTATGGTTTTATTTTTATTTAATCTATGCGTTTGACAGGCTGAATGTGCGGTTACCATCGCTCTCCAAACGTCACATTATGGAATTTATTATATTTGACGTTTTATTTTATGTGGGCATTGAATGAGTTTTCCTCTATTTTATTACCTATTTGTTTATTTTTATACTAAGTGATGAAAAATAAAATTTATATTTGCTAATTATGTTGTTTATTATACCTATACAAATATATAAATATATTAAAGATCTTTTTGCTATTTCCATTTGATATTTTGACTACGTTAATTTTATTACATAAAGTGTTTCTATATTTATATAGATCCTGTGTTTATTTATCACAATAAATTATAAGAAAAAAAGATTATAAGTAGGTAATACCTTTTTATACTTTATTTAATTGCAATTAATTGACCATATTACTATCGCACGGTTCGAACCCGCTAGGCCACTACATAACTCCGCTAACTAATTAACATATCATCATTAATACAAATAAATAAAATGAAAGTCTCTGTAATGTCAAAATAATATGTTTTTTTAAAAATTCCAAGAAATTGGGACGTAATCTAATTTTGATGAAACGGGTATCGTACGGATCTTACGGGCAGGTATTAAACGCGAGTGAAACAGCGGGGATAAGCTAGTGTAAATTAAAAATAGCATCCACTGAGAATCAAACCACTAATTGGACCAATTAAACGTGTGAGTTCGTAACAGTAAACAAACAATAACATAAGTCGCCATATAGTAATCCAGTCACCGAATAACAGCTGTAAACGGGCAGTAAAATGGGGTCCCAGGTTCGAGTTCCGGCCGACGTAAACCAACAAATCTGACCCGTCGTAAATCAGTTAAGCACGTCACAGATAACGTTTTATGATACGCAAACGAAATATTAAAAAAAGTTTTATTACTCTGTGGTCAGTTTTGCGGATTGGTTCTTAGTTTTTTGTCTAAAAGAAGCTAAAGATAAGTAGTATATTTTTTTTTATTTTTAGTATCTTTATTTTGACTGAATGGTATTAATATTAAAAGTGGCATAGAGATTACGGTGAGTTATAAATCTTTATTTGTCGGGTGGTCTCCAAAAACTACTGTTCTTAGCAATATTATATAGTATCCAAAGCTATTTTCTTGTCACCCAAAAGAAAAACAGTCTCTACCTATAATATCATTATTTTTAATGGGAAGGGCCAACCATACACTCTATAAATCTATGGAATTTCCAAATAAAACTATGATGATCTCAAATAAAAACAAGAAAAAAGATGCTCCAATTTTAAAATTACACGATCTCAATCCGGATTCGGACGAATGAACACAGGACGGACTCCGTAAACGGCCGATTTCGATATTCGAAAATTTGAAAAAAAGAACGAGTCTAATAAAAGACTGACATTACCGAGCTACATCACATAACGTAATTAGGGCATAGTCAGACGGCGCGACTAAAAAAACGCTCATAACGACGACCAATCGCGTAGCCGATCGACCTAAAAGGACTCAACATCGGAGCGATGTCGCCGGCGGCCATATTTAAAATATCAAAAACATAAATCAAATACGTTATACGATATTTTCAATGTAAATATAATTTCGGGGAGTTCGTTAAAATGATCGCGTTCAGGAATTTTAAAAGTGACTTTTTTCTAGCATATTTCATTATATACAATAAATGTTCTGTCAAAATACCTCAATTGCATTCACAAGATCTTTATTAAACGCCTTGTTCTTTATAATAAAGATATTTAAAAAACCGAGCAATTATAGTAAAAAGTGAGTAAAAAACTGTGCACTTAACGAGATCTTATTGTAAGTGAGTTGGGCCGTTGGACGTTTTTCTTTTTTAATTATTATAAAAGCTCAAAAAAACCACATCACCTGTGAACGGTGTGTAGTGAAGCGGAAACGGATCGAGCTAACGGCATCTTTTTTTAAATTTTATTCGACAAAAACCATGGACGAGATAGGAACCGACGTGTATGGGATATGAGCAAAAGAAAAAAAAAGCTTTTTAGATCACAGAGACACAGGTAGGTAAACGTGTCTGCATTTAACTGTTTTCTGCTTAAGTTATGTTCTTGGCTTTCATTGCTACGATGCAAGCCGCTTTCTATGCAGGCTGGCAATCGGGTCACCATGATAACTGGCCCCCTGATGTCGCGAACTCTTCACCTCTGCCATGTCAAACATATAAATAAACCTTCCGAAGCGTTCCTGGCTGGTTACATTGCGAACAAACGTGTGAATCTCAAAAAACAACATCGTTGTTGCTCATAAAAAGAACTCCGCGGATACGAATTTAAAAATCGATCATCCGTCTCGCTGAATTGAACGATTTTCTTCAATCTCCGCGCTGTCGCTATTTTGAATTACGAACAAGGGAGTATTTTTTTATATTATTTTTTTCGAAATCGGCCTTTATCTGGCTCTCCGGGCAACGAGTTTCGTACAGCGATATCGCATTACACGTTATCTCGTTACACCGTAGTAGTGCGTACGTTTGGTCCACCGTATCCCCAAACACACGGCGAGTTAGACGCGCGGCGCCCCATATTTTATGGAATCCGCTGTGAGAGCGGCCGCTCGAGGTATCTCGTTTCTCGAGATCGTTCGTCTTGATATAGACGTTAGTCAAACTAGTTTCGTTGAAACGTGACCATAATATTGACAAGCTAAATTAATTCCTCGCCGGGCGACACCGCTCGTCGTAAAAACATACCGGAGATTTGAATTTTATGCTCCTAATTAATGCGACCGAGCGCAAATTGTTCGATCTGATTGCGAATAGCAAAAAGCTCGCGTCCCGACGCGTTACCGTTACGTTCAAGAGTATAATGGCGAGAATTGGCGATGCGACACACGCAAGAACCCGAACCGGTCCGAACGGAACGCGCCCAAATGGGAGATAAGGGAAAAACAAACAACATTCGAAATGCGAACGCCGATCCCATTCACTCGCGCGCCGACACCTCGCTCACTACGCTACATGTACTGGAGCTAACTCCGAAATAGGGCTGCGCACTGCACGGGAGTCGGGACCCCATACACTATCGAAATAAGAACTTCAAACTAGATAAAATATGACATGACGTACTAAAAACGTATCTGCTATTTTTAGGTCGAAGACAATTCGTTATTAACGAAGAGGCAGAATGAACTATGCCCTTAGCCTTTCGTATAGACGAGTATCAAATGTCAAGGATTCAATACACGTAGTTACAATGTGATTTTAAATGTTACATCCGATCCGATGTATGATACAATGAAAAACTAAGCACTGAGAGTCAAACTAAACTGACATTTAAATATATTCCATATCATGCATGTCCCTCGCGTGAATTCTTAATTAAACACATTTTAAACTATTTGAAACGAACCTGAATTTGATTAATTTAAACATCGACCGGACAGTGCGTGCAGTCGTTGCGTGCCCCAAGATCGATACGATATCTCGATTTAAAATCGTGCCTTAAGATAATCGAAAGGTGTTATTTTTTATCCAAAACCGGTCTGTATTTCGATTCCAAATGTATTCCAATACGATAGTAGATATACTTACTTTTTCTAATTCTAATAGATGAAACCGTAGAACTTGTATCGCTTGCACCATCTGTAAAGAAAAATATTGTGTTAATCACATGGCATTAATATTCCGCTTAGTTTGTTCTATTTTGTAGAGCTGCCGTGGGAGTGTGTTTGTTTTATTATTATCTAAGTAATACACTAAAATATAACGTTAACGAATGTCACATGTTAAAACTTTTTGTTCTTATTAGTGATGGCACAAATTTGTAAGTCTATGGTTTTTATGGCAGCCATTTTGGAATAGTGTCAACAAAACAATATTATTTCATTTGTAATCCTTTTCTATATTGTCAATCTTATAAGTATTTATTTATTTTGGGTTATTGATATTATAGAATAGTTTATGTTAAATATTTCGGAGTACCTGCATCTCGAGTCAGGAACACGATACATACATATACGTCTCGTCCATCGGACATCTCATAAAGCCAACTGAGCAACAATGGACGGACAATATACAACGAGGTCCCGTCGTGCGTAGTGATGTGATAACATATCGATCTTGTTTACTTTAAATCTATCGATTATTATGTAATCTAACATGCCTAATGTATCATTACTTTGTTTAAAAAGATTTACATTACGATATAACAAATTTTATCGATTACAGTTCATAAACTTCTTTGAATTATCATAACTAGTCACACACAAGAATACGTCGTTCGCTCGGCAATTCAAATGCCGTCATACGCGATCCTATCGCCTATTGTTTGATACTGTTTGAAGATCTAATCGGCGACTTTTTCAAATCGATATCTATCTAAAAAAGCAGTTAATGCCGTTTTAATAGCGTCTTGATTTGTTTCTGATTGCCACTTGAGGACGCGAGCTGAATTTTAAAAGCGATCTTGGCTTATTTCACATTTGATTGATGATTTTACACTGCCTCGAATTTAAATTTCGACGTTTTCGAATATTAGCTGTGTAATGAGTTCAGATTTGTGTTATTATGGTTGTAATACGGTTTCCGGTTACTGATACATAATGGTTGTGAGGAAGTTCTATTTGAAGTTCTATTAATCGTTAGTTTAATTTCTTTTTGAGATTGACTCGAGTTCAATATTGCAATGACCATCGTTTAACTTTACAGAGAACAGTAGTGATGACTCTAAGAGTTGGGCTCATTAATGAAAAAAGATATCCAGTGCTATTTTGTCGGCAAAAATTATGACATTTACCATTTACACACATTCTCAAGTCAAACAAGTACCTTACAAACATCTGGCAGGCTCGTGTACTGCAATATCAATTAAATCTATAGCCGAAAGCGCCACCCCCATCTGTTTGCCGACGTTCCGTTGACACAGACGACACCAACAGATAAAAATGTGTTTGACTTGTTTCACTGCCACTGAGACGGGTTTGTTTGGAAAGGGGAACCGACTGCTCCAATGTAATCCCTTGCTCCAACTCAAATTTTAAGAAAAACAGATGTCGTTAAATCATGGATTTAAAGTGTTCTAGAATCGGTCATTAGAATTTTTGAGGTTCGAAGTACGAATCTGACATTCGAAAGTGTATTAACATTTGAATGTATTTAAACTTAGAATTTCGTTGATAATTTACGTTAAGTAAAGTTACTTATAAAGTATGATAATATTATCGAGGCGCTTATCTAATAATGTGAAAAATATATAATAGCGATTAAAAAGTCTAGAGAAAAAGTATGTTAACTTAATTAAAGTATAAAATTACATTATTATACGACACGTAACATCATTTTAATGACCGCTAAAAATGAGTTTATTGACTAGCTATAAAGGTCAGCTCTTTATAATTCTAAGGGTAGATAATAAAACAACGCCATGGCCGACATGTTAACACGATATCACTTACTAATGACTCGTAAAACACAAAACTATTCGGTTGTATTTACCGACGCTACTGCAGTTCAACTATGTTTGAGAAAGCTTAAAGCCTCAAAAGGCTGTGACAGACCAAACACAGATGTGACGTAGGCAAACAACCTCAACGGGTCGCCGTAACCAATCGCCTCTCCAACCAAATGGGTCAATAAAACAGTCGATTCTCTGTTGGTTTTTAGTCGAGTTTAGTTGATTGTACTTTGTTTCGATACACTGGCTTCACATCACTAGACTAACAAACGGATGGTCCACGTGTTCTTTTTTCAAATGTTGTTTTTTTTTTTTTGTAATACGAACTTTTCCCGAATCTTACACTGCCAGTGTTTTTTGGTAGTTTAAAATTTCAAATGAGTTTTGTGTTGTTTAAAAACAATTTCCTTTACTTGTATTTTAGAGAACAAATTGAATATTTTATTGAACAAAGCTGTGCTGAATTACTTATAAATTTAACAATCTTAAAATTGAATGTATTAAAACCAGATATATGATGTCATCACCCTTGGTCCAAATGATTTCTTCTGAAAACGTTTAAAATTCGCGACATGACACGAACGACAGCCTGCATCCGTCCTAATTATCCACAATAGCGCACTGCGCATGCGTCAGATGGGGATAAAGAGAACCACCTGAGGCTGGATGTCTTGAGAACTTAAGTGCCTTTAGGCTTCGGCCCTGGCTTTGCTTACATTTCTCAAACATTATTTGTATTGTTGATATGTTTAGTGGGACGAGAAGATATTTTTTTGTCTTTTATTAAATATATATATGTAGTTTTAAAGGTATCTTGTTAAATGATTTTAGTATACAAAACTATATAATATTATTTCTTATAAATACGAACTAAATTATTAAACTTTGTTATAAATTTAAGTTCAACATACAGACAAACATTTTACTGTTACTAACAAAACCTTTTCAAAGGCCCTTCACATTCATACGTTGCGGTTAGTTAAATACCGTCAACAAAAGTTCCATTTTAATTGTAACTATAAGAAATTACTCTGTTTCAATTACTTCAATAGTCAATAATGACGTATTGAAATTTTTGTTAAGCGCTTTGTTGATAGCACAGTGGGCTAACCGCAGGGCTTTGTGCAGAAAAAATATTATGAGATACTTAACCTTTTCGTATTCCACTAATTATTTAGCAACGACTCAACACTGAATTTGAGTGGCGAATGCTCAATAAGTGAAACAAAAGACAGCAATGTTTATGATTACAAAAGAAAAAACCAATAAATGTGTATATTTTAAACTTAAGCTAGCGGAAAATGGATAGCCAAATAGTTTAAAATCGGCATGAAATCTAAACCACTAAACACCTGGCCCTCTAATCAAGTGACATTTCTACAAACGTTAACGCAGATCGAATCGCTCAAATGTATGGAAGTGACAAGTCTAAGTCACGTGACTTATCGAAATGAAATGTCATTTCCATACATTTAATGTCATTTAAGCGATTTCTATAATCGTTAACGCTTTTAAAAATGTCACTTGCCTTCAGGGGCTGGGCCGTCGAAAATAAACTGTGCAACTAAACAAACAGATGCGCCAGTGGCAACACATGTCAGGCCCAGGACAAAAACACAACGAGATAATATAATTCACCTATCCCGAGCAAACTTAGCTCGCCTCCCGGATGTCGCCGTGTTTGGCTGTCTTATCTCCCACCCGGTTAAAAACTCCTTCGTCTGGATGAATGACGCTTATCAGTGCCAGCGCAGGTAAAACTGACAACTTAGTTTATGGCCCCACGCTACTGTTCTCGAGTTTTAATTTCTCAAAATTTATGAGTCACGTCGCAATAGACAAACAAATCAATCTAATGGCGGACCGCTACGTGCGTGACGGGGACAGTTGATAAAACGAATTTTCACTAACAAAGTCAAATAACATGAACGTCGCCTCCGACCGGCGCGATTCGTAATGCCTTAGATTTTATTTGTTAAAAATCGGTTAAGTACCCGTGTCGAACCGCGGCCGTGGGTGGCCGCCATCTTACTTTTATTATTTCACTTTTTGTCCCAGCTAGCCGCGGGAGGCACACGGTGCGATTCAGCTTTTTATGAGTGACAATATAATATCTTTTTTTTTTAATCTTATTTCCCTATTTCGTTGTTCTGAGAAATATTTCTCGTTTACCTGTGGTTAATTTTGGACAGCTCTTTAGCTAATCAAACCGTAAATTATGCTGAAACGTTTCCCAGTTTATGGGGTATTAAAGTTATCTCACGTTTTATTTGTCTTGAGTTTTGTATGGCTATAAAGGTGGACAATACTTACTAATGAGTCGACCTCGGGGTCCGCTATGTAGTAAGGTTTCTCTTGACGTATCTGTGGAAGAGAGAAAGAGATATGTTAGATATTTTTCACAACAATTATTAATGTAAAATAAGGTGGTCGGATAGTACGGCCGGTGGATTAATGGCGGGCGCTGCCGGGTCGTAATGCTTGTACGTGGCTAATAAAATGCTCGCTCGGTTGGCTGCGCGCGCGCACGCACCGTAGATTAAAAAATATAGACTCGACAATTTACCGACTATAAATTATATTAACTGGATAGGTTTAGGCCTTACTCGAGATTGTACGAGGATATTTAACGTAGATAATGTTGAAAGTGGTATATTAAGTGGAAAAATTATCTGAAGGCAAGCCATAACTTTAAATCTTAATAATCATAATCATTTCTTAAGCTCTTTCATAATAATATTGCCAAATAAATTGAGATTTAAAACAACCATTTTAGGACCAAACTCCTAGTTTTTGCGTATACCCGTGGACTTGTCTTAATCCTGTCTTCATTCCGTATCTCTACTCGCATCACTTATCACCGGTGTTAGGTAAATAATCCGACGAATCTGCTTCATAATCTGTGGCCCATACTTAAGAAACACTTTTTTTCGACATTTAAACCCCGCGCTGCCCGGAAATGCGATACTATCATGCACACCGAAGCGGCCCGATTTTTTATATGTAGTAACACTGTATATTATATGTTACCTGCCAACAATAATACTTATACTATGATTATGTACTAATTAAAGAAACACGACATAACATTCATGAAACTGTTCTAATTTGCTTCCAACTTTACGATATAATTATAATTACTTTTCTCATTAATTAATCTCGTCTGCTTGTATCTTATTTGTTTTGTTATCAAGCAAACTATTTGGGAATCATTGTTTTAATTTCCAGTAATTTCAAACGAGTTAAAATTTATTACTTGATATCTGAATTGTTTGTTTTTAAAACTTTGAGAATTTTAAAGCAATTTGTTGATATTTGAATTTGTTTTAGTTATGAGAAACTTTTGAGGCAACGACAATTTGAATACTGATTGTTGTCTATGATGAAACTTCGTCAAAATGTTGCCAGCTTAATAATACGTGTAATTAAAGTTTTATTTAGGATTGTATGACATTATTTATTGTGTAGAGCTCAAAGATTTAATACCAATTAATTATAAGAGGACAATGTTTAAATAAATAACAAAACAGTTAAAATACATTGATTAATGTCGAAGCTTGTTTAAGATTCAATTAGTTTTAAAATCCAATTGAAACACAATACAGTCGTTATGTGTTATAGGTTTTAGTGCTGGCAACATTAATGTGTTAAGTGTAAGGTGTTGGGTTTGATGGCCAAGTCGGGCATTGTCTTTATTATATTCTGTAAGAGAACTGTTAGACGGCACATCATTTATTACATGCCAACAAATATATTTAAATTATGCTTGACCTATCTCCATGTGAAATAATTATCGAATAATACTTATAAAAGCGAACCTGCAACCGTTTAAATACGAATCCGGTCACTGAACCACTAGGCCTAAAGCTAAATCCACGCCTAAATTAACTTAATATCCCATAACTGGTATTATAAAAAGCACCCAACATACTTACCGCAAATTATTATTATATTTATAATTGCCTTTAGTTTTGATAGCCAATTATTGAAGCCATTAATTAATTTTAGGATCTGAATAGTAATTGAATTGATCAATTTGTTCCGTTAAAATGATTGAATAATTCAATTAATTGAATTTTAAAATGACATTTGTAATTAGGTTTTATGTTTATGTATGTAATGATGTATTTATGTAATGATGTATGAATATACTGAATTCCTTATTTCTTGTACATTGATAAATTTTTGTTAAATTTTGAAAATTGTTTATTTATATAAATTTTACATTATTAAGTAATGAATTTGTGTAGTATATTTTTCTTGTACATAAAAGTTTCCAAATAATTCCATACAAAGGTACATTTCTGCCATTGTTGTCAATTTCACATAGTAAAAGCCAGCTCGTATTTATTTTATAGCAATCGCCACATTTTAAAAATAATTAAAAAGCATATTTTATGAATATTTTATATTTATAAGATATTATGTTCGTTATGTCAATATTTGTGAACAAAATGTATGAGTATAAATTTGTATGGCTGTAGGTTAGTTGTATGAGATTTGTATGGTTCACACAATAAGTCGTTCAGCTTGTTTCTTGTTAGTATTTATTTACCGTATAGCATCTTTGGAAAATTATTTTTGTTTATTTATTATTGAACAAATTTTATTTAACTCCACATTTATTTTTTCTTCTTTTACTCAATCGAGCTATGATGGTAATATCTAAGTTAAAAAAATACAACAAATACTAAAAAAGAAATTGGTCAAATAAGCCCGTAAATATTTTTTTATGACTGATAACTTATAGTTAATTAACGTCACTATCTTTATGGATCATTTATGGTAGGTACTACCAACCCCACAAAAAATAGCCGTGAAAGTGCCATCGTAAATACCCAATCGATATTTCTGCAAAAATTAAAAAGATGACAGTTAGCAATAAGTTTTATAAACAAGTGAAACTGGACTTTATGACCGGACGTTACAGTTTGTTTTACTATGGCAATGCACTCTTATCTTCATAAGAATGCATTTTAAAATGTATGGGATCGATTAGTAGGTACCTGAGACTTAAATGTCATACGTAAATTATACTATTTAACTCGTCCACAAATGATTAATATGGTTTTCATGCAATTTTGATTAGCTTATAATTATGATTCTCTTTTTATTACATCTCAACGGCTTTCCATTTTTAAATTGTTTAAAAACTGTATTTAAAAATGGAATGTCATAATTTTTATATCAACAACTCATTTCGGTACTTATTTGAGTCAATGATGTTGTATTCTTTTTCTTAAATTGTTCTTTTTTCAAATAGTAAAAGGCATTAGTTTGTTTTGTCAACTGTCAGTTAACAATTTAGATTTCACACGCACATTGGCGTTACTATTGATCAGTCACGTAATTTCAAATATCATTCGTTATTTCAGTTTTTTCGCTATTTAACTATCAATAATTTATGTTATTTGTGAGATGTACAACATCTTAATTAGGATGATAAAATGATTATGGATGAATATTCAATCTATTGATAGAGTTTTGAGAGACTTAGTAGCATTTTTAAAAGAACTATCAAGAACAAAACATTAACAAAATTCGTTAAACAAAAAGATAAATACAAAAACTTGTCCGTGTACTATCCCACCTTGAAAGTTGCCTACAAATCATAGCGCTCAGTAATGACCAGTGTGCGGGTAGCGGGTTCGATCCCGCCCACAACGTAATAGCTATCATTCCGCCTTGTGTCATTATTGGACACAACAAATTGTTATTTGCCTCTATTTCAACTGTAGATCTACTGAAGCACAGTGGAGATTTTATCATTGTTTGTGGACAAAAACAAAAACAAAAAAATATCAAAAGATAGACTTGTTTAATGTGTAATACTGTGTTACGGGTAACAAGTAATTGTCTAATCAAGTTAAAAAACCTTTTTTTATTCATAAAAATAAAAAAAAAATACCTAATGGCCGAATACTGAAACGTCAATCAGTTTTAAGTCGCCGTTAAGTCTCGTGCTGTCTCTGTCACTTGAAGGTGTAAAGTAGCGACAGATATACATTTAAGAACGTCTTAAAGTTAAGTTGCATTTCAGTATGCGGGGGTAAGTCTGTTTTATTAAATGGTTTTCACAATGACTAACATAGATGTGAAATTTTCTCAAAACCAATGATGCATAATAAAAATAATAGGTACTAAATAACTTCCGCTATTTAAAATCTTTAAAAAATACCAGTGGAGTGAAACAAATACGGATATTCCAAAAAATGAGACCACGACGTTGTAATATGACCTTTTGAGTCACAAAAAATGTTGTGCTCGAGTAAGCGTGGGCTTGCTTATATTAAGCCTTAGGTCACTGATCTAGGAGTGATTCACATATTTATATGTTATATAAATATAATAATATATATGTTCCAATTATTATTCGAATACAGATGAATTATATTCGTCTTTATCGTTTTACGGTACAGCAACTTTGAGTTTGATTTCATTTTCTGAAGATCCTATACATTGAGTAAAAATTTGTAAACTTTAGAGTGCTACGCGCACTCCAAAGTTAACTAATTTTTACGAATACAAGTATGAACTGTTGGCACTAAACGTCTGTCGTCGCAGAAAATCACTTAAATCATAAAAAAAGCGTATTTACAGCAAAAATATGCTTACGCTCGTCACAACGGGCTACTAGCGATGAGCGCAGTCTATGCTCGTCTATGTATTATGTATGATTCTATTTAATCCTTCTTAAATAACTACAAGGGATATTATATAATCTTAAAGCTGTAAAGTAGTTAAAAGTTCCCGATCAGAACAAATTAGACGCATATTTCTTATGTTTTACGTATCGTAACATATTTTCTTGCACCTAGTAATTTTAAAAACATTACTTCCAAACTCCTTTCACATTTACCCATTTATTTCGGGCCATTACTCGGGCCAGTGGGCCATCACAGCACATACACAGGCCCGCCTCTACAGACGTGTCATTACAACTAATCGCGTCGATTCATATCACTCTAATGATAGACCAAACTTCCCAAAATCCAGCCAATGGCGAATGTACGATCGAAAATATAACAAACGTAAATATAACTCCTCCTTCACCCTGAGGCAAGGAAGTGTCTCATTTAGGGGGGCAGCGACCCATGAAGCAAGACCAAAGCCCCTTTGGACACAAATTAAATGCTAATAAGGTGATCGGCCTGATACCAAACTCTTGAACACCAGTTTTTGGTATTACTTGAGTTTATACTGAGATTTTATGGGTGTTTCGAGCTCGCCAATAGTGGATGTTTGGCGATCTTGCTTCACTAAGTTTTACAAGGTTTTACATATATGCTTGATTTGTGAGTCATAGCTTTTGTTTTACGTTTTTGTAATATCAAGTTTACGGTGTTTTTTTGTTACTTAGAACAGATTTAAGTATCTGTTAGTCACTTTTAATACGATTTGCGATATTCCGTAGAATTATGAAGAAATAAATAATTCAAGGACCTCAAATGCTGCGAATCCCGAAAAGCTAAAGAGCGTGAACATATTAATGAATGCAACAAAAGTTATACTCGTTGGCATCGGCACGCTTAATGCCTCCATTACATCTGACATCTGAACAAAAAACATCCAGAATTGTTAGGTGTCGATACGTAGCAAAAATTCCCTTTTGAATCGAGTTATTGCATCCATATTTTTTATTTTAATCGATGCATCGAACTGTATTCTATCGATTTAACTCGCAAAAAAAATGTGGGACAAAAGCGTTCTATATCTGTTTGTCCCGTAAAAATAAACAGTCCGTGAATAAAATAACTTTTGACTCGTCCCAAATATCTTTGTGATACGACAATTGTCGTTTTCTCTATTCATGACGTTTACCTGAGGCTTATTGTTGCTCCTCATTGTGCACTTTCAGTTGAAATGGCATTGTTTGTATAATTGAATAAATGCCTTCGTGGAGCCCTTTGTTGTCCGCAAAAGGGCCAGGTCTCATGTGGATGTAACCACCACGGAACAACACTCAAGTTAATCGATTAATGATTTTTTCCACTGAAAACTGGAATCGGGCAGTGTCCGAGTAACACTGATTTTAAGCAGCGATTGCTCGCTACCTGGGACTTCGAAAAAACTACGGAACTCATCATTAAATTCTTAAGGTCCCAATCGAAACGTCCACGTGTCTCAATGTATATTAAACCCTATTTGTCACAAATTAAAGCACATAATGAATTGATGGAGAAGCGGCAGTTAGTGCGGTAAGTAACGGAATAACTGCGGCACCAAAATCGCTACCAAACGTGGTACCCTGTAATTTGTAATAAAAAATCTATTTATAAGATAAAATAAAGCACCGAGACGCTACCTAAGATGCCCGGCGATCGATCTCGATGGGCTTTTTAATAAATCAAGCGGTCTCGAGCCATTTTGACGCTTGTCAAAGTTAAACGTACGATTTAGAATCGCGCGTACCGTTCGCGGGCTTTAATGTTAAGTTATTCTATAATGTTCAGAGGTCGAGTTTTGTAATTTAGTTAAGTCGCCTCCTATTTAATAACATTCTTGTACGGCCGCCGGACGGCAGGTGATTTTTTTTTCCAATTTTTGTCTTAAAAAACGGTCGTTCTTCCGAACTCGCTACTGAAGTAGTTCGAATTTTAAAATTATAGTGTATTAATACGCGTTCCTGTTACGAAACTTTTATTTATAGTGCGCGCGTCTCTGGTCGCGGCACGCCGCTCGGACGCGCGTCACGCCGCGATTGTTTTGGCGACCGCGACCGCTCCGCATTTAATCACCTGTTTTGACACAACGACGTGCGAATATATTTATTTGGTCCGCTTTACTGCCGCCCATAAACGGACGTAATGAACAAATGTCTTTATGGTATACTTGTAAACGTCAAATATCAGTCATTTCTCCTTGGCGAGCACAAAAAACGCCATAAATATTCTTAACAAAATGGCTCCTACTGAATATTGTGGCCATAAACGTAGCTCTATAAAATGAGGTTTGGTTGTTTAACTTTTGTTCGGGCTCTGTGTTGGAATTAAAAGAACTTAGACGCGGACCCGACCTTTTGTTTGAGTTGTGTTTCTTTCCATAAAATATATGTAAATCATCAAGAAATTATTCATAACTAACTGGAATTTATAAATGTTTTACGGTTTGTTTTTGTGGTGTCAAAAAGTTTGTGTGCCACAGTGCCACTGGCCTCAGACTCCAACGTTTGCTCGGAGGTCACTCGCAGTGTATTTCGCACGACCGGCTCTCACAAATAAAACTGTTGCTCTAAAAATTTCTAAATGACGCTTCTCGTTGCCTGCGGAGCGTCATCCCCATTAAAGCGGGACAAAGCAAGCAGTAAAACAAGGATAGGGAGACAGTGGAGCGTTTTTCGTGCGTTTTTTGTCCCGAAATCCGTGCGTTCAAAAATTTTATTTTAATACAAGAAAAGTATTCAAAAGATACGGGGCAGGTAGAAGCGGCCGAACCGGGGTATTTGCTTAGTTTCTTTTTTTTATCGCACAAAGAATCCAAGTTGATTTATGGCCGTGGTGTGTGACGATTTGTGACCTGTAATTTCTGATGTGAGTTTTGTCACTACGGATCTGGCCGCTTGATTTATTAATTCACGGGCCGTCCGTCAGAGGGCGTGTTCCGGTTTTGACAGTTGTCAGTAACATGTAATCTTTGAGCGCTCCAAGTGATATTTAATTTTTTCCGTGTGTTTTGTTTTAAACCGATTGAGATATTATACTAAACACTGTGAAATTTTTATTACAGCAGTTTGAGCAATTTATTTTTTTGTTTACGCAAAAAATAATTTGACACAGTGTGTAATTGGCGACAATAATTCGTAGTTCATTTAATTTAGTTGATGGTAATAAGTTGGCATAGTTTTAGAGATTTTTTCTGAGACATGTGTTAGCATAGCGCAGTGTGCGAGTCACGTGTGATCATACAAGCTTCCACACACTACAGTTAGTTGCTTAACAGGTCCCAAGAGGGTCGTTTGGACCCGGAAGGTCAGTTTTTCGACCATTAACGCGATCAGAGGGTTGGCGTGGAATTAGTTGGAGTAATAAAGGTGGTAGGTAATTACCCACTTCGGGGCAGTCGGTTAAATGGTGTCTCCACTCGTTCAGACTATTACACTAGTCGTAAATTTGCGTTAATCGCCTTCTTTTTGTTTATCTATTACTTTTATGGATAAGTAAGCGTTTTAATTTTAAGAAATTTGTCAACAAACATTTTGAGGTTTTTTTATAACTTAACTATATTACCTCTAATAAGGAAACAATTTCAGTAACACTTATTTAGTAATGGCACATATTAAACATACTTATAGCATTAAATATAACAGAATAAGTGTCTTTAAAACATAAATCTATTCATAAAATAGTTCTCCACACATTCCTAAATCATTTTTACAACAATAAAAACTAACGCTCCAACTTCAATGGCGCTATTAAAAACTTTTTATACACTTTTTTATTAAATACTTTTTACTATTTTACTGCCGGGAACATACCTGTCCAAAACAGCTGTCTTAAAAAAGTAAAGTCCGTTCTTATATTTTAGATTTAGAATTAGATAAGAAAAAAGAATTGGCCGCTTCTATTTTTATTAAATGTTTTAATTTAAATTGAGAAATGGTTCTTTGTTTTTGGATAGTTTATTGGTTTTCGAAATTAGAGGATGGAATTTTAACTTCAACTTGAATGCAAACGTGTGATTATTGCAGCCTAAATTAAAGACTATTCATCATTTAGTAAGCTGCTGTGCGTATCTCAGTCCACTGTTATGGTAACTTACTTGAGTTAAGCCCCTAAACTACCAACTAAGTAACATCACAGTACCACAACACCCAATTGACTCATACCAAAATTATCAAAACACTCAGCGATCAAGATTGCCACTCACAAATCTATTTGCGTATGACTAACACCATTATATACGTTCAACGCTTAAGATAACAACAATACAAAAACTTTGAATTTATAACCCTTTAAATTTCTCATGACCTCGCTCATAAACAAACAATCACACACACAAACAAGCAAACGCAACAGAAACAAATTCTCGGCTCAAGTGCACTCCACGCGCCGAGTTCGATAAACAAATAAATACGAAAAACCTAAAAAGGCAATATGTTTTAAACAAAACGCATTGTATAGCGAAATATAAAGAAATAATAGCATAACCCTACGAACGCGATCGGTACGCGTGTTTGTACTAAAATAAACGCGTTTAGTACCCACGCCATTATGAATACGTAAGCATACGCACCCTTGGTTTGCCTCTTTTTTTAATCAACCCCTCCTAAATCCCAGCAGGCTAAAAATTAAAGTGTAATGGTGCAGTGCTTAATAACTTATCTGCGGGTTCGCTGCGTGTTTTGGCTTTTGTTAATGTAATTTTTGAAGTTAAACTTTCAAAGGGGACGGGAAATCGATGCAAACTGCGCGGAATTATCTCTCGCAATACGCTTAACTATTATTACATTGAACTTTCTTGTTCTTGCTGACGTTTTAACGTATGTTTACATAAAGACGTCCGCTTATTCATTTTATGACACTATTTTATTGTGAACGTATTGTATATCAGTTTAATAACAAATTTATGTCATCTTATGCGGTTTATGTTTATATAAATGCTGTGCTATTTAATGATAATTATAGGACTCGCTGTTTAAATTACAGATATGGTGACAGCTGGCTGACATCTTGAATAGTTTGGAACTCATAAATATAACTAAGTTTGGCAAGCTGAGCTTGAAGTTCATCACCTAAGTTTTAGTCTAACAAAACAACTCGCACAATAATACCTTATTTACCCCTTTTGAACAAATTACAAAGCAAGAAACTAATATGAGAGCATTACCGCGTTAACCCCTAATCATCGACACATTGATGAAACAATCACGAGGCCCCTGGGGTCTCCCAGACCAAAGGGTTTGGCGCATTACTGGACATAATCTTGATTGATCTGCTACAAATAATGTTGGTTTCGCGCCGCGTGACGTTATTCAACCCTTTGTTTTCTTTGCCCCGCGTACCGGTCGCAGTGAGAGGGTT
Source organism: Diachrysia chrysitis (assembly GCA_932294365.1). Taxonomy (NCBI): domain Eukaryota; kingdom Metazoa; phylum Arthropoda; class Insecta; order Lepidoptera; family Noctuidae; genus Diachrysia; species Diachrysia chrysitis. The sequence continues at coordinate 10,417,297 of OW028661.1, read as the reverse complement.
AGATGCGCTTTTCGTGTCGTTCGAAAGATGTGTATCTTTGATAATTTTACGAATTATGACATTTACGAGTATACGTAATTATGGAGTTAGAAACTGGTTCGAATGAATAAAGACAGCCAGAACTGATCGGGCGACGTCCAGCTGTGAACATTAAATGAATGACAAACTTAAAATTACCAACAAAATGTTCTTTGAATATTTCGCAATATATTTCGGTCTGCATATCATTAAGTCACGTTTTGAATTGCAATGATAAATGCATGTAATTATGCGTCGCCATTATATTTTTAAAACCTTTATATCTTTAAGTGCTAAAGAAATAAACAGTTATTAACATGCATACTAAACATAAACAGAATTCTGAAAAAAGAACATGTATTCAAAGTTTGAAACATCAAATAAAGCAAATGGCCGATATTTCGCGCCAAAGACATCGACAATATGGCGGCCAAAATAGAATTTTCCGCTAGCACGGTAAAGCACACTACAATTACAAAGGAATTGATTAAGAATAATTACAAGTTTAGAAACACATGGTATAATTTGTAGCGGGGTATATTCAGCGGTAAATTGACGACTTGGAAATTACAGGGAGAAGTAAACGGTGTACTTGATCGTAGGTAAGGTAGACATATTTAGAGGGTAGATATAATATTAGGTAGAACTTAGAACTATAGCACTGTAATACGGGGAAATTTATAATTCCGCGATAATAGAGGGCTAGACGTAACGTGTAGGGCTAGATTTCCGACTAAAACATTGGGTTTTATTTAAAATTTATTGATAATACCAGCCTTTAAATGTCCCACTGCTGGGCACAGGCCTTTTCTCAAGTAGAGAAGGCACGAGCATTGATTTCAGATTTAAATTTCTGGAATGCAGGTTATTTCACGGTGTTTTCCCTCACTGTTTTTCAATGGTGTTTTAGAATGATTAAGAGAGTACATATAACTTTGAAAAAGTCACATTGGTACTTGCCTGTAGTGGGTTCAATCCTGCAACCTTGTGCATACAAATCCGTTCGATGAACTGCTAGGCCACCACGCCATTCAATTCTGAATTCTTATTTGAAATTAAAGTGACTAATATTTTTAATTCATGTTTTTTTATAAACCCTTTGAATGTCTTAGCTATAAAATTGTGAGGACGCTTATACTTAGCCTCGAGGTTATGTCAAATGGCGGCCATGTTTTATAGAATCATAATTATCTTTTTATGTTTTTGCATAACAGTAAGTACATATTTTATTGTAAAGTGTAAAGGTAATGAGACTCAGCAGGTGGTCTGTCTGTGAGAACACGATTTAGGTCTAAGGATTTTAATACTAGATATTTAGATAACCTCTGGTTAATATAACTTTGCAGGATGGGCAGGAGGTCAACGACCGGGCCATCCAGGTGGCGACCTTTTGGTCTTCTGACCAAAAGAAGAAGAAGGACTTTAAGGGTAATTTGACACGAGAAGAAGAAGAACATAACTTTGCAAGGTTTTATACAAATCTACAGGTAGGTTAGGTTCCCTAATTCATTTTTGTATTTAGTTTTTTATCATGTTAAACCTTGTACCTATCCTATTACTTATACCTAATATACTTTTTTATTCTTAAGTTCTTTCTTCTTAGTTACCTACACTAACAAAGAGTTGCCATAAGATTAAAGAGGACAAAAAATATTATTATTAATTTTTTTGCGCGTTTTGTTAAACGTGTATTTTTTAAAAACAGATGCATCTGGCATAATCTTTTACGAAAGCCAAACAATTCTCAATCTTCACATATCGAAAATAAAGTGCAATTTTGTGTTTTTTGTTTGTTATATTTTTTTGTTAGGTTGTCTGTTGTTGGATCTGCCGGGCCGTTCACATAGGAGATTATAAATATTATTGTAACAAGCATTATGATTCATGGTACGGATTAAAATCATTTCGTAAGCCCCCATCTTGAATTCATGCGAGTATTTACCCATTTTAACACGATAATACGAAACGGATGCGTTTTAACTGTCATAATTGCATAGATAATAAAATCACATAACTGTCAAATTATGTCATATAAGGATATTTGAGGGAAAATCTTTCTGTGGTCTTTAAACATAGTCGTTTGACTATTACGTAATAAATAGCAGTATATTAGAAGTATAAAATACTGCAGCAGTTATAAACAAATAAATTTCGCCTCCATAAGCAAATATTTGCATAATTATTTTTTCTAGGGATCGCAGACGAAGGAGAATACTATCTTAAAACTTTTTAATTACTATTTTTTTTTATTGTTAATAGTTTTATTTTAACGCAATGATATTCGACAGAAGATTTGTTACCTTCATAGATACCGACGTTTATAATCTGATCCCTCTGGTATATATGTCAAATGTAAAAATATTGTCAAGTTGCACTAATGAATAGTACAAGAGACAATAAGAACGTAAGTAAAATCATTGAAAACTTTCTAATTAAGAGGTTTTCGAGTCCTCAAAATGCGAGTGCTAATAAAATGTCTGCCTTATTTTTATAACTATAATATCAATGACTAGCTGTCCCCCGCGACTTTGTCCGCGTGTTTTAGTTTCAAGGGTTTTTCATTTTTGCAACATTTTTAATTTATGCTCCGCTCCTTTTGGTCTCAGCGTAATGTTATATAGCTTCTAGCCTTCCTCAATAAATGGGCTATCAACACTGAAAGAATTCTTCAAATCGGACCAGTAGTTCCTGAGATAAGCGCGTTAAAACAAACAAATAAACAAACAAACTTTTCAGCTTTATATATTAGTATAGATTTATCTATTCTAAATTTAAAAACATGAGTGTAATGTTTAGTCTTTTACTTTTCTGTCTTGTTTTCACAAATAAGAAAATATTACATAAAACTTTAAGAAACTATTTTGTTTTTTTACAGTTACAATTTTATTTTTTCTTCACAAACTACGGTTTAGTTAACTTTGGGGTGGAAAGCAACTAATCATCGCTGCAACATTAATTTCAATAACAGGGGGTGTGGGGGTGGCTTTTGTCTCAAATGTAACGTCAGCAACGGAAGTAGATTTGTCAATTTTTGTCTGGGTCTAGAGTATATGCCAAAAAAATTAAAATATATAGGTACTAGATGTATATATTTAATTTTTTTGGTATATATTTTGGAAATAGTTGATTATTAATTACCTACTAATAAGTTTAAACGATTCAAAATGTTAAGTTAATAATGAAAATATTGTCGTTCTAAATTAAACATTTATTTATGTATTTTCTTTAAGTTATAACAATATCAATGATTGTAATAAAAAATTATCGGTGTTTTTAGATGCAACTAGTACCGATATATGTATCTGTACTAGTTGCAATATTAATATTATACAAAGCAAATATAATAGATAATAACCAACAATAATACGTCAAAAGAATTGAACGCACCTTTTAAAATCACCATGCTGATCAAACAAGCATATTCCATAGATCTAACCAGTTTAAACATATGAATTTTGAATTGATGACAAAATTAAACATATCTATATAACTACCCCTAGGTTGGAACGACCCCTTAATCCACGTCAGCTGGTTCTGACTGGCCCCTCCCTTTCCTACCCTTATTTACACCATAGTATACTGATCTCAATACCCCTACAATTCCTTGGAGACCAGAGCTCAACTTACACTGCAGTGAAAACCAGTCTAAGTATGACGGTTTTGATAAACTTTAGTCGTTTACTGAGAGCTCAAGACATTTTGGTTGTTGTGCTTCTAGCTCTACTGTCAGATACATAATGAGAGCTTTTTTTATTTGAGTTTGGTTTCATGTTTTCGATCGATGTTGTGTAGTTTGGAATTTGAGTAATTTTTGAGGACTGTGTTGGAAACTGTGTTATCTATACTTATACTTACTAATATAATAAAGCTAAAGAATTTGTTTATTTGAACGCGCTAATCTCAAAAACTACCAGTCAGATTTGAAAACATCTTCACCATGAGTGAAATCGCGGGGCACAGCTAATATTTGGATATTTTGGTTGAGTTATTTTATAACGATACGTCTCCATCCGTTTAGGCTTAAAATACCTACTTAGACTCTACAGGGATCTACACATTGGGTTTTGAATTGTGACCATAGATTTCTAGAGGTGCAAAGCAAATAGAAAAATAGATTAAAGGTAATTGTAACTATGCTGATAGGCATAAATAAAGATACAATGTAGATATGAGTATCTTTAATCGTCTAGCTAGAAGTACAATAAATTGCTAAATACATATGTGGATAAAAATTAAGCAAATATTGCCAACTCATTAAAATTAATTATCCTCTCAATACATTAAAAATATAATTATTTTATCGAAAAAAAATAAAGGGTTAACGACACCAACAATTCGGTCGTTTTGTACAAAACCTGTATTTGTACGGTACTTGAAATTTAAAAATGGAATCAAATCGTTCGGCGACAGTCGGCCGCTGTCGGCGAATGTCGGTGAGTGTCGCCGACGAAATCGGCCGACGTGTCGCGAAGAATGCGCTGTAGACTGTAATTGCACACCATAACGTATACAGGGGGATGCTTTTGAAATTATATTTTAAAATTTATTATTTTAATATATTATTTTTTAATTTAATTAGTAATATTATAGTTTTTCCGAAACAAACACATGTTATTGTTATTTTTAGTGTTAAGTCGTCTTTAAATTAATTATAATTCTTAACTATTACAAGGAATTAGAAATTCCGCTAAGGACGAAAAAGTCATGTCTTCTAACAACAGTTTTGATCAAAAGTATTACAGAGCAAAGAGATTTAATTTCGAAAATCAATATTGTATATCAACTTTATGTCGTATTTTTTTAGACTGGATCCTCCAGTCTAAAAAAATACGATTTTTGCTTGTATTTCCTTAGACAAAACACCCCATACGCAAAAGCTTGCACCTAGTGTATTTATGTCATTATTAACCGGTGCGAATTAATACTCATTTAGCGTCCATTTTTATCGCGAATGCCCTGAGAGAGGCGCAAAAAGCTCATACCTCTAGCGCGGCGCGACTCGACGCGCCACCGGTTTTTGTAAAGCCCATGCAGCAGCTTTCTACCAAAATAGTCCACTAATCATGCTTGTTGTTTGATTTAGACTGGCCTGTTGGTCTAGTGGTTAGTGACCCTGACTGCTAAACCGGAGGTCGTGGGTTCGATTCCCACCCAGGACGAATCTTTGTGTGATGAGCACGATCATTTGTTCTGTGTCTGGGTGTAATTTATCTATAATATGTATGTATTTAGAAATATATAAGTATGTTTATCAGTTGTCTGGTTGCCATAGCACAGGCTCTGCCTAGTTTGGGATCAGATGACCGTGTGTGAGATGTCCCAAGATATTATTATATTATTATTATTATTATTATTATTATTTATGTCTATGGCTAAATATTTGATAAGACAGACTGTTAAATAAATTATACAAAATATTGTATATTCCATAATTCTGTTGTTTATTGACGTAGTGCAATACTCTGTATTGGTTTATAAGTCTGTGTAATATGTTAATGACTCTATTCCTCACCTAAAACGTTTAGGTAAAATTAAAACACCCTTGAGATAACCGAAAATCAGCTGACCAATCACGTCAGAGAGCGTTACGATTGGCGTATTCAAATTCGGAACCCTTGGCCGAATTTGAATTTCGAACGCGTCCCTTCTGCGTCGTGATTCGCGTTCTATTTTCAAAAATACTTTTCAGCCGCAGTGACCTCTCAACGTAGTCGTATTTTAAGTATTTTTAGTTTGTTTTCTAGTTGACGTCATAGCAAGTGATGAAAGAGCATAATGTTTAGTTCATCGGCATATTAATGCCGCTTTAAACGGACAAAAACTCGACGCGAGTCGGTCGACGCGGCGTGTCAGCCACTAATTGAGTGGCGCACGCTATCGCATGGTGCAACCGGGCCTCAATCAGTAAGCAAAGGTTAGAGAAAATTCTCTTAATAACATACTTTTATTTATTTTAGTCGGTGACCAGCCTTTTATTAAATTGCATGGATTATCGATGTTCGTAATCAGTGTAATGGATGGCCGGCCTTCAATTGCTTTAGTGGCTTATTGTACCAAGATCAGTACGAGGCAGATTCTTTTATAAATTAATAACATAACATTTCACGTTCACTTAGTTCAACTACATAACTTTCTGCCTCTACTAGATAACCATTGGAGTTAATACTGCAGTATACGTTTTATGGGACAGTAACTGTGACATTTAAACAATGTCAACTTGAACTACCGAAGCAAACAATACAGTAACAGGTATTTTGTTTGTGCCAAGCGGCAGTTACGTATCTAATAAATATTTTAACAGTGTTGGTTATCATGACAAGAATTCATTAGCCTCAATAATTGTGAATGCAGCTCGAAACGCATCTAATCGCATTTATAATTTATTTCTAAATAATTACATTTATTGTTGTAATTACAAACAACTTTCACGGAGATGCAACCATAAATAAAAAAAAGTAATAACTGCGTGCTATAACCTTGTAACGGAGTGCAGTAAATTTTATTATCGACATTTCAAAAGTACGCTACTCGCATATTCGCAATGACTTAAGAAACCTTCGTTACATAAGGTTTTTTTTGTCTTTATCACGTACGTGTTGTAGGTCTACTGTGTAATTAAATGGTCGCATCAATGTTACGCGACCAACGCCGCGGGTAATGCGTATTAAATAGGTGATATCCCTTGCGCTTACGGTGATTACGCAAAAACACAACTGTAATCGTCGGTTTGTGATTGCCGTTGTTCTCGCATCGTCGACCAAACGAGGTACGAAGTTAACTTGAATCTCTGACAACTTGAAGGTTTCCCACGAAACCAGGATTGAGGGTATCTAAAACCCAACAATTTTTATCAACAAACGAACCCGAAACAAGATGCGTAAGGAATTCCAAACGGCAAAAACCACTCGATGGGGACGATAAAACGAAATCACCGATGCGTTGTCGAAAAAAAAATGCAAGTGCTGCGTGCGAGCGAGATAACAAAAAACGTATCGTATCGCGGTTCCACTCTAGCGCGCGCAGCTAATGAATACTGCGTGGCGCGCTGCGCGGGCGCAGCTGCGCGAGCGGACCGATCCGCCATTTCCATTATTTATTTTATTTCGGCGCGAAACGTTGAATTGGATCAGTACGACAAAGAGGTTAAATTGCGCGTCCAAATCCCATGACAATTGTCAATTATAGCGTTAAACGGAACGCGGACAGATGTAAACAAATACACAATGTACCGTCTTTTGATCAGCGCATCACAATGCTGCGAATGAGCAGTATCTGTGGCAGCTTCACAGTGTCGGCTCACGGCTCGGTGGGCTGAGAATTGATCTTGTATGTTCAAAACCCCGTGCTTAATCCTTTTTATAACTTACACTCACATAAACCCTTGTAATATGGGATTGTTAAATTATAAAATGTCAAACACCTTTCATCAGCTTTCGACATTCTTTACGGTGGACGTGTTGAGCATGTACGTGCTCGCTTTACAAATAGGCTTGATTCCTTCTTATACAAAATACTCGAATCTGAATCATCACGCGTACCTTGCTATACTTAGTAACATTTCTCTATTTTAATCTTCGCGATCTAGAATCGTCGACTGCAAAGAGAACAATCCGTGAATGCAAAAAAAATCAATGACGCATAAATCTGTCTAAACCTCATATCTGCAGATAGATCATCTGCTCCATGCGTGCGTGTGCCCATTACTATGTTTTTTCCTGCGGCGCTACTCGCCTCATAATTACAAAGTCTAGTTATTAGACGTTAGCACAACTGTATATTCTTTTATCGTTTAATCCGACATTATAAGATCGATTACTAGTCTATTAATATTCAGTAAACTCGCTATAATGGCTGAAATACTTAGAAAATGCCAGTTGAAAGTGATTGACGGTGATCGTTCTGCCAAATAGCCGAGCAATAGAAGTGCAACTCTATACAATTGATGATACTGTGACTTTGTTGCAATTTTTCATTATCAGTGACGTAACGTAGAAAGTTTGAGCAATGATCGTGATATTACTATTATCTGAGGAATTTGTGATGCTGTCACGCATAAGGAATAAACTATTGATGATACTCTTGTTAACGCACAAGTGTGGTTACTTACAATCAATTAAACAGTTAGAGGAGAAGTTAAAGACACAACACTTTATATCGCTTACGGTATAATCACTGATCCCGTAATACTAAGCCACCATGACGGCATACAATAACCAATAAAAATATACTATTAAATACGAATGAACTAATATGAACTCAATATACCGCAGTTTTGTGTGAACTGAGCTAAAAAGCGAAGTAATGAGAACAACATAGTTATAACGACATCGATGCACGCCATTCATACTTCGTAGATGAACAAAGAACATATTGAAACGCGAAGGAAAACTGGTTAATTGACAAAAAATATGCATTGCAATGGATTAGATTTGAATTCTAAGTTAATTAAGAAATTTAAGAAGAACTTAAGAATATTAGAAGCGCAACTAGAACCAAGACAGGTTAGATAAACCACGGTAGATCAATAGTTATTCTAAAAGTAACATTTAAATTAAGGTTAACAACGTGTCATTTACATAAACCAGTTGCAAAATTCTACTTAATAAACACTTGTAAAATTATCAGATTGTACAGTCTGGCACTGACTAATGAACCAATCAGACAGAAACTGTCAAACCAATGAAGCGATGCATTATGACGTAACAATGCATAAGTCCAGAGAAAAAATGAACATATCGACATACCGGGTTCACTCCCTATCATTAGTGATGGAACAAAAAACCATTTCGGAATCGATTCTCACATCGATAGATCGTCTCCCGACAATTGTCAATTAAAATTCTCGCAATTATATTTTAATTACCTCTCATTATACTTTCAGTTTCTATAAAAATATCTTGATTTATACAATTATTTTGCGGAGGCGTTTGCAATTTTCGTTTTAACGTTTCTTTAGACGATGGCTTAATAAGTTCTCTTGTGGATGGAATGTTGTGCTCTGAATGCGTCGGATTTAGATGGCAGCCAGATTTAGCTGAGAGAAGTATGGCGCTTGAGACTATTTGTGCTCATTTTGAAGATGAGTGTAGGATGGTAAAAGAAATGACTTAAGTGCGTGACGTCATATTTGAGAGCTGAAGACATTAAGGAGTACACTCAGTCGTTGTCTCTCGATAGCCTCATTAAACTGCTGCTGGGCTCTCCACGACCAATAGACACGTCACACTTGACAGACATTAGAAAACATCTTTATCCAGCAATAAACAAACGCAACAAACGAACCATTCAGACAATAAAAATTGACTCACTGTCACTCAAACAACGATTAATGACAACAAAAAGAGCTAAACTCATCGTAGGTACTCGAGCATCGAGTATGGAGCGGGCATCGCATCAGCAGTCAGCACGGTAGTGAGTAGTGGCGCCGAGTATCGCGATGGGATGACAGTATCACAACTAAACCGATCGTCCACCGGGGAGGGCACTATATCAATCATTTGGCCCACAATCGCACCGCACGCCACTTAAATAAATTTATAACATATTAAGTACGTTGAAAATAAACACTTTACAGTTTATGATTTATTTCGTGGTATGAATTATAGACGTCACTTATTTAGAGTTAGAAGGAGAAGGAGATACGTTTTTATCTCTATCTATTGCGATTTCACGTGCCACGGCTACCGATAAACGTTTTATTATAGTAATTAAAGCGACCGATTAGATTTCGTACGTGTTACGCGTCCTAACATTTGATAAATGTGTCATTTACTGTGTTAATCTGTACGTGATAGTGTATTTTGGTTTTGATGGTAATAAATACTAAAAGACATCATGAACTAGCTGTATTTATTTTCTCATTAAACATACACCTGCGTCGAAAAATGCTTTTACGTAATTGATAAGCGTTCTAATCAATTGTTTCAAGATAACCAATTAAAAAACAATTGTTTTATACTTTTATACATCACAATTTTGGTATTTCAAAGAACATCAATGCTTGGTTATTCTAAATATTACATTAATATTTTATCAGGGAGGAACCTATGCCAATAAATAAATAAACACTGGTCAGTTCCATGACACTGAGTGACTGGAGCATATCAGTTATCTCGGCGGGGTCCCACGGGTCACCGCCGTTTCCACTTATAAATACAATTTAATTTCAATAATTATAATACAATAAAGTCTTTGACTGATAAATAATCGATATATCAACGTAGCTGCATGACGCGACGGGGTTGATAGACAAGTTATTTTAGTCCTGCGTTAATACTTACAACTTCCTCCTCTTTAAAATTTTAATGCCATATAAACCATAAGTATAACAGAAAATATCTAAGAATGTAAAGGTAAAGATCTGGAAAAACGTCTTGTTGACTCCTCGCGTGACCCAAGGGCTGGCTTTTACCTCGGACAAAGAATTAGCATTGCCATACAACGTGGCAATGCTGCCAGCCTTTTGGGTACACTTCCAGTCGACAGCGACGTGGATGAATTTTTTGACGCATTTTTTTAGTTTTTTTTTTTTTAGTTAAGTTTAGTTTTGTTTAAAGTGTATATATAGTTAAGTTTGTAAATATTAAGATATAAATAATGTAAAAATGTCAAAAACAATAAATAAATACAGAATGTAAAGAAAAAATATTATGCAGGCAAAATAACCCCTCGCGAGGATATAAACTGAATAATATAACAATCAAATTTTAAAAGTGAAATTTAAATTGCACGTCGTTACAAAGTCACATCCGGCAGAACTGCGTGAATGTGAAGACATCAAAGTTATTTTTTAAATTGCATATCGGTCGCAACATGTCAACGCCTATTGTGCCTATTGTTGTAAAAAAATTGAAAAACCCACAAAGATATCGCGGTAACATAATTTTGTTATAAATTACATGCTATTTGATTGTCGGTTTGTAGATTACCAGTTTTACGAAGCCCCGAATTGTAACAAAATGACTCCATTTTCCTTTTTTTTTTTTTCGACCAATAATACGTATTAGCGTTCCGATCTGCCTTGTCATGTTATTACGGCTGCATAATGAAATATCATTTTTATAAATGTAGCAACACTTTCTTTATAATGTTGCCATTTTACACAAGTGTCCTTCCAGGAAGTTTGTTAGGAATTTAAGTATAAACAGCAATTTTTTTTTCTACTGGCATGGGATTATGTTTGAAAGGATCTTTTTTTGTTTCTGCAGATGGAGTCGTAAATCACGCCTGTCTTTGGATGTTATTTTGTCAGTTTTTCACTCTTATTACTGGTTACTTTGTTCATGTAATGGCCATGAGTGTCTTGCTTAAGAGTGATTTTAAAAACGCAATAGATGGTTAGGTACATTTTATTTGGATACAATATGAATCCGGGGTACTGTTTTTTTATTTACGCGTCCTATAGATATTAAAAAAATATTAGACACAATTTTTTATCTTATTTTAATTAGGCAATCTATATAAGTCATATTTCAGTTAGTCATATTTCATTGATTTGATAAAATAAAAAATACGATTTTTTTTTCTTTTTTTACTATCTGGTGGACTAAATAGATATTTCCTTTTCATACCCAGTCCGATTCCCTATTAGGAAGACTCACGTCTAGAATCGATATAATGCTTTTACCTACATATTTATTGGATATGAGAAACCAGTTATAATTACGTAAAACGAAAAAAAAATATGCACAAAAAACGCATTCTTCCATAACCAAGGATTTCTTATCAGCTTACGGAAAATGGAAATTGAAAAAAAAAAAAACGCATCGAATCGATTACAATCAATCGAAAATTAATTCAAGTGCTCACAAACTCGATTTAGCTGAATCGATAACAAACCGAATAGCGAGACGCTGGTGCGTAAACAATCGATAATCGTTTTAACTCGTATTTACTCGTGCTCGAATTTACCATAACTAATTACAAGTTTATAGTTATTAAAGCATCATGCAGGAAAAATTGCCGCTACTGATTTTCTGGGCGCCATTTTTTGAGACATTTTTAATTCGAATGTAAATTTTACAACTCCTCATGTATTTTTATGAAGTTTCACATGTTGCTAGTAAAAAAATAACGTTTACTTTAAATAGTTAACTTTGAAATCCATCTAAGCCTAATGATCAACAAAGTCGTATGTTCGAACTTATCTCCTAAACGTCTGAACAATTTAAGAAACCTGTATATTATATTTAATTACCTATTATTATAATTTATTATACACAGAGCGGAGGTCAGAAAATTTATTTTCAATTGTTTCTTTTATTTATCACAGTCGCGAGATAAACTAGTATTTGTAATGATATTAACATACCTGTTTACTGAATACTGCAATATCTTCATTGAAGGATTCTGACGAGCAGACGTCGCCGCCCGCTACACCCGGGTCGCGGGGAGTGCATGTGGCCAACTCGCATTTCTCAAAGATCAGCGCCAACAGGGGAAACAGAGGGTGTCTGGAAAACGTTAAACTTCATTACTAAAACTCAAACTCATTGTTAAAACAAACCCGTTAAGGATACAGGAACATAATCAGTACATACAAACTAACAGTATTAGGCTAGAATATTTATTATACTGACTGCCCGTCCCGGATTCGCACGGGTGGTGTGAGATAGTAAAAACATTTCCCAAGATATAGTGTAACAAACAATTAACACTGTCTCCACTGTGATGTTAATTTTCTATTGACACCATGAATCTCAAGACTCATTCAACATTTAGACTGCATTTCAACTGCAATCGGACTGCACAGATGGTTTTGCAGTCGTACTAAGTGTATTCAAACTGCAAATTTGCAGTCGGAGTGCAGTTGAAATTCAGTCCGTCTGTCTAGAGCATACTAGGCATTTTTTTTCATACACCATTCCAACTATATATTTGTTTATTATTGGTGTACAATAAAAACAATTGTAACCATCTATGTAAATTCAAAATGGTTAACATACCTAAGCCTAATTTTAAGTTAATTTAATTATATACCAAGTAATGTGCGTATCTTATTAGTTAAGCAGTTAAATTACACTAACCTTAAATTTAACGACAAGTACGGCAGTTATCTAAACATTAACCTAAACCAACATAATTATATTTGTCTAACATATCTATTAAAACATCGTAAAATACAGAAAACACAAAAGCTCTATAAAAATATCGTTTAAGAGTAAAGTTGTGGTCCAATTGTGAGCGGTGACCTCTCACGCTTGATCTAAGATTAGATTGGGAGATGTACGTGACGTCGATATCATCTTTATAGTTCTGCCACTGAGTTGGGTGGGGCGCCAGTGACAGCGGAGGTGCGCGTGCGCATGGTCGCAAATAATACTGGATAATGACGTTATATATCGTAGGTATCTAATAATGGTACTGTTTATTTTAGGCCTTCGGTCCCAATGCTGATCAGAACCCTTTTTTTTTAATTATTTAATGTTTTCGGTTTTAACGATAGATATGAAACAGATAGACAGATATAAATGAGACATTTTTGTAGTAATTTTATACTTCCTACTTTAATGAACCATCAAATAATTATATTATTTCAAATAAAGCATTATATTCTATACTTAATATTATAAATGCGAAAGTATAATGTCCGTCAAAAAAAAATATAGTCTTTCTTAAGACAGAACATAAGTAAGGCTACTTTTTAGGCGCTATAACGAACTCCCACGCGGGCAAACCCGCTGGATACAGCTAGTTATTTTACAAATAAGAAATGAGTTCGATAAAAACTTGCATTAGTATAAGAAGTTAACTTCATAAATTAACTAAGGCCTATACATATTATTATTACTGTTTAAATTAGACGCGTTGCTATTTAACCGGGTGTGACGTAGCAAACGTCACTTCCTGTCCCTACTGGCTAACTAAATTAAAAGGTTATTAAGTGCGAAACTTTATTGTTGTAATGGGTTCTGTATATTTATTTCTTTTGCAAAACTTAATTTATTTTATTGTAGTTATGCAATCGTTAACTATTTTAGTATCTTTTGTGAAGCACATTCATATTAAGTATAGTGATTATTTATACTTATAAGTCGGTACTATTTATAAAAGTGACTTTTATATAGATAAAACTTTACCCAATAGGCGTAAAAATATTAAATATTATTATCCGTTTATATATACCTACGGTAATTTCAAAACACAAAACAAATATCTTCCTATCGCAATTAAAAGTAATAGTTATTTAAAAAAAACTACAACTGCCTACAATATTAATTAATACGGGGCCCTAACGGCCAGTAATATAACTAAATACATACATATAAATTACACTTTAATTGCAATATGTTTTAACATCAGTAACGCAAAAACTAGAATCAATGCGTAAACCATTAGTTCCTGACCTTTGCGCGCGCGCATCCTATTACCACAACTCAATACTTGCTAAGAAATTACTAGAAAATAACTATACTTTGTGGTTAACTTAAACTTTTAATGCTTATTTTACTGTTTCATTCAAATATTAAAAAAGTCGTACGTCACTTGTTTATTGATTAAATTTTTAAGTACAAATTGCAGGTTTATATTATGCATTTTCTGATAGGTAAACTAATACTATAAAATCTACAGTAAAAAAATATCGAATCATAGCAATAATGCGTAACAGTTAACGACTCGAGATGTTTAACCCACACATCATAACAACTATTTCCTCTCATTAACATTTTGATTTTACGTTAATTACTAATGCCGATGTATTAGTATGATAGCAACATTTATTTATGGTCTTGTATTCAATATTACTATAAATAATGATAAGCTTAAATGCCAATACTTTTTACCATTATTAAAACGTCAAGAGCTGTCAAAATCGCGAGGCATCATAACCTTTTTCATTGTAATAAATTACAATAAAAATACCACGTCTACTTGAGAACCTATCACTTGTAAATATTAACTTAACATTAAAATACAGAATCATTGAAGCTTATAGTTTGTTTGTACTAAAGATGTTTTATGTCAAGCAGCTGTCATTGGGACCCTACAGCACAACTCACGCAATGGCGCCAAGCCTCAAGTTTCTTCACAACTTCAGATCAGATAACATTAAGATGGCGTCGAATGGACGGTTGAGCGTCAAACCTGGCACCTTTATTGCGAATCTGGCATTACATCGCGAGGGGACACAGATAGCCAAAGTTAGCGACTTTGGAGTTTGAACCAAACAATTTAAAGTTCAGTGAAGGGTTAGTTTTGATAATATGTCACAGTCAGATTAGATAGCCGATAAGCTTAAAACAACAGGTTTCGGATCTTATTGCAATCACCTATTTGTTTGCTCGTGTTATCAATAATGATTCGTTTGTTATCTGCCCATAATTGTCCGCCGTGGAGTGGATGCACTACAATTAGTATTAGGGGAACTTCTATATTTACTTTATATAGGTTAGTGATGGAAAGTATGTCAGAGTATTATAAAATATTTCTTCTTTGATACCATTGCACGCACAGCAATTTCGTAATATTGGTAGCTTAATTCCTTAGGAAGATTAAGGGTACTTAACATTACGCTAGGACTTAAAAAGCGAAACTTAAAAAGGAAAGGACGGGTGCAACAGCGGGGCACGGCTAGTACCAGACTTAGAACAAACACCTCATCATCATGATCAGCACCAACTGTTTGGCATTAAGCCAGTGCCAGTTATGACATTCTCCTCTGCCTCTTCCATATCTTTTTTATGGCGTCGTCCTACCCAGTACCTACCACTCAGTTAGCCCTTCAAACAAACGCTTCGTAATCCATACTTACATAATAAATGTGAAAGTAACTCTGTCTGTCTGTTTGTTATGCTTTCACGGCTAAACTACCCAACCGATTTTGATAAAATTTAAGATGGAGTTAGCTTGAACACCAAGAAAAGATATAGGCTACTTTTTGTCGCGATTACACACATCCACGCGGACAGAACTGAAGCGTAAGCAACCCCGCCGCAAATACTCATTGCAACTCCCTAAGCCAGGATCTACAATGGTAACCAACGTATACCACCAAGACGCTTAAGTCTAGTTTATACCAGTGATACGATTGACAGTCTTGGAATTGGAATTTTAGATGGGCGCTTTTTTTTTGGAGGAGATTTATGGAATTAGCCTGAGTGCAGGCTTTGACTGCTTCACCGGTCTTTAGAACCTTGGGCGTAAGCTAGTTATAGATATCCTTAAAATCACACTTTACCACTGGACTCACCCGTATATGGCGTCTTTGTCTCGCTTGTGGACGAGCGGCTCTCCGGGCAGCGCGTGCGCAGGCGCCGCGGGAGGGGGGTAGTGCACGGGCGGGAGGTGGGGGTGAGACAGTCTGTGTTCGTGGTACATCGCGCCACCCTCCATGTAGCCCCCGCCGTGGAGGCTTTCGTCGTACTGCAGGAGAAAGATCAAATTAAATGGAGACATACAGTAAGGCATTCATGACAGTTCCATTTGGTTGGCTCCAAGACTTAAGTCAAGTGGAGGGACGCCAAACAACTAACACTTTTTTGATCAAACTGTGGCTTGATACCACGCCATTCGGTAGAATAGCATGACTGTAAAAATATACAAACTAAAAAAAAAACAAAAGCGTTTCATTATTTAAGTATGTACCTATATAATTGTATGTGAGTATTATAGTAGTTGTGTAAGTGTGCGGTTGTAGTACAATAACATTACCATAAAAATAATAAAATTTTATCAGTCATAACAAACTTCATCCTCTTTATCTTTTTAAAAATCAGTTAAAAGCTAAGGCAGCCCATTATACTTCCTATACGCTACATTCCTCTTAAAGCAATAATTAAACGCGCGTACAAAGGAGTTTAAAAACAAAAAAGGAAGAAATTGAAACGTTGAATATTCATTAAAAATGTTTAAGTCATCAT
The DNA here is from genome assembly GCA_932294365.1 of Diachrysia chrysitis. NCBI lineage: Eukaryota > Metazoa > Arthropoda > Insecta > Lepidoptera > Noctuidae > Diachrysia > Diachrysia chrysitis. Next base: position 10,400,420 of record OW028661.1, on the reverse strand, counting down.
GATACCTATCTTACATCAATGGGGACCCTCAATTAAACACCATAGGCTTTTTAGAATGCATGCCTTTGCTTTTAAGCAGATTAGTAAGTTTAAAAAGAAATTGACAGGCCATCTTGTGGTTCTTTTGTTTATGGATAGAATAGACATTTGAGAATAAATGTGGAGTTTTACGTTTTGTTTTCTTAGAAAATGAATTATATGTATTTAATAAAACATTTAAATAAATACCTAATAACGATTACATCGTTTTTCGTTTATCTAAATAATTTTATAATGGATACAAAAAGACATTGTTTCAAATTTAAACAAAAAAAAAATGTATAATAAAATCGTAAATCTATTTTATTTATTAGCGAAAATCAGCTACTTATTACTTTTATAACTAGATTAAATGAGTACTTAAATCATTTTTAATGTTCAATTTAACTTAATTTAGTTATTCTTCTAAAACAGTGATGTCTTTATTTTTATATAAAAACTACTTAATTCTGTCTTGAGTAAGCATGTAAAATTTTGATATATGAAACAATTTAACATTCAAATAAAACTTAATGAATATTAAACAAACTAATTACATGTTGGCTTTCCGTTATTTAAATATTTAATGTTATATAAATAAATGTGGACAACATCACGTCACAATGCTCTGAACCCAACTAAAGCACTTGTGTTATAGGTACAACCAGAGACAACGCAGGTACCACAAACACCCAGATCCGAGACACCGTAGAAAAGTGGTTTTCTACATTGACTCGTCGGGCAATCGAACCCGAGACCTCAGAGCTGGCGACACCTTGAAAACCGGTGTGTACGCCACTCTACCACGGCCACTAAAGAGTTCTTCAGTTTTACTAGTCGGTAGCTTTTACTAGAGATATTGACGTCAATTTAGCGTTGTTTTATTACACAAACATTAACATAGTTATCATTCTAATAGTTTATTTATTACGTATGCAACATAAATTAGACAAGTAATTAATAATCGCGGTATTTCAAAGAAAAGGTTAAAACAAGTTATTTCGAACTAATAAAACATTTTGTTGACGTATCGAATAATTCTTTCAAATACCACGCCATTTTTCTCCACTTTTAAAGTTCAAAGACAATTTTAAGGCAAACCCATCCTGTTTTATACTACAGTAACTTAAGCTTCTATCGTGTTTTTTTTAGAACAAAACTTTTAGATATGATACCTTCCATTTTGTGTTCAAACCATCAAACAGGGTGACTACGCATTTTGTGCAATCGATAGACATGGCCGGTCATTAGCGTACCTTCATTTTTTACTCTAGCACTTCAACCCTGCTTTGTCTGTTAAATGTTTTAATTTTTAACGAATTAAGATTGTTAACCTGTCAATAGTAAGTACATAATTTAACTAAATTTATAGCATAAAGTAAGTATTAGGTACTTAATCATTATTTAAGAAACGTCTGTCTTTGTTTCTGTTAATTGTTTATTCTTATGAATGTTTAATAAATTATAATTGTAAGTACCACATATTAATATACTGCATACGTGCGCACTATTTCGTCTAATTCAGTTTACGGAGAGACTGGTCATTTTGACCGAAAATCGATCAAAAATAAGACATAATTCTGTTAATATAATGATATGTTATGGTTATATTATAGAAGCAAGCCAGTTCAATCCCAAAACCCGTGTGCAGCAAATATTTTTCATCAAAACCATCGAGTTATCGTATTTTAAGTTTATTTCAAATGGTAATCAGTTGGCAAGGCGCGCTGTTTACCAAACTCTAGGAATAACTGGCGTATAACAATGATGTATAGTAAATACCTGTTTGTACGATATACTAGGTCTCGTTACCGGCTTCTCTCACCACTTAAAGCCAAGTAAACAATACATAAATGTACCGACAACAAAATAGTGCGCAAATAAATTCACTTTTTCGATTTTGTTTGTAATTACTGTAAAGAAAACTGCGGTGTGTAGTTCTAAATTAAATTTTTCAAACGTTTTTTGTGGAGATGATGTTGCTAACCGTACGCAAAGGGGAAATAACTTACTTGTATTGAGACGACATGCTAACAACATACTACTGAAACATAATTTATAATCTTGATAACCGACATTAAAGTTAGTGACTTTATTCCCGATAAAGGCCATTGTTTTGCCAACCTTACCTGCGCAAGTTTACTGCGCATTCAATACGTCACTTTATTAGTACGTTACTGATGTTAAGTCCATTGTAATTGTTTTTGTGGTGCGCGCGTGATCGAACCGCTATCGCGTCAGGAGTGCTTTATGTGGCTGACTGTACTTACTTTAAGAGCTAGATGCTTGGCTGCACGACCATATCTCATTACAAAAAAAAGCAATTAATATATCACCTACAGATTTTTAAACACCTAAGTATCTAAACATTCTTCACTATGATAAAAAAAAAACAAATTCCATTACTTTTGCAAGTACCTAACACAACTAACTGTTATTAGATAATTTAAACTTGGAATGGAACAACATTGACCAATATTTCGTCCAATCAGAGTTTATCACAGAAAATTTGAATTTTCGCACTCAAACGGCCATATTATTCCAACTGAATGGTACGGGCTGGCCAGTAAATATTTAATTAAGATATTCCTTTAAGTTACTGCACCTATTTTAATACATATCTTTCGTATACATATAAATCTAATGGAATAAAATAGGTTTAACACCATTTAACCTTCTTTTTAAAAACTGAGGTCTTTGTAAGAGTTTGCTAATAGGTATCTAAAACTGAGAGTCGAATATAAAATATCTTGACCATTTGGTAGCCTCAAAAATACCGCTTAACTGAATTAAATAAAAGTAAATTTGTTTTTTTTTCCATTCTATATTTTTTGTTTTAACATTTCTAATATATGGCAATATTCTGGCCTCGCTTTAACATGATGACGTCAGTTACCATGTAAAATATTTAAGATTTTTCCCAAAGATGCGGGCGCCATGTTTTATGTATGTCTTATTTAGATTAAGTCATACGATTGCAGTCTCCTTTTATCTTTACATACCTGTTAAAGGTATTTGGCCTGAAATATTTGTAAACTAGATATTTTTCAAATGATAATTGTTCATAATTCTAACTATTACTAATTGTTTAGTGGATATTTCTGAGTATTTTAAACAATTATGTCTATGTCTGTTTTATATATTTTTATGTCATTTCGCAACAAAAATAATGCTTAATTGAAATGCTCTAAACGTTAACGTTATTATTAAAAGAAAGCTGTGGCCGAATACGGTCGGGATATATATTATTACTAGCTGTCCCCCGCGACTTTGTTCGCGTGTTTTAGTTTCAATGGTTTTTCATTTATGCAACATTTTTCATTTATGCTCCGCTCCTATTAGTCGTAGCGTGATGTTATATAGCCTATAGCCTTCCTCAATAAACGGACTATCCAATACAAAAATAATTTTTCAATTCGAACCAGTAGTTCCTGAGATTAGCGCGTTCAAACAAACAAACAAACAAACAAACTCTTCAGCTTTATAATATTAGTATAGATTAAAAGAAAATAGAATAAGAACTAAATTGAGTTTAAATTCGGTGAGCTTGTTCATCAAGGTTTATTCCTTCTCAAGAATCAGAAGAGTCAGTTTTATCATTGGGATCTTTAAAAACTAGTTCTATCAAATAACAATCAACAAAAAAAGAAATTTCGTATTTCAATATTTCTAATACCTTTTACAGCTTTTATTAAAAAACATTACCTAGATATCTACCTAGTAAACCATTAATCGCGATTGATCGAGGGAACTATACTCTATAATTTATTCGATCACTTAGGTCATTTTAATTGGGTTCTGTAAAAACTTGGTACTAAAGTCTAGATTACATGACGCACTTACCCACCCTAACTTAGGTACATTGTAGGTGGTACCTAACTACCCCATAATTACGGGAAAACGTTTTCAATTGTAGACAATTTAAATTATAGAAATAGGTATTATAAAACTAGAAACAAATGATCATAGGTTATAATAATTATCTGGACAAAAGTCTGAAAATAAGTTTTGAATAAATAAATGTGACTATATTTATGGCTAGAGAAAATATTTAAAGAGTTATCAATATTTAGGACTTATGAAGTATACTGGAAGAATATTGCAGTGACATAAGAAATCAGAGCGCTAGTTTAGATAATAAGTACCCATTTCGTAAATAAAGAGATGACTTCACACATTTACAATATTAATATGACGCGAATAAGATTTGTAATTTATTTATTTATTCTTTATTGTGCATGGTAAACAAAAGGAAAGCTAAAAAGAATAGAATACATGTACATAACAGTGATACAAAGGGCGGCCTTATTGCGCACGGAAATTTCTTCCAGGCAACCATTGGACGGAATATCATATATCTTTTGTTCCATCGTACTTTTTAATTATCTGAACAATATTGTTATGCCTAGGTATGTAACTAGGTAGTCTAGGTACCTTTGTAAATTAATGCATTGAATCATATCAGAATCTACTTTTGTAGTAAATTCGTCTATGTAGCTAAATACATTAGGCCTTGATTTAAAAAGTTAAAGGTGTTTAGCTATTGCTTGGCAGAATCTTAAACTTTTAACTCCCGACGCAAAAACAATGGATTTCATAAGTTTGACGTGTGTGTCTGTTTGTCCGTCTCAGTGCGCTCGTAGCTCTCGAACGGATGAACCGATTTTCATCAAGTTACTTTTGTTTGAATGATTTTCTATTTATAAAGAATTCGAGTTTAGAAGCTGCTAAGCAAATAAGGTCAAGTTCTGCAACTCTACAATATTTTTAACTACTTGATTTTTGTATAATAACTTTCGTGAGGAGTATTTATAATTATTTAAAACAAAACGGTTTACTCACGTATATTCTCGGGATCGCCCGACTAATTTCAGACTCAATAGGAGTCCCTAATCATGAGCTGACGTGGCGGCGGTGATTGACTTGATATTTGATACTTGATTTCTGACAACGTGTATTCCAGTTCTTTGCTTACTAATAAATAGGTATTATAGACATACCTTGATAATACCAACTTCCTAGTGATCACAATAATAATGATTATTAAAACAAACATATTGTTTAGACCTTCATCTAATGACTGCGTAACCAATCATGGAATAAATTAATTCCTAGAAACAAGAAAATCACTGTATGTTAATAATTTTCCTATTGTCTTGCGTCATAGTCACTCTATGATAAATTACTAACATATTATAATAGCTTTTACTCAAAATTAAACCACGCATATACAGGCATAATAATATAGGTAAGTACCTACATTAATTACAAATCGATAAGTATTTATCTTACGTCAATGGTAATATTTTTTAACTATTTATATAAGGTTTGTATATCTGTCAATTAAAGATATTTTAATAAAAAATATATAAATGTGTAGTATTTACAGTATTTTACAGCTTTACACAATAAATGGCGCTAGCACAAATATCTTATTTCGTAAGTAAAACACAGTAGTCACCGTCCGTCGTAATTTTAAATCCTAAGATACCATAGATAGCATATCACTATTCACTAATACCTTTTACAACGTTCAATGAATATTATCTGTGATTATGTGTTAATCGTATTTTTAATCTGTAATTATTGCGAATTTTTGTGTGACATGTGTCAATTATTATGTCAAAACTTTTTATTGGAATTTATTGGCTGTCATTATTTAGTTTTTTTTAAAGAGATTTCTTTTGTTGCATTTGATTATACTTTTAATGTATGTGTGGGTCTTTTATTAGGTCATTGACTCATCTACCGCTTTCTGAAAGATATTGTTGTTAAGGTAAGTAGGTACCTATATTTGTAAAGTGGTATGTAATTTACATAACAATATACCTAGTCAAGTTAGACCATGTTTATCGAAGTCTAAACGTACTTCAACCTACCTCTTAGGGGAATACCACCAAGCTCTCGTCAGATCCTTTTTAAAGAGAAATACGAGTCGTTTTCGCTGAATTGACAATCAACTCAATTTAAATGGTTATAATTAAGCAACCGAGCTTAACCAAACGTATATAACCATACAAAATCGCAGCACTAACTATTTACAAGCGCTCAACAATAATCGGCGTCGTAAAAGTCGCTTTAAATCATAATTACTTATAAACTGAATCGTACACACATACGACACGCATTTTGAACTCTATTACGACGTGATAAGGATTATAAAAATGTCCTTTATTAAACAAATCGTCATAAAAAATCTTGTCACGCAATTTTCATCTCTATTTCGATAGCGGAGAGGTTACGTTTGGGTTTTGAGGTTATGTTTGTGTTGGCGCGTTATGAAAATGGCGGCGAAGTTAGGTATTTTTATTGGAGCATGTTTGAAACAATGGTTGTTTGTGAACGCCTAAAATTATTTTGTGTACGTCGAAGCTCATTTCGAACTTTTGTGAATATGATAAACGCGGCGGAGAACTTTAAGATTTACAGATTGGCCACGAAACAGTGCAATAAATGTTTTACTCAATTGTTCTAAAAATAACAATCTTCAGTTATTTTATAATGTTTTCATTAACATTGTTTTTTTGGCTAAGCTATTATTATTTAATATTGGGTCACTGTGACATTGTCCTTGTATTTAAATGTTTTTTTTCAGGTTTGATCTATTTAATCTCTATTATCATACTATTATAGGTATTCTACAAAATAATAGACTATTCACACTAAGTTTAAAAAGGCACTTATCTCTATAGGAATATTTTATGTCAAGGTGTTAATTATTACTTAATTAATGTTTCAGGTACAACAACAATAAAAAACTCATTTGAGCAAACCTAACAGTTTACCAAAGACAAATAAAAATATCGCAAAGAAAATTTGCCGCCCATTTTTCCAAAATGGCTACCGTGAAAAAGGCGCGTTCCATTCATAACAATACAACAACACGCACTGTGATCTTAGCACGATAACACAGCACTACGCCTACGTTCGGGGGTGATATGGGGCCTATGGGGGTGAAATTAGCGTTTGTTTAATCGACATTACGTTTGGCCGCTACGAAATAAATTGGGCGTATGAAAACTGAGTAAGCCGCCATGTTTCATTTTACATCGCATTGATATTCAAACGTAATACCTATTGAGCTTCTTATTAAGTGTAAAATAACGTATACATTTTTATTTCTTCAATTTATATTATTTATTTCTGTTAATTATAATTAAATTTAAATTCTAGCCAATAAAAGTACCTATTCCAAAATAAAGAGCGAACGCTGTCAGATTTTTTTATTTAGGCACCAACAAGTGCTATACAGCCAAATGCTTAATAATTATACAGCGGGCCATTCAAGCGATCCGTTATTTTGTCACCGAGCCTTAGTTCTCTAACATGTTCCTGAACATGTTGAAGGCGCGATAAACCGGATAAATTAATTCATTGAACATGTTTAAGTACCTATACTATCGAAAAATGCGGTTATTTTTGTACCTTCGACTGATACCTATACCTAGCTATTTTTGTTGGTACTGTAACTCATAATCATTCATTTTCAATTCTGTTTGTTAAAAATACCCTAGATAGTGAGTAGGTTAATTGAGCAACATATTTTTTTTATTTCTTTATTAAAATATGGTACTTCAGATCATTGCTATTACATAGATCTAATACCCAAAACATAGCATTAATAATTCGACTATCTCCGTTAATCAGGTTAGGAACTAACAATTTCCGTTCACAAAACTACATATTTTATTAGTTTCCAAAAAAAGGCCTCCAAAATCAAGTTTCATTTACAGTATTAGTACAGTACAGTAGTACAGCGATACTTTTCTTTTTCTTCAGCCATAAAGTTATAAACCTCTGCCGAGACCATAAAGCCTTGTTATTTCTGTCACAATCAATCTAAGTACCGCTCGTGTGACGTCATCCGTGGGCGGCTGTCACACATCTGCTAACACCAAATCATTTTCGATCTTATCCCAACGCGTTAGAATTTACACCCAACTTAAAGGGTAAAAATACTCTTCCCATACCGTTTTAGGTCACATACTCACATAACATCACGCACTAATGATAGGGGATAATTAACATTCCGTTCTGATCATATTCACACCTCGCAACAATTATAAGAGTGCAATTAATAATTGAAATAACTCAGGAATTGTTAGCGGCAAAAAATTCAAGGGATGTCCGTTCTCGCGGTTGCCCTGAAATTGCTGTTTTTGTAACTTCAATACCACCTGATGTGGATTTCCCTGTGAATCTTCGAGGTTTTATGGTGAGTAGTTTGTCTTAGACCTTCCGGATGGTATAAAAATTTAGGTCAAATAGTTTTAAAGGGCATCGCTATATGTGTTGGAATAAGAATCTTAATATTCACTTGAGTGTTTACGCGTTTTCGGTGGAACCAAAGAGCAACATTGAGTGAGATATTGAATAACCTATAGTAGCTTATGTAATGCTTTTAATTTTGAATTAAAACGGATGTGCATTGTGATTAGTGCAACCACTCAACAAACAGCTGAATACATTATCTTTGCTAAAGGACTATAAAACCGTTTTACACCATTTGTTTATGTCAGTCGCTCACCAACCTCTAATCCCCATCAATCACCAGCTTCCCCGTAGCAAGCATAAGCAACATTTTTGTCAATAAAGCCCATAATTCATAAATAGTTGTGTAATCTGCGGGCGCTAAGACTCGTTCGCTACAAAACGTGTAATGACTACCTTTTGACGGCTGAGAGCCGGTTCCAAAATTAAATGATACGTTTTAAAAATGGAATCGCTCTGTCCCGCCTTTTTTCCATCGAGATAACCTTTAGTCCATTTGGGTTGCCATAAAGAAAAAATAAGCATCTTAGCGTTTTAATTTTTTTAAATGACATTCTTGTGGTTTTTTCTCGCTGGGAATCTTACAGTGTAATAAGTTTACGGGCCAGCCGGTTTTTGCGCGCCATACTGTTTCTTCGATTTGTTCCTTTAACACTATCAAAATATGATTAAAATTTTCGTCGGTCGCGCATTGTCGTGGGCTCGACGCATAAGTCATGCCGTCAAACGTTGATGAGTTCAGAACCCTGTTGCGCTAATTAAGCTCGCTGTTATTAATCGCTTCAGTTATTTAAATTTTGCTTGAAACGCCCGTGGGGTTATCGTTTTTTACGACTTGTGGTTACGAGATTAGCGTAGGTCGATTCCGAGAAGTAAAAAATTAACTCTTTTGCGGCAACAAATATGAGTGATATGTTCAAACGTCGCGGTGAGGTGGCTGGGCGTCTTGCGTTACCTCTGCAGCGAAGAGCGCTTTATGTATAAAAAATAGATAAAATTAGACGAGGTTTTCGAAGGCAGGCGGTTGGGGAAGACAGACCGTCACTTGTGCCCGACACGGGGTGGGACATGATGAACGCCACCCTTAGCTCGTCCCTCTCCGCCGGCCGCCGCCTATCGCCTGCGCCGCGCCCTGTCATCTGGCAAGCTATTCACACAGCTGAGGGGCCACCAGGACCGATTCGTAACAGTGAATAATGCATATAAATAGAGCACAATACCTAATAATAATAATCGAAATTGACACACCGAAAAAATAATGTTTAATACCAGTGCAATGCTTGTTAAAGACATAAATTTGGCACAATAAAAATGATACATTAAAGCGAAGTAGGTAGCAATCATTCAGGTGTGTTTTTATGTATTTTTTAAATTGATAGTGGTAAATCAACCGTCGTTAGACGCTCCGAGATGCTCGTATCGAATTTTACTGCGTCCCGTTCGACCCGAACGTAATACGACCGTAAAACTTAGAAAAATCTTTATATATTAAAATATTACCCGGCCGAATAGAGACGTGCTAGCCGAGCCGGGAATTAACGCCGCAATAGAGACCACTTGAATTTAACAACGACACAACATTATAGCGGGCGCTAGTCATAAATTCCGCTTCATCTATACTTAATATTATAAAGAAGTAAAGTTTGTGTGTTTGTTAAATTGTAAGGGGTAATCTCGGGATCTACTAAACCGATTTTTAAAATTCTTTCACCAATAGAAAGCCACATTATTGCTGAGTGTCATAGGTTATATAAAAACCCGAAAAATAAAAAGGCTTTTACGTGGTAGTCCGTTTTGCAAAGTGAATCGGAGAAAAATCGGTCGAATGAAAGCGTTTCTTACGAACGCTGCCTTAACTATGAAAGATATATTTTTGAGTTCTAGAGAAAAGATGTGGAGCTTGAAAATGTCTACAAAAAAGTCAACGACAGCATATGTCTAACTTTTATATTTAAGTTACAAAAAGTAGTTTTTTTAATATTAGTATAGATAATTTAATTTTTAATATTAATAAAATAATTTAAATCGTAAGGTCATATGTACTAAAAAAGGATTAATAACATTATGCCCAACGAAGTGGGCACGGGTCAGCTAGTTCATGATACACACGGCGTAAGAGACCAAAGAATGCTCCATGCGTTTGTTTCACGACCATAAATACTAATAAAATGGCCTCGTTACGGGGACAGTTCGAAAATCGGGCACACGACTTCTTAACGACACCTATTAGGGATCTTCTGTCTGGTCGATTTAATTGAAAAATTGTATCCAGAGCGTTGCAAGAGTTGTATCCGACTCCCGCGCCGGATGCGGGCCCAGACGTCCATTATTCCATTTGCCCATCCGCATGGGGACACCGACGCGACAGCGCTAACACGTGTCAATAAACCAATCGCGCGGGCGTATCCGAACGCTGCGCACCTACCTTAATTACTGGCAACACTTCACTGTTCTATATTTGAATTTGAATCTCGTAGGGCCCGTTCTAAATCCGAGTGTAAGGTTGCGCCGCTCTCGAGTCGAGTCGTTCCGATACCCATTCTACGGCTAGAATGTTTTTCTTCTTGCTTTTTTAATAATAGAACTGTGAGCGATGCCGGGCGCACGAATTCGGTCGATTCGCGAGCAGATTTATCGTCCGGAAAGTACCGCGGGGGGAACGTTAACACTTGTTTTAAGGCCGCAGATGAAAGTTTTACTTCCCATTCCATTTTTAATTTGAACTCTTTAAAATCCGCCGGCAATAATCTCTATCCTGCGCGCCGTAAATCTGTATCAGCTGAGTCCTACATGTAGGTGTGTATTTTGAACAACTTATCAGAGTCGCGCAATTAAACTTTTTATTGTACAAAAATTAATTTTAAGCGACCATTAACCCAGCAGACCCCCGATTAAGTTTACAAATTGAAACTAATATCGCTCGGTTATCGTAATTTCTGCGTAATATGAATATCTTAGGTCTGTAATGTAAACAGTGGGGTCAATAGCTGGCACATGAACCGCGCTCCGATAGCCGTGCCCTCTTATCGTCTGCTGCACTCCAAGGGGACAGTTCGAGACTCTCTCCCAGTCAGATTTCACGTAAATACGCGCTCGTTAAGATAACGATTTCCTTTCGACGCGACGGCTGCACTATCTTTTTGCTTTTATTAAATGTATTAAAATAAGTACATACTTAACTACTTAAAGGAGTTCCATGTTAATAATAAAATGAATGCGCTTACTACGCCTCATTAAAATGTTCTTATTCTAAGAAAATTCAAAATTCCTCTTCGGAGTGCCCGCACTACGGGCAGAGGGACTCCGTCGGGCAAAAAGTCCGAAAAAATGTGTATCATCATAAATAAGGTTGACATAAAGCCGCCCACGCGCGTCTTATTAACGCGTCTGTCCGTTTGTCCGTTCGTTACCTCTATTGTGGCTGTGAATGCGAGATTAGCCACACCGACACTCGTGATTGACTATTTAAACTTCGAATTCTGTGAGTGACGCATTTCTGAGCCGAGCCGAGTGGTATTTCTTGTCTTTTGTACGATCGCGGTTCGGACGCGGTTCGCTTTAGGTATTTTAGTTTTGTATAATCTGTATAAGTGCTGCGGCCGCATTCAGATTTATGTTAAGTGTGTTACGTCTGTCTTATAAATAAAATTGTTTCGTCAGATAAGATTTGTAAGTGAAAAACTGTTTTTATTTTTAATCTCCCGCGATAGTCTAACGCCGACGTGTCAACGTCGTTAACGCCGACAAATACTTGGCTGAGAATTTTTAATTTCGTCTAAAATGTTTATCAAGATTTACAGACAGACGGAGCGGGATCATATGAATTGGGCGCGCGACGGTGCCACCGGCGGGACTCGTTCTTGGCAATAATTTGGTCATCGCCCCGACCGGTGTGACCGAGCACGCCGCCGACGACAACAACCCACAGACTTTTAACTTAATAAATCAATAGATACAATACTCAGTCCCGAACAACACTAATCTAAAAGATAAGCCTCACTAATTACTAGTAACGATGGACTATTCATCTCGCGGCGGCCATATTTCTAAAAAGTGTCAACGAAGAAAAGCGCGCGCTAAATAGCCTAGTAACGGACCGTCGTGATTCCAATTTCAAACCTCGTTATCGCTGCCCGAAAAAAGACGAGGCTGAACGAGATATCAAAAAAGGATTCGGAAAAAAATTCGAACAACAAGTTTTAAAAAATGGAACGTTCGATTCGTACACATCGGGCGCTCGCGTCTGCTCTGCGCCGGCCAGCACTCGACGGCGCATTGTTCCAGCCCTTCGCACGGAACCGCCGAGTCATGTTACTTCAATTAATATTATTTAATCTGTATCTAGATCCCGTCGGCGTGTTAGAGGAATTATATCGTTTCGGGAGTCACCGCAGTAGGATTTGTCGATCGCACGATAAAGTAGTAGTGTTTGATCAGCGAAAGAAACAGTGTGACATGAATATGCGAGTAGGAAACATATTTCGATATGAACGTTCAAATAACTGTCGTCAGACGGGATCGAGCTGATTTACGACGCGGCGTTTGATGGTGTATACTATTTTGACTAGGACGGCCGCGGATCAATCAGTAATTCACAGGGTGTGCGCGTAAAAAGGATGTCAGTCGTTCGGCCAACAATAAACCCTCAAATTAGCGATCGCGCGAATTACCGTTGAATCTAAAGTGCGCAATTAACGCGCGTCTACAAAGAGCCAATTCGAAAATGAACAGCGATATTCAAATTGAAAATGGAACGCGCAGCGAATAAAACAATGAGGAGCGGGTACCTGCCCTGGGGTGCTCGGTATGCGAGCCGAGCATCTAGAGCGCTCGCCGCTCAGTGCTCAGCCCGCCGCGAATCCCAATTCAAAAATGGAATCGAACAGCAAAATTTAAATAACAAATTAGTGGGTGCGTTTATAAAGCGCGTCGAGCATCAGACTGATTCGAATTGATTTTGATGTCGGAATTATGTTAAGAGTCTGCGTCTGATAGTGCGCGAATAGAACATTATTAATAACTGGACTCGTCAATCTTTAAAAGCATATACGATTGTACATTTAGTGTAAACATTTGTTCCGTTAGTTTCTATATGCAACCAATTTATTGCATACCTACATGCGCGGATGCAATCATAAATCTAACTATTATAAAATATCAAGAGTGCGTCGTCGTTTATTAAACCGGCGTCGTGTGTGCGGCTGTCGAGAAAAATCTTCTCCTACATCAATATTGTTCATTGTATTAAAAGCTGGGACTGTTTCAAGAGTCGGGACAATCACATTTTTATCGGACATTTTGAATTCAAACAAGAAATAAACCACGGGTCGGTATAAAAACGTACATTACATCACATTAGTGTAATCTGAAATGTCTTCGATCGTTTCCTTAGAGCCATTAAAACAAAACCGATATATTGGTAAGTACCGACGCCCACGGAACAACCGGTGACGTATCAGGCCCTATGCGCCGGACCCGAGCTCACTAAAATAGTTATATTTCTCGTCATTAAAAAGTTATGTCCCCGGACTGGTCCCGCCGGTTTTTTTTACTTTATTTTATTATTAATATATCATATTTTCGTATACAAAGTTACATAATTCATCAAAGATTATTTATATGGTCAACCTGAGGCGCTTGACCGATTTATATTTAAATTAAAAATGGAGATTCTACTGTTTTTTTTAAAACTTATATTTAAGAGAATCGTAGTTTGTAATTAAGTTCAGTTGAATCTGGAACTTGAATATTTGATGTTTCTTTTTTAATCATTAATATAAATAGGTTTCTGAGGAATTTTCATGATTACCTTTTGCTTTTGTTAATTTTAACCAAAGCAGTTAGCAAACCGTCTTTTTTGTTTTGTTGTATACGGACACCAAGAAAAAACCAAATGACAGATTATTTTTCAAAGTTTTAACTTTTAAACATAACTTATCTGATAGTTTTTAAAACAATTTCGTAAATTTGAGTATCAGAATTACTTTTAATAAAAAAAGATTTTTGACGTGATGTGAGCTAGTCACATTTTGTATTTCCTGGACATATTGGTATAATATGTAATTCCCTGCATTTATTAATAAGATGACACTGTCTCGATACCCATTAATTAAACGTGACACTCGACATTAATAATCTCTATCAGATTTATATTTTTAGTATGGAAACATTCAGAGGCATTTTCTACAGACATAATATTATTTACTGTCAAAATTATTTCCACGATTGACGCCCATCTTGCTTTTGAGAGTTCCATAATGATGAAATACCGAATTTAGGTGTTATGTTACAAAGTTATTTCGACCTTACAACATTTATAACGAAAATTAACTACAACACTCATACAAGCGATCAACGAGTAAGCCATAATTAAAAAATAATTTTCGGCACACAAAAACTAGTTAATCGAGGCACATTATAAATGAAAATATAATAGTACCATTTAAGCTGATAAAAATAATCGTAAGTGGCAACACTCAATTATATTTTATTATCTATTCTACTTCCCATACAACGTCGTAACTTAGCTGTGGCTTTCGCAACGTTGCCAGCGTTAAAAAATCGAAGAAAAAGGAAAACAGTAATACTGCCACGTTATCTTATTCCTATAGCAGAGGCGGGACATTTTTCAACACTTAAAACATAAAATCGAGCGTTTTTTTATCGCGTAATGTGAACAGAATTGCCTATACAATACTGGTGTTATCTATACTGTTGAAATAAGTGCCAATAATAAGTTTTAATGTTACAGGAATGGCCGAAACGCCCGCAGATTGGCGCCGATGACTTAGGGAAGATGGCGGTCAGCAATCAAATGTTAACGAGAATTTTATTTATACTGGTTTTAAAAGAAATCCGCTGGTTATCGGGAAAGTCGTGTCAAATCCACTTGTACAAGGGATGGGGTTTTGTTCGGCCTACACTGTGGTAGTACTTGCCAACCGACGGCCAGCGAACTGTCACTGTAAACCTACTACTGTTTCACCAACTTTTACACACTGTATTAAACAATAATTAATGTTGCCAGATTGTTTTAAATAGTGATATTGTTCTGTTTATTTGTGGTTAAGAAAACAAGCTATTTTATTTTAATTTTTTCATACGTGTCTAAAGCGAAACATATTTAAAGGATATTAAATATATCGACGCTATAAGGTTCTATCCTTTGCAATTATAGTTCTGGTATTCAAAGTATTTTAAGTATGACATTTATATTATTAATGTTATTATGACATAATAATTGTAAAAAAAAAAGAGTTTTAGATAATTTTAATGGTAAGTTATTTATATCCTAGTCATTATTTAAGATATTTGACGATATAATACTTTTAAATGTAATTAAATTTTTACAACCGACGATAAATATAGTGTTTTATGTGAATTGAGTGATTTTAAAGGTTTTCTTACAGAGTGATTAATACAGTAACGACTCTACATTTTTATTTTATTAATATCTGGTAACATTGTAACGAATTAATCTTTTTATGACAACTTAAAGTTTTATATTTTAACTAATGTTCAGTCCTACGAATATTTGTTTAAAGGCAATATCGTAACTAAGTGACAAAGGTTGAAAACTTTATGCAGAACATTAAAATATAAGTTTAAAATTATTTACGTAACCTTACTCCAATAGAAAAGCAAAAACAATATGGCGGACACATTTTTTCTTAGGTTTTGTATTGATTTTGTACTTTCTTATTAAACTACAGTTACCTTATAAGTATTGTAGTAACAAAATTATCCTTTTTCGATTTCTTTAATATTTGAATTTCTTAATAAAATTAATAAAGTATTTGTAATATTAAATTGTAACTGCATATTAATATTTTTATATTTCAGTCACTTAATAAATATTCGTTTTGAATTAGTGCCTTTTACTCAATAAATGCAGTTAACCCACAAACTTTTTTCGTAAAAAAGATAAGTATCACTTTAAAAGATATGATATTGTTTTAAGTATTCTTAGTTTAATTTAACAAATTGTTCGATTTTAATCTGTACAATGTTAAAGTGTCTAAATGCATCAGAAAAATAAATATTTCCACTTTAATTGCAATCGTTTAATGATATTTGCCAAAAATTTATGGTATCGTAAATTGTTTTTACGTTGGCAAGATTGGTCAACAGATAACATAAAATATTTTTTATTCGTTAACTTTTATTGCGTTTAAAAAGGAGTTTGAGTTTTGTCTTGCAAGATATTTGGCGTTATTATTTTCGTATTGCGCTTACTCTTAATTAATTTTAATTCCAATACTTCGCCAATGCAAAATTGATAGTAATTTAGCGAAAACGTGTTCAGTTTCCATAAAAAAATGTATATACTGTCAATGGAAGAACAATAATGGAATCTAAACATTAACAATTTTTTTTTTTTATTCTGTGTGTGCCTCTTTTAAATACATATATTTCTATATATTCTAAATATCATTGACCTGTTAAATCTATAACGAATTTGAATTACCATTATATTACAATTGAAATTCATTCAAAAGTAACCCGTTTGAGTTTTAACAAATCGTTAATTATTGAACCTACTTATTATACTCTTTTATTCATTTGATTTTGTATTAGAAACACGGAATTACATTAAAGTAAAAAGTTAAAGGTGGGTCATGTTTATGGTCTATCAGCTGATTTCGTCGTTTGTTTTTATTCTAAATCCAAAAAATTAAAAAGAGGTTTTAATTTTCTAGCAGCCATAATGCCGACGATGCCGTGTTAGTGTCAATGGCGGGAAATCTTGACAATTTTGGACATACATATTATTATTTTTATGCCGTATCAGATATATTTATAAGATACTCAACATTTATAACAGGAACAAGTAAATACGTATCCAGTACACATGTTATCTAGTTTTAGTGTGCCACCAAAACCAGCAGTATCAGCGATTATTACTAACTAATAGTAGACAAATTGATATCGTTATCGGGATCGTAAAATTTACGATATTATAACAGTTAACAATAAACGGACAAGTCTTGTGCAAATATAATTTGGTTACTTGTGAATTAATATTTGTTAACTTTATTGCGTAATGAAACTAAATTGGTAGATTTTGAGCCTTTTTATGGTTTTATTTTTGCTAATAATGTTGTTACTTGTAGTAGGTATGGTTTGATCGGTATGCGACGGCAAATTTTGTCTGAGAGAAAAACAAACTCAAAACATATTAGATTAACCTCACAAATACTGTAACGCAATTTAATTTTAAGACGTTCTTTAATATCTATTTGAAGCTACTCTACCCCTTAAAATGATAGAGACAGCACAAGAGTTAACGGCGACTTAAAACTGATTGACTTTTCAGTATTCGGCTGTAAGTCTGCTTAATGAGCAGGTACCTGTTTTATAATTAATTTATTGTTAGACTTACGCTCAGTTCTACAACTACAAATCATCGAAATTTTTTGTAAACTCTTATTTTAGATAAGATGTTTATTTATATTTTATTTAAAATATGATAATATTAAGATTTTAACTAGTATAATAGCAGTTTTACTAAACACAATGAATTGATTAAAATAAAATATGATACCTAACTGCAATAAAGATAAAATAAAACTTTGTTACATCCTACCTACCTACGTAATTTTTCAAAAAGTAGACTAACTTATTAAAACAAGTCAAAATTAAATAAAATACCTAGTACCTGCTTACCAAATAACTATAAAATATTATTTATAGTCAAATGTTTATTCATTTGTTTCCTTTTCAAAGTTTTTATTCAGATAAATAGTTACATTTATCTAAATTTACCGAGTTTTAGGTAAGACTACAAACGATGTTATTTTTCATCTATTCCTACATTGTCTGCATTTTGTTTGCTATTATAGTGATTTAAATTATAATTTATTTAAATTTGTATCATCTTTATTTATTGTTCCGTTATGCAATTAATGTTTAAAATTCTGTAATAAGCGAGAATATCGTGTCAGTTTAGACTTAGCATATATTTACGTAGTTTTACAGAACTAAAAGTTACATTAAAATTTATAAATAAGTAGGTAAGTACCTATGTAGGTATAAAACCCACACCCAAACTTAACAAAGTGTCTTGTAACACTTATTTTTATTATAGATAAATAGGTAGGTACGGTAGTTGCTTGCATTAACATTGATTTATCAAATCTGTAATTTTCTCACAGTCAAAAAACTTAGTCGCATCAACCTATCTAGAAATAACTTCGTTACGTTTACGGCACTATCTAAATGGCACTTACCTATTTCTATTACACAGCTAAAAATAAAATTTTCCTATTTTGCACATTTTTAAATCAATTTATTGTAGGTAGAGCACCTAAATAGGTAGTCAGGGATTTTATTTACTCTTTTAAAAAATACCTACTTGTAAAAGTGTCATAGATACTATAAAAATATGAACGGTATCTATTCACTAATATTATTTATTACATGCCTACTATTATTATTTTACTCATTACCATTTGACACATAATAATATTTTATTTTTCAAACAAATAGTTACCCATGACGTTTATTGAACAATTGCGCACTATTACAAAATTAAATATTATTTCCATTTCTTTTTTTAATTTCGCTGAAACAAGTCATTCACAGAGATCTTTTTTTTTCACAGATGCAAATCAAAGAAAGAGGCGTACCTACCTATTTAACATCTAGGTAGGTAGGTATGGATATTAGTTTAGTTCAAACGAATCACTTCTAAAATACGCGACCTTAAATTTAATGGTAATTGCATACCGCAATATCTAGGCTAATGTTAAATGGTAAGCTATTGCCTATGTGATATAATAATTATATGAATTACAACTACCAATATGGGTGTGAGTGATCCTAAAATGTGCCCAATTATCTACTAAAATCAAAAAATACTAGGTTAAAATCTAGATCTAGTTTAGTTACTTTTATTAATCTTGTATTACCTAAGTAATACCTTCTAGAAACGAAATAATAAATTTCTAGTGAACTATACAGTAAGTAAATACCTATAATACCTAATATTTTTATTATTCTTTATAGGTACCTAACAATTTTTGTAGGTACGAGTTCAATAGGTATTTTTTCAGCGAAAAAGAAACTTAAATTGAATGCTATTTTTATTTTGTTCTTATTTTAATTGTAAATAGAAGTTCAAAATTAGCTAATAATAATGGTATTTTGAGACATCGGAATTTATTAATATTGAAATATTCCTAAGACCAGTTAATTTTACGACCGTCGGATATAATGATACAAGAAACGGATGCGTTTTGTTCCAAAAGTGTGTCATCTTAATATTACGGAATGTTTTCCTAGTGCACATAATTTGACAGTTATTAATCGACAAGATTTTATTGTGATAGATTAATTATATTTTATTGCCAACACTGTAATTTTATATTTGATAATTATTTGGTTTTAATCCAACCAGAATTCAACTGTCTGTGAATAGTCTGTCTTGTTTTTCATTTTTATAGTGTGCAATTCTTATGTTTTTATCAGCTATTATATTTATATATTTTAGTTGCCTACCTTTCTATAATTTATTTTAAATCAAATGACCTATCCGTCCTTGCTTCTCAAATAACAAAAACATTACAACTTAACTATTTAATGGGTTAGAAGACTTATTTACAGCGTACCATTTAATAATACCATCTCTAAACAATAAAAGATTAAACTTTTATGTTTCCTACACCAAAAACAATACAACCCTAAATCTTTTGAAAGTTGTCCCAACGTATTCCGTTAGGGGTATCTTTGTGGTGCGCACCAAAAAAAGTTTTTCTTTTCATTGTCAATTGAATTTTATTGTTGGTTTCTGAGATACTCTTTTGTGTCAAACTGTGCGTTTAAAGCCGCTTGTAACTCGACAGATTTCACCGTGTCCCGTCCCCGACGCCCGTAAGAGAGCATCCAACAATAGACGCCCCGCTGAACGCCATTTTATCCCATTTATTGTCCCGATTCACAAACTAAAGTTGCTATTCCGTCAGGTGGCCAAAATATGGAGACGTATTCATTTATTCATCAATTGGATTTATTCTCATGAACGCGTCCCGGTGCGGCGCGGACGTCACCGTCGCCGGCCGCCGCACGGTCCGGCTCACACATAGAGAAGTTGAAACTTTTTATAGAGTGCGAGATGCCGGCGTGATTACATTATCACCGAGTGTTTAACGCTCATAATGCATTCATTTCGTTTTCATTACCACTGGTAATGCGTCGGTGGTGTTGGAGCGCTGTGAACCGGCATTACGTATTCCAAGCGCGTTCTACTTGTTATAACAACTTCCCCGCTGGCGGAACATGCCTAATGTGTCGTTACTAACGTCTGTCCACTTTAGAACATGTCTCAATTGTGATTTGCTTTAGTACTGTTTATCTACAATGACTCTACGGATTCTCAGTTCTCAACTAAGCCCTGATTACCAAAGTTTATTATGTTTTCGACACTTATCACTGTTATTACAATCATTATCGTATGTCTTAATGTCGTTATCTGAGGATTTGGATTGATCGGCTAGGCTATCGGGTGTACTACAACCGGTGGTGTCGCGGGCGACGTGTGTGTTGTTGTTTGTGTCTGGTCAACTGTGTACATACCCTAGGCTGAGCCATGAAAGCTCGGCCCGAGCCCGGGTGCAAGGCTCCGCTGGCCACCACGAACGCTTTTCGTCACGGGCCCAACCTAACACAACACACTAGCACGTGAACACATACACATCAATGATTGACACCGTCACAGCGGCCCGCTAGCTCACTAGTGTCATAATGCACTCGCGACGGATGGTAACTAGAGGTTTTGTATGGTTCGATCACGGGACGCGGCGAGGCCGAGCGAGGCGCGGGGAAGCGGGAGGCCCGGCGCGCTCGGCAGTCTGGCGGACACTGCCGCGGGCCGCGCGAGCAGGCCCGTCGCCGGGGCGGGGCGGCCAGCCCACCGGCGCGCCGCCAATGGGCGCGCGCCCCCGCCCGCGCACCCGCGCCCCCGCGCGCCGCCACTCCGCGCGCGCGCCTCGCCACAGACGGTCGTGCGCGTTTTTTCTACAGTTTTTGCGGCAATTACATGAGAGTTTTCCTCTGTTCGGATTTTCTGTTCTGTACCTAATCAAAATTGCTGAGTTCTCTCGCACGGAACGCGTTGTGAGTTAGGTATCGGCGATCGACTGGTTATGCTTGTGTATGGTTGGAGCGCGACGATGCCGCGATGGGATGACTGGAATCTTATTTATTTAAAGCATCTTTAAGGAGAGTTTTATTTAAGATAACTTAAGCCAGGGACTAACATACACAGTAATAATAACAAGTGTGTCGTTGGTCGGGCGGCGCGCATGCGCGTCACCTCGCCGGCCGTAGGTAAAAGTGTTTAATGTGAAAACTTTGTGATGGCGACACTTCCCGCGACCATTCATCGCTTACATTCAATCTTTGTACCACAAAACTTATTTTAAACTATACTCTAACGAAAAAAAAAAACAAATCACTTTAAAAGAACTTTTTATTTTAATGTCTACTTAACATTTATATTATTCATAAGCGGAGCAAATAGGAGAATAAAACAAAAGGTTGAAATTTATTAGAAGTTTAAACAAATTAGTGAAGGGTTACGCTTGCATGACGCACATCGCTTCTACGTATTTTAAACGGTCTTAAGTATTTTCAGTTTTATTTCTAATTGGATAATTTGAAACATAGGCAACATGATCGAATAAAATGGGAACACATTCTTGACTCTTATCATTTAGCTACCTACTACCTGGGTTATACCTACCTACGGATAAATATTAGATACCTACCTACTACCAAGATACCTACGCAAAGGCAAACTCTTCAGTCTTCAAAGGATAACTTAGGTTCATTCCAGCATAATCTAGAATTTAGATCAAACATAACAAAAAAAATGCATTAAGGGACAATAATATCATTGGAATATCATGAATCACCAATTTTTCTAACGTTGCAATTACACACATAACTTAGATTACCAATTACTGCAGTCCACCAATTCTAAGAAGTACCGATTAACGTTTCATATTTTACAACATAACTCCCACTATTTCAATAACCTTTTCAGTAAAACCATGTAATTATGAAGCAATTTTTCTTTTATCACAAGATGCATAATGCTTTATCAGTAAATTTACATTCAAACCCTCCTAACAATGCAAAATAACCATCTGTCAAACAGTACTTCTTTTATTTGGTGAAGTAGTAGGAACCAGTTATGGAAACAGTAGAATTTTAAGCACTAGATATTAATTGTAATATCTAAACTACCAGTAGGTAACTATGCTGTAGGTAAGAACATACTTTCTAAGTTCTAAGATAACTGTATAAAAATGGAGTTTAAACAAATCTAAGGTAGAAATTTAAGATTATAATTTGAAATCGCCAGCCTTTAGTGAATAAGTAACTTAAATTAGCGTTTGCTGGCACCTTATGTGTCTAAGAAGACATCTTTAACCACTAATAGGACTTTTAAGAGTAAAAGTAAGTTACAAACTGTGTACTTATATTGTAAGTAGTTTAATATCTTAGCTCTCCAATTCTTCTTTATCTTCCTAGCCGAGCGTTTACCCAAGCTATGTTGTGTCCTGGCTTCTAGTTCTACCGGATCCAGCTGAATCTTTAACTAAAGAAGGTGTCTAAATACTTACAAATAATTCTGAAATGTAAACTGTAAGTATTACTCGTAGGTAATACTATGGAACTCTTGCTTTGAGAAAGAAATTCAGAAATCTTTGAGGTCCAGAAAGAAAGAAAGAAAGAACCGTTTATTTATGTGTTTTTTTTTACAATGCGAAAAATATTGCGTACTAAGAACTATTGTAGGTATGTATTTTATAACTCTAAGATATTTTTTTAACTATTAAATAATATTTAATCGCCGATCGACTCTACTTTAATCTATAAAAAGACTAGCTGTCCCGGCAAACGTTGTTTTGCCCTATAAATTAAAAATACCTACCCTACCCTACCTACCCTACCCTACCTACCCTACCCTACCTACCCTACCCTACCTACCCTACCCTACCTACCCTACCCTACCTACCCTACCCTACCTACCCTACCCTACCTACCCTACCCTACCTACCCTACCCTACCCTACCTACCCTACCCTACCTACCCTACCCTACCTACCCTACCTACCCTCCCTACCTACCCTACCCTACCTACCCTACCCTACCTACCCTACCCTACCTACCCTACCCTACCTACCTTACCCTACCTACCCTACCCTACCTACCCTACCTACCCTACCCTACCTACCCTACCTACCCTACCCTACCTACCCTACCCTACCTACCCTACCCTACCTACCCTACCCTACCTACCCTACCCTACCTACCCTACCCTACCTACCCTACCCTACCTACCCTACCCTACCTACCCTACCCTACCTACCCTACCCTACCTACCCTACCCTACCTACCCTACCCTACCTACCCTACCCTACCTACCCTACCCTACCTACCCTACCCTATTTATTATTGTAAGTCATCAAAAAATAAAAAAAAAAATTAACAAAAAAAAATTAAAGTTTTTAATTAACAAATAAAATATAAGGGTTGATCGTAGAGGGATGAAAATTTAGGGTTGTATGTATTTTTGTATGCTGTGTCATAAAAAAATAAAAACTAAAAAATTTTGCCTAAAAAATAAAAAAAAAAAATTAGGGGTGGACTACCCTTAACATTTAGAAGGATGAAAAATAGATGTTGGTCGATTCTCATAGATACCGGATAAGCACAAAAAATTTCATCAAAATCGGTCAAGCCGTTTCGGACGAGTTCAAGTTCGAACACCGTGACACGAGAATTTTATATATATAGAGATATTAACTCCTGATAAGTAATTATATATTGTTTTGGTATATATCTGTGTGTTTAATACTAATTAATAGGTATCTTACATTCATGGCTTGAAGTAGAAGAGTACAATTAACTACTAAGCAGGCGAAGGTGTGAGGTTTTTTCGCGAGCGAATTAAGACTCAAATGAGATATTTTCTTTTAAGATTGTTGCCCTATTCAATTGACTTGTGGTAAAAATATACAGATAATAATGAATGATGAAGTTAGGACTAATAAATGGCCTGAAATTAAATTTTTATGCGGACTTCACATTTTTTTGTTTATCTCCGATTTTTCTCTTTATCATTGGTGCTGTCCTAAAAGAAGTAACAGAATCTAAAAAGCAGCTCTTATATCTAAATCGTCGATTGAAATCTACATTATCTTATTATTAAATTTATATTCTCTGTATCAAAAAATAAAAGGTTACGGTTTTATTTTATTACTAGAGAAATACATTTATTTGTTACCTAATTTTAATAAGTATTATAGAGATTGTTAGCACTTAAAAGTTAAATTTTTAGTGCATATCTGATCGCGAGTTGGCCTGGTGATCTGTAACACAGGTTTTACTAATTCAGACACCAGTCTCTTCATTATGTACGAACAACTTAACTTTATATCAGTTCCATAATGATAAAAAAATATTTTTTTAATATTAAGTACCTAGATATTTATTATTGAAATTAAATTGGGAAAGAATGGTTATTGTTACATAGACAAAGTAGTCCTACAATACCTATGACCTACGATAACTTATGTAAGATTTGCTTATTACTAAATTAAAGGCAATATTTGATACTAATTTAGTGAAAAGCTTAAGAAAATTTTGTGATGTTAGCTGCCGTGTGGAAGTAAGTTACCAATTTTAAATCGACGCGTATAAATCAAGGGCCGTTGTTTTGGATTTTGATGTAAATAATTAGTCTATAATAATCAATCTACAATAAATAATTAACGTAATGACTAAGGTACCTACGTACACTTATAAACTCTTTTCGGAACTAACCATTCATCCCCAAATAGCGAATTGCAAAGTCAGCGTGACGGATCAAATATCTTTGTATTGTTTCCTGCGAAAAAGAACATGTTGAATTTTTCTCAGTTTTAGCCAGATAGGAAACGAAGGCTTTCTATGTTACAAATAATATGCGCCTATATTTTTATTTTTGAATAACATAACAAAAATAAATCTTAATTCATTAAGTTTTCTTTGAATTATTTCAGTCATGTTATAAAAACAAAAACGATTTTTTTTCTAGTAAACCTAAAAAGGTTCTTTGGAAACGGAAAAATGTATGAAATAAGTTTTTTTTTTCTTTGTAAGGGACACACATCGGACAATAGCTATATTATTTTATCACTGTTGTATCTTATGCAGTGAACTATGTTCTTAGCGAAATAAAGCATATTTTAACCAAAGTTTTTTTTTATCTAAATGAGCCTAGGTACGTCTAAATTAACTCCAAAAAATCGCTACAAGAAGTACGCAAGGCTGATAAGTTTCTACAAAATTACTCACACTACCCGTTACCTAAATAATAGTTTAATACATTATGTAATTGATAATAAAAACCGCCTTGAAGAAGCAAGTTTATAATAGTTATAAATAAAAATTGCAATTTTTACCAAGTTTAAAGTGTAAGCAGATTTTAAAATGGTAGGAAAAATTCGTTTTTATAATTGCGCGGTTGCATGTTACCGAGTTGGTATCACCACGCCCCACCTTTTGGGTACCACCAGACTTATAAGTCTTGTGGGGTGTGGGGCTAAAGTAATTGAAATTTAAGTCTTATTCGCTAAGCGATGGGGTATTTTATGGTATGTTAAGAATTACAGGTTTAAGGCGGGAAAGGTGGAGTTATGGTGCATTTGCATTTTTTTTCAGTTATGCTATAATTGAACGAGGTTTGAGTTGGTTTTTCTGTATATATGTGAAGTCTACACTGTGAAATATAATATTTCAGATTAAAGGTTTACATATACCTATATATTATGTAGGTAAGATATTATCTTTTTGTTTCCTATTCCATTTTCTGGGGCTCAATGTCAATAAATACATAAGTATGTCTGAAATTATAGAATTACAACAATAAAATCAAAGTTAAGCTAAATTCACACAACTCAAGCATTAATAAATTTTACCTATAATATGTATGTATTTAGAAATATATATAAGTATGGTTATCAGTAGTCTGGTAGCCATAACACAGGCTCTGCCTAGTTCGGTAACAGATGTCCGTGTGTGAGTTGTCCAGAGTTAATTAGGTTAGTACTTAGGTACCTAGTTAGGCTACTTAAAATACCAATTTAGCAAATGGAAAGCTTTTATTTAGTCATCGTCTCTACTTGTCCCAAACAAGTAGAGAAGACGATTAATTCTTCTGTTCAGTCCTTTCCCAAGTTATATTGGGGTCGGTTTCCAGTCTTACCGGATTCAGCTAAATACTGTATTATTACATGGAGCGACTGCCTATCTGACCTCCACAACCCATTTTACTGGGTAACACAGTATCCCATGGTAAGAAATAAAGAATGTTTATTATTTTTATCTCTACAACTTTTACTTAAATCTCACAATGGGTTTTTCTTTCACACCAGCCTAATTAAGTAATCTACACTTATAACAAATATCCGAATATACATCAAAACTAAAAAATAACACAAAACTAAGAGCTTCTTAACACTCTTACCTCAATTAAGTCTAAAATTATCAATTTTACCCCTTTTTAAGTTGTAAAGGTCAAGTTTAGGTTTTGTGTGCGTTTTTAGGGTTCTGTACACAAAGGATGCGAACGCTGACTGACAGACGGACGGACAGACAGCGTAGGCTTAGTAATAGGGTCCCCTAGGCCTCCACTGTCCGTCCGTCCGTTCGTCTGTCAGTCCGCGACCTGTATTTCATGAACTGTAATAGGTAGACAGTTGAAATTTTCACAAAGTATGTATTTCTGTTGCTGCTATTAGAAGAAATAAATAAAAAATATTAAAAATTAAAGTGGGCTTCCCTTGTAAAAACGTGTTTTATTTTGACTTATTTTGATCGATCTTAATAATGGCAACGGTTAGACGCTTGAAATGTTCACAGAGTATTGATATATTCGCTAACATATGTACTTAATATTAAAAAAATCAAGAGTCTTTAATCCTCATACAAGAGACGTGTATTTTTTTTATTTTTATAGCTCGATTTTAAATACATAAATCTTGTACAGTGATACGGAACTCTTACGCGCGAGTCCTATTGGAACTTAGCTGGATTTTAATAGATTTTTAACTTCGCGTGTTTTAACATAATGTTAAATAATCAGCAATGGCTATCAGCGCTAGTTTATTGACAAGGACTTGACAGTAGCTGATGACTTGTTGAACTTTTTCAAGTTCGGGTTTTGACCTCACTTTTAAAGTTGCGTTTTTTATTATTTTATTACCTAGAAGCTTTTCATTAACTTGCTTTGTATGTATATATGTTTGTTTAGGTCAAATCTTGAAAGCTAAATTAGAGCCATTTACTGACATCCGATTGAGATGAAATTTTGCATACTTTTATGAATTCGGTGAGATTGCAATATTCTGGTACTTTCGAGCTGGTCTGATGATGAAGCTAAAAGGTGGCTATAGGAACTCTGTAACGACACGTCGCAATCCCATCGTGTTTAGGCTTGTTTTATTTATCTTCACGATTTCGGTGAAGCCCAGCTGATTTAAAAGGTTGTGTTAAGAAAGATTAAAAAAAAATTTTTTTAGTCAGTTTGTTATTTGCTTGAGTAACGTCTAAGTTTACCACAATACCTTTTGCCTATTAGATATTATTATTGTAAGGCACAGAACTATTTATTATAGATTTCAGATAACTATATTTATTTCAATCAAGATTTAAAAAAAAACTGGTAAATTTTAACATAAATAAAGAATCAAAGATAAAGACAAAGAAACTCATAACGTACCGCCTCGTCATTATTTAACGAACGACAACGAATTTTAAAATATAATAATGATTAATAAAAAAAATTACATGACATTCACAGAAGCTCTAAATTCTGTAAGAGACATGAGACGGTCACGGGAGCTCTTCATTCTGTAAGTATTTTTTTAAATTAGCAAGCGGGTATGTGGATAAGTACCTATGTACCTTCTCTAAAGGCTATCTGTCCCTTCAGATATTTGAAGACAATATACCTATATAGTGACATATATATATACAATATATAGGTACCTATTACATTAACAGTCACGTCTTGAAACCATCAAATTATCTTCAAGCGGTATCAAGTAGATATTATTGCCAAGTTGCAAATTATACATTAAGAATCGATTAGCCATATTCCCTTGCAATGTAGACATATAAACGAGATAGAGTGTTAGTAGAACTGTACTTCTAACTCAATAAATTTAAGACTTAAATTATAATTTCATAATAAAACTCTTGAAAAGACTTGGTAATAAAAGTCGCTACAATTGTCGTCAGATTTATAAAAAAGTATTTATTTATAAACATATATTATAATCAAATAAAATAATAAATAATCACATGAATAATAAAACTAAGTAACAAATTAAAAAGCATCAAAACAGTATAAACGTATTCTTGACAATATCTTTAACGCAGCGAGAGCGAACTGCTAGCGCCATCTGTTATCGAGTAGCGCAACTAAACTGTACTAAAAACCGTTTTGGTTAATATTGTTATTTCGGGAACGTTTTCTTGTATTTTATAGTAAAATTATAATGTATTGTTGTTTAATACTAAAATGTATTCGCTTTTTATTTAAAGTAGTAAGTTGTAATCGTTAATTAATTTAACAGAAAGTTTACATAAATGACGGTTGTGTAAATATGCGATTACACAAATTGATGATTTTTATTGCAAAAGGTGTGAATTTAAAAAAGACAAATTAATGATAACGAGCTCGAATTATTAATTATGTAAACAAATAAATTAAATTTAAACATTGATAGTGGCTTTGACTGAAGTTAACTAAACATATCTTTTTTTATAGGTATATATTATCAGGCAGAAACAAATGCTAAATACATTAAAAATATTAGGTTTGCCGTTCTAACAAAAGGTACACGTAATCAGAAAGTGAGTATTCTCGATAGCGCCATTAAGCGTGGCACAAACGGAGTGACATACAAAAATTATCAAATCATTTTTGTTTAAAACTTAACATTATTGAATGAGAATTTTATATTTATTAAATGTTATATACTAGGTACTTATATGGATTAACTCTGGTTAGTACCTTAAGCCCGCTTCCACAAGCCCGGGTTATCTTTTTAACTCAGAGTTAAATGCTAACTTGAGGTTAAATTAACCGTTTAACATACAATATTGTCAATTTAACCTCGTGTTCTAAAACTCTGGGTTAAGCTTTTCGTGCAAGTTGGCATAAAATAAATTTGTTTTTAACGGATCCTGTCGAGATTTAAGCAGAATGAGTTTAATATGATGTTAGCTATCTGTTGAAAGATCAGCCATTATCATTTTTGTTAATAGCTGTTTTACTAGCTGCGTCCGTCGGGTTTACCCGCGCATTATCCTTTTCAGTAAACCTATCAGGATTAAAAGAATCCTTAGTTAATAAAAGTTACACCTATGTGCCAAATCGTTTAATATTTTTTTGTGTGAGACCGTTACATACACCCACTTACATTTAAGTAGGTATAATATTAGTAGGATATTGAAAAAGCCCAAAATATTAGTCATGTAGTATAATACAATAGTATGTTTTTACGATTTAGTATGAAAAGTACTTTAATAACAATAAAATTCTGTCAAGCACTTTCATACGTCGGACCCCTAACAATAAAAACATTATATATTATACTAGCTGTCCCCCGCGACTTTGTTCGCGTGTTTTAGTTTCAACGGTTTTTCATTTTTGCAACATTTTTCATTTATGCTCCGCTCCTATTGGTCGAAGCATGATGTTATATAGCCCATAGCCTTCCTCAATAAACGGACTATCCAATACAAAAATAATTTTTCAGTTCGAACCAGTAGTTCCTGAGATTAGCGCGTTCAAATAAACAAACAAACAAACAAACAAACTCTTCAGCTTTATAATATTAGTATAGATTAGTATAGATTTTTTACCTCACACCGCCCAAAGAAATAGGTAAAACAAAAGTAAATCAGTATTCATAGTCTATTTATCTAAATTAATTCGCTACAAAAAGGTTATCTACTTGAACATTTAAAATGCCACAAAATATATAAAAATAAAACACACACGATTGATATCGTCTTTTTATATTGTTTTTTGGCATCATGTCAATATACTTTGCTTGTCGCAAGTTTAGAGCTCTTTAAGTAGGTAGGTATATTATCAAACGGATTTAATTTAAAGAATGCATGTTTAATCTTTGTTAAGTTTTTTTTTGGAAGAGTTCTACCTCAGTTATCCTAAGCACAGGCGTTGACTGCTTCAACGGACTTGGCAAAACCTTTGGCCTCCAGCCGGAGCAATAGAAAACCTTACTACGTTAGCAATGTTCACAAGGACACCCCCTGCGGTGTTCGGAGTTCGACTTAGTCCGTTGCTAACAATCTTAATAAGGCAAACAGCAAGGGACGGTTGGATCTAAGTTTTTATTAAGCATACTTACATTTTTATTGCTAGTTTGATCGGCTTGAGCCAGCTTGATCTAGGGACGGAGAGCTTCATTAAGTTCATAAAAGAAACCTTACGTGTTTAAGTAATACTTAAGTCTATGTAAGAAGGCATAATAAAAAGAGTTTTATTTTAAGTAGGTACCTACCTAAATAAATTCTAGTCTTTGCATGCATGCTAATTATATTCTGGTACTTTAAAGAAATGTTTATACACATAAATGTGGACAACATCACATAAATTCCTCTGAACCCAAAGTAAGTAGCTAAAGCACTTGTGTTATATGTTAAGAAAAAAAAAGGTACCACAAACACCCAGATCTGAGTCCCGTTTTCTACATTGACCCGTCCGGGGATCGAGCTCGGGACATCAGAGCTGGAGACACCTTAAAAACCGGTGTGTACGCCACTCGACGAC
The DNA here is from genome assembly GCA_932294365.1 of Diachrysia chrysitis. Lineage (NCBI taxonomy): Eukaryota > Metazoa > Arthropoda > Insecta > Lepidoptera > Noctuidae > Diachrysia > Diachrysia chrysitis. The sequence goes on along the minus strand of OW028661.1, from coordinate 10,369,274 downwards.
CGAGGTCGTCAAAACTAATTATAAATAACATCACTGCCTAGTGCCTTTTATAAAATAGGACAGAGCAAGATTCTGTCCTTTTCCTTTTGTTCCTAATCACTCGAGATAATATTAGGCATATCTAAATACTCTCCTAACTATATAAATATAACTTTGCCTCTTCTCTAACTGCGTACCTACTTTTACCTTTAATCCGAGAAATGTAATAAAATGGCCTAAGTTCCTACTACGACATTAAAACGCGATAATTTATATTCCGCTTGTAATTTTAATCCAATCATCTTAAGACAACGTAAGCCTATATAATATAAAAACGAGATATTCTCTTGTTTTAAAAGAATTCGCCATTTTGAATTGCGTAGTCGATCAAAACAGACGATTATCGGCGGAAACCTGGGACGTAGCTCATTACGTATTGTTTTTTTTTTTACAAAAAATACAAAATGAAACTTATTATAATACCTAATACCTATTAATGGACGAGATTTACTTCGGTTGTAATTAAAATCATCCGTGATACCTCGTTGATTCGTTTTAGATAGTAATAAACGATTTCAAATCGCTTTTGAATGTCAGAATTATTGATTTGATGGTCGATCTCATGCCTATTTTATACATAATAGTATATTTGAATGAAGTTTGATCGGAAAAATGAACTATTAAATGTTATAGCAGCCACCCGCGTATGTATGTATATTTTTAAATTGTAACTTATGTGTATAAATTATATGTAGCTCTAATTTAGTTTTTATGTTGTAAGTAATTATTGTAATCGTAAATATAAGCAAAATACGATCAGTAATTTTAGTTTTAGGTTTAGGGTTCGGTACGGAAAGGTTGCCCACGGAACCCTGTTACTAAGCTTCGGCTGTCTGTCTGTCTGTCTGTCTGTCAGCGTTTTGCATTTGAGGAACCGTGGGTAATAGGTGAAATTGTCACAGATTATGCGTTTCTCTTGCCGCTATACCAACAATTAATTAAAAGTACATACTGCTGCATATGTACATAATTATATATTATTTATTTATGTTGTACGATGGTACATACCCCTTCGTTCGCATTCTGCTATGTACATATATATGTATTTATATATATTGTACGATGGCACAGATCCCTTCGTGTTTAAGTCCGACTCGACCTTCACCAATTTTAAAAGTAAAGCAATCGTATCTATATACAACATAGTGGCATAAGCCTAATGGTTAGGGCGACGGCCTTGTGATTGAGAGGTCGCAGGTTCGAACCCCACTCATTTCACTATTGACGCGAACCCACTCCAGATACAAGCATATTTAGCTTAGTTGAAGGGGTTAAACCTTTAAAAAAAAAACAAAACAACAGTTACCAATCTAAAGTAAGAAGCTTCAAGTGTCCTACTTTTACCATAATGCTGTTTCTTTTAAAAAGTTTTGCAGCAGTGAATCTGTACGGACTGGTCACTGGCTACTAAAATATATTTTTTGACCAACTTTGCTTTACCTCTGTAGTTTTGGAACAGTTTCAGACAGTTATTATTAATTACTATTATTATACAGTTATTATTAAGTGGTTAATATTAATTACTAATTCTACATTTTGTTTCTGATTTAATAACTTAATTTTCTCCGGGGTCCGAGTGCGCACATGCTTTTTAAAGATCTAGCTAAACGCCTCGTTGACACTTCGCGCGACCCAAGGGCTGGCTTTTACCTTGGACAGAGGATAAGCATTGCCATCCAACGTGGCAATGCCGCCAGCCTTTTGGGAACACTCCCAGTGGACAGCGATGTGGAGGAATTTTTTGATGCCATATTTTAGGTTTATTTTTAATATTAGATTAGTTTATTTTATAATTCCTTTAGTATGTATATATAGTTAAGTTTGTAAATATTTAAAATTGTTAATTAATTTAATAAAGAATTTTCTCCAAAATCAGCATACCTTTAATATTAACGACACTAAGACCCACTGTCCGCAAAGGGGTAGCTTCATAGATGACCTCCGAACTCTGTGGTCCCGGGTTCGATCCCCGGCCGGGTCAATGTACAAAACCACTTTTCTACATTACCTCGGGTCTAGGTGTTTGTGGTACCTTCGTAGTCTCCTCCATAACACAAGTGCTTTAGCAACTTACTTTAAGGTTAAGGTTCAGAGCAATGTATTTGATGTTGTGTTTACTTATGTATTATTTATTTATTACAGAAGTTTTAAAATACCTTGCAGCTTGTGCATCATTCGTGACATATTTTGTGACAATGCCGTTAAACTACAAAGACGTTATTTTAGTTTATTACTTACATGCGAAGTCGCCGTGGGCATATTGGGCGCATCCATATACGGAAGAAAATGTCAACTGTACATTGTTCGTAGCAGCAACTAAATTAATATAATAACTTTTGTGAGGAGTATTCATAATTATTTAAAACAAAACGGTTTACTCACGCATATTCTCGGGATCGCCCGACTAGTTTCAGACTCAATAGGAGTCCCTAATCATAAGCTGACGCGGCGGCGGTGGTGTCGCGAGTCGACTCTCTATTGAGTCTAAAACTAGTCGGGCAATCCCGAGAATATACGTGCGTAAGCCGTTTTGTTTTAAATAATTATGAATACTCCTCACAAAAGTTATTATATTAATTAAGTTGCCGCTACGAACAATGTACAGTTGTTATTTTCTTCTGTATATGGATGCCACTCAATGTACGCCCAGTGTATGGCGTGCTGTACGGCAGTCGTCATGAAGCCTGCACTTGCATCTCCGTCGACAGTTTCATAGTTTTGTATGCAAGCTGCAAACAGGCGCTCACCAAACGCAAAATCTATACTTATCTATACTATAATATTATAAAGCTGAAGAGTTTGTTTGTTTGTTTGTTTGAACGCGCTAATCTTAGGAACTACTGGTCCGATTTGAAAAATTCTTTCAGTGTTGGATAGCCCATTTATTGAGGAAGGCTATAAGCTATGTAACATTACGCTGCGACCAAAGGAGCGGAGCATAAATGTAAAATGTTGCAAAAATGAAAAACCGTTGAAACTAAAACACGCGGACAAAGTCGCGGGGGACAGCTAGAGACAAATACGCGTCTATAAAGCTACGCCTCCGTAGACAGTAGACCCAAGAACAATGTAAACAGTTAATTATTTAACTCTTAAGTAAATTAGGCACATAGATGTTAAAAAATACATATTAAATTGCAAAAGTTTGTAACTAACTATAATAATTGTTTTTCTCTATGCTAAATAGGTAATTAAACTTATAATTAAGTACCTTTTAATGACTTTTTTAAACAAGACCTTATTTTAAAGTAAGCGTATATTGCGCTATAAAATTCACAGCTTTGGTTAATTACCATTGTTTCATCGCGTATTTAATTTTATTATTGTGTTTTATTTAAACGTTATCTTAGGATTTAATAGGTAACAGATTGTATTTTATTTTTAATTTTATGGCAACCATCTTAAATTCAGCCATGAAAACATTTTTTTTTCATTAATGTTAAGAAATTACGGTATTTAAATATGATAGAAAATTTCTTAATAAAATACATTGTAAAAATTAAAAAAATACCATTCGTTTTCTGTCATATCCTGATATTAGTAAAGTGATGCCTTTTAAGAAAATTCAAGATGCATCTACATATACCTACATGTAGGTACCTACATATTAAACTTAAACCTAACTTAGATAAGCTAAACCAATACTAAGAAAATAAAAGTACTTTTCATTCATCTCTTAGTAAGTAGGTACTACCCACCTCCCTCTAAAAGGAGGATTATATTATCTATTCTATACTAATATTATAAAGCTGAAGAGTTTGTTTGTTTGTTTGTTTGAACGCGCTAATCTCAGGAACTACTGGTTCGAATTGAAAAATTCTTTTTGTATTGGATACTCCGTTTATTGAGGAAGGCTATAGGCTATATAACATCACGCTACGACCAATAGGAGCGGAGCATAAATGAAAAATGTTACAAAAATGAAAAACCGTTGAAACTAAAACACGCGAACAAAGTCGCGGGGGACAGCTAGTATTATATTATATATAATTGTCTGATTTATTAACAACTAGCACCCTCTTAGGTTCCGCCCGCGTAAGTATAGTTCCCGTTACCGTAAGACATATTTTTTGCGTGACTTTTTCCCATCTTTTATAGTTATTCTGCTATTCGGAGTGAAGACGAATCCAACAAATCAAAAATCATTTAAATCGGTCCTCCCCTTCTTGAGTTATAAATGGTGCAACGAACCCGACTTTGTTATATGAACTAGCTGTTGTCCGCGGCTCCGCTCGCGTAGGTATTATACATATAAACCAGGGGTTCCCAAACTTATTTTGTCTACTGCCCACTTTGAGAATAAATTATATTTTAGCGTCCACATTTTTTCACCTACTTAAAAACCACTATAACTTCAAAATAAATTTATTATTGTGAGCTATATTAGCGGAGATTCGATTTTATTTCTGGGTCTCTTAGCGCCCCCCTTTAGGCCTGCAGTGCCCACAAGGGGGCGTTATCGCCCACTTTGGGAAAGGCTGATATAAACAATCCTCTTGAATCACTCTATCTATTGCTGAAAACTGCATTAAGATCCGTTGCGTAGTTTAAAAGATCTAATAATCACAAACAGCAGAGCGTTTTTTGTTTTTTACCTTACTAAGTATATGTAAAGAACATATCAGACAGGAAATTCGTATTTAAAAATCAATTGATCGTTCAAATTCTCTTTGAAATGCACAATAATAATATATGTCTAAATATACCTATGTAACAAATATAAATAATAAAATATAATCATAATCTACCAACTCATTAATTTGTTCAAAACGTTTTATTGAGTCGTTAAACTTATGTGGCATGTATAAGTTACAATTCAAAATTTGACGACTATAATTTCAGTCATAAAATCATATTATTACAATAATCATGTCGTAATTCTATGCTATCATCATTATATACGATATCATAACATAATTAGCCGCAACCCGGTATCTATAATTAGTAAATTTAAGACTTTTATTAATTTAGCTATAAAAAGTATTATAATTTAAAAGATATAAAATGTGGAGCATCTCTAGCGGTGTAAGCGTACCGAAAAAGAATGTACCTATTTCATAGACAATCGTTAAAGTCGGAGTTGACTTTTACGACCGGAGTTTGTTATGACGGCGAAACGACATGTCGTATTTCTAATAAAATCTTTATAATACCTACGTATTTTATTGCTATTTTTCTATTGGGTACCGTCCAAATTTTGTTCATCCTATCCGCGACTGTGGGAGTTTTGGCTTTGTTTTTTATTTTCCTTTTAAGGATTATAGAAACTGTGTTCTCTATACCATATTAAGCATTAGTTTAACTCGTTCAAGGTTACCTGTAACTGTAAGGACAGCTTGTAGCCGCTTGGTTCAAATAACGGACCCGTTACAATGCCCACCAACAATAAAATACACCCGCATTCAAACTAAAGCGCAAAAAAATAAGTATAAACTATTACTTACACATTTAACACCATAAAAGGTACTTCCATTCAACACTACAATAAAACAAAAACTCAACGGATTATAATCGTTTTCAAAATCTCAAAATGGCCGACATTAAATATTATATTTTTTTTTAATCCGCAAAGTTCAGCTGTAAATCACTGCTAAGAAACAATTTGTGTGGCGTCATTAAAAAAACAATTACTTTTGAAATTAGAACATTAAATGCGCGCGTATATTTTATTACTTTTTAAACTGTTGAACGCAACAGCCTATGAAATAACTTGGTTTGGACACAGTTTTTAATACAATATGTTTTTAATATTATGTGTTTAGTTATAATGTTGTTTTGTTTGGGTCCAGGTAACTACTGAGCGGTTTGCACAACAGTCCTAGTCTTTAAGGGTCCTGTACCAAAACATTGTAAGAACACTTCAGATTCAAGACGATTCCACTTGAAAACATTGAAAATTTTGGGTTTCTCAAACTTTGGGACGTATTAGGAATCGAAATTTTGATTACTCTACAAATTTAAAAAAAACAACATCGTAAGTCAGTTCGACTAGCGACATACCGTACATATAAATGATTAAGTAGTTGGTATTACATAAAACTCACGTTTGCAAAACATTCGTTTGTAAGTCGACATTGAATCAAACGATGATATCAATCATATCATCCGATTTCTACATAAAATACTTATTTAGTTCCATACCAAGACTAAGTAAAACTCGTACGCAGAGTTTATAATGAGTATTCTTCCTTGGAATAACTCATTTGAAACTCTGCGTACCTAGTTAATTGTGATGTTCCTTTGCCTAGCTTTTTTCCATACTGTCCTTGGTCGGTGCGGTCGGCTGCCAGTCGCAATGCTGCGATTTCTAAATACCGTATTTAATAATACCCAAGTACCTACCTACGATAAGCCAAGTTTTCAAGCATTAAAAATAACGATAAAACAGAAAAAAATATATATGGAATTTATTTTTACATGTAACATATAATTGGAATTTGTTCAAAGTCTAGGTGTTTATGTTTTTTAGATTTTCTATAAGAATGTCGTAGTCAGTAGACCTATATGAGAAAAAATTGGTAGCATTAAGTATAAAAAAAACGTAATTCATATTCACTATAAGAATTAATTTGAGTTTAAACTATTGGTAGTTTTATATAACTTCCATGAACTAAATACATAAATAAATAACAATGAACCGGCATTATTTTACAGGTTGTACATACCTACCTATTCTATATTATAAAAAAAAAACAATTAATTAGCCACCTAAAACGGCAAAACATATTGACAAACTTTACCAAAATAAACTCTTGACATTTTTTTCTTATTTTAGTAAACTATTGCATCGTTCAAAAAGTTTTTGCACATTTTTTGCGAGTTTGCCCTACGACCGTATCTATAATGACTATGGAAATATTTTGAAAGAAGAACATTTATGGACTGCGAAAGTCGTCGCCGATGACGGCACCATTTTTCTTGATCACTTGAAACCAAGACATGTGGTCGTTCAGCCAAAAATGTCATTTATTTTAAATTAGGAATTTGTATTTCAAAAATGAGTTAAGTTTTTCTAATGTCGTTGAGTGAATAAGGCACAAAGTTATTTATAGCTCATTACAGCTTTGAATTCTAAAAAACATGGTGAAAATCTAAGAAGTAAATAAAAAGGTCATATATTGCTGAGCCTTCCCATATCAAACAAAAAAACTTAAGCCTAATTGTTTAAAACTTCGTGACCCAAACTGTTGCACTAACCAGCTTACCCCGTTGTAACTAACCTTAATAATACAAGTACTGTCGCCCCGCCCACAGCAATCTGCATGCCGCGCCTCACATCAACCCGTGTTTCCACAAATTATATTAAATATCCACCATTTTGTAAGCCTGCGCAATAGTAAATATTTAAAACATTAAATTAATGTTGCATGAATACTTTGGAGTTTTTACAACGAATTTGGAATATGGAACGCAAGGTTAGAATGAAGGTTTTACACGATTCTTTGGTTTTAATTCCTTGTTCAAAATCTTTTGTTTCATTACAAGTTTGTTTTTTAGGTAAGAATTTAATGGCATCTTCTTATAAATCACCTGACCAGTTCTATTTGTCATTTATAGGATGCATGTTGTCTGGAAGAGTTTACACTTGTTTTACATTTACCTACCTACTAGCTAATTTTTTTTTGTATGCCAGTCTTATTTACTCTTTGTTTCATCGCAATGTTTTCCTTTAACTTCTCATTGGTGGCCTAAATCATTATATTTTAATTTCTTTAACATTCTCTTTAGACAGTTGTAGTGCAAAATGGACGGATAAGTCCAGCAGAGGCTAGAGGTAAACGAACAAAGTGGAAAATAGTTTCTGGTCGGATGAGACAAGCAGCAGATTGAAGAGAATGGGACTTAAACATTCAACTGTGTTGACATTCAAAAGTGGCGCACACACCGGTTTTCGAGGTGTCGCTAGCTCTGAGGTCCCGGGTTCGATCCCCGGCCGTGTCAGCCATTTTCTAAATTGTCTCGGGTCTGGGTGTTTGTTACCTTCGTTCTCTGAATTCCATGACACAAGTGCTTTAGCTACTTACTTTGGGTTCAGAGCAATGTATGTGATGTTGTCCACATTTATTTATTTATTTAACTGGCCTGAGCCCAGTTGTTGGATTGATGGTGGAGGTGAAAATGAAGAAAACAGTTAACAACTTACCTAGTAAAGGTAAGTTGTTAAACTCATAAGTTTTCGTGTTTAAATAAATGGTAGACAAAATCTTTGCCTGTCATTTGTGGCATTGATCCTTAATATTATATCTATATCTATACGCTATTGTTTTATTATTTGTTTGTGCAACATACTTAACAATTAAATTTAATGGCATAAGTAACATCGCAGATGATTGTGTCCAAGATAATAAAAAATTAATAATCTTACTTTTAGGTATTAAGTTATAATTTATTGTTTAACATTGTTATTGTAAAATGGCGAAGGTTATGGGCATGTAAATTAGGTCAATGCTCCGTCATATAATAGAATCCATTTCAGATGTTGTATTTACTTACGATAAAATTAAAGGTTTTCTTTCTGAAAAGGTCTAAAATCAAGGTGATGAATATAAATAGATACTTACTTTTCATGAATAAGTAGCCTTTATCATGCAAAGTTAAAGGCTGATATTATTTATTTAGGCATAGTACCTATTTTTCTATAAGTATGAAATGCTGGATCTAACGACGATGGAGTTTAAATTGTTTTGAAATTAAATATTAGTCATAAAATTAGTCATGAAATTACAAAACGATGACTGCCTGCTTGGCGGCCTGCTTAGCCTTTAGGCGGACCTGTGCGGCGATTCTGTCAAGGTCACGTCTGCCCTGAACAGTGAGGATGCGACCACCATCTTGAACTTTTCAACCATTTTTAATGCCTCGAGAGCCTGCAGGGCTTTGCGGGCGATGCTGCCTGATGTCCTGCAGAAATGTGAGGGAGTGACACCATTGCGTTTGCGGCCACCAAAGATCTTGGTGACAGTCTTTACTCCAACTGGAGAGCGGATGTAGATGTAACGGAGGATGGCAGCGCAGCGCACATAGAACCAGTCTGGGTCATAGGGAGCAAGCTCCTTGAAGCGACCAGTCTTCACCAGGTCCATGTGGTCTGGCACCTTAACCTTGCCAGTCTTCTTTAGATGGGTAGCGACGGTCTTGACGACCTTGTCCTGTTCAACATCTTTCAATGTAAAACAGCGACAAGCCCTAGTTTCGCACGGGTAGCCAAATATCAAAGACCTTTACACACAAACCTTCTCCTTGAATCACTCTATCCATTGGTGAAAACCATATAAAAATCCGATCAGTAGTTTTTGAGTTCATTGCATTTAGACAGACGGATAGACAAACGCGGCGGGAGAGTTTGTTTTATAATATTTATAGAAAGTAAGACTCTGTTAAGTCATTCCAGGTCAAGGTTAGGCTTTATGTAAGTCTAAGTTCTCAATTAATTATTCCACGAGTCTAGTTAGTTAAGAGGTTACTTCTAAACAAGAATTATAAACAGTTAAGACGTATAAAAGTTAAAAAAAACTTAACACAACCGATTCCATAACCACAAAGCAAAAAGTTAACTGAACCATCGACAAACCGCGTATCACTTACCGCAAACAAAACTATCCCCCACAATATATTTAACTATAATTTCGCCGCTTTCTTAATAGTTAACAATTGATAGTTTTATAATTGACACGTCATCCAACTTTAAATTTCAAGCACTATTGTGTTCAACTTAGTCAAATAATGCCTTACAAAATTAATATAATAATCTACATCCGAAAGGTGATTGATTGCGATGAGTCAGCCATTTTGTTTTTTGTCTATGGTCGGGATGAAATGGCGGGCTTTTTGATGGATAGAAGTGTCGAATTCGTTTAGTTTTTCACGCATTGTATTGGGTGTTAGAAGATTCTTTGACAAGTTATATATACTTAGATAAATTAGGAGAATTTCTAAGGATTTTTTTCGATTCAAGATACCGTCTTTGTTTTCGTTTCATTGGTAATGATTTTGCTATTGCCTAGGCACATACCTATGTACTTAGACTGTACATAAGTAAAGGATGATTAAAAAAAAGAATATTAGCTATTAATGGTTAGAATATTGAGTGTCATTGAATGATTTTTATATAAACGATAATAATTAGATATGATTATTAGAAAGATGTAGGAAGGTCCCTACGGGCATTATTCCAGAAAAAATGTTCTTTTTATTCCTACTTGGTCTTTAAAGGCCTATGTTACATTGGAGAACTAATTTTATTTAGGGAATACATCGTTTTTATAATTTGGTATTGCTTTTACTTAAAAGGAGGACCCTTATATTTAAGATATAAGGTAAAAATTGAACGTTTCTGTAATATATATATATATATATATTTTTTTTTTTTTAATAAATATCTTGGGACATTTCACACACGGTCATCTGATCCCAAACTAGGCAGAGCCTGTGCTATGGCAACCAGACAACTGATAAACATACTTAAATATTTCTAAATACATACATATTATAGATAAATTACACCCAGACACAGAACAAATGATCGTGCTCATCACACAAAGATTCGTCCTGGGTGGGAATCGAACCCACGACCTCCGGTTTAGCAGTCAGGGTCACTAACCACTAGACCAACAGGCCCGTCAAAAAATATATATAAATATTTTTATAATAATTTCCTATTTAGTCCTATTTTACAGGCTTTTTTAATAATTTTAATATTCTACTAAACTTGTTCGATAAGTAGTTACACCGGAGCCCCGTCGGCCAGCAGATCATAGGTCACCTTGTCTGATTGAGGATAGCGCGTAAGATGCGCGTGCGCCGCCCGCCGGCACAAGATACGTTGTACAATGTATAGTGTTATCAATAATAAAAGTTTTAGTTTTTTATCTTTAGGTCATCTATAATGGTTGATAACATTTGATCTTAAATTGATTACTATCAATTAAATTACAACGATATGGAAGGGATTCCAACGCGATTTTTTATTTATGAATCCGATAATTAAAATTAATCACGTAGTCAGATTCTGTTTTATTTCATGCGTCATATAATTAGATTTACTATACCTAATACCAGTTTATTCGTAATTCAGTAGTATTGTAAGTTAAAAATCCATAATTTAAATACCACTTACGCGAATTTAAGCGAACGTGAACTGAAATGAAAGGATTGGAAGAAATTACTTCGTTATTTTCTTAAAAAAATAAATAAACGTATAGATATTTTCCTGTTCGAATTCGAAATCAAAATACTTAAATTTGCTTAAATTCAATCCGAATAACAAACGGGAGAGTCTTCTCCCGTTTCGCATTCGACTATAAGTACTATACTTTTTCTAATCTTGCAATACTATCCTCCAACCAATACCTGTATGACGGCAACTACAAGTTTTACTGAATCTTGTCTAGATGCGAGATATCAAGCTAACGAGGTAACCTGAGCGGGCCACACCGACCTATCAAATATATTGTAACTTATTCCTCGCATTATTATGTTATTTCTGTAACGTAGCATCAATGTGTTAGGTTATGTTTTGTACATCATTTTTGTCAAGTTCAGTGAGTTGGAAATAAAAACGACTTTTTGTAGCAAGGCGATGAAACAATCAGAACATTTTAAAAGCCATCTCCGTAAATTCTTGGGGTCGCCTAGTTTCTAACTCAATAGGAGTCCCTAATCATGAGATGACGTAGCGGCGGCGATGTCGCGATATGAACGAGAATATTTGTAAGTAAACTGTTTTGTTTCAAATAATTATGTATACTCCTTCCTTAAACTTAATCTATAATACTAGCTATAGACAAATACTCATACAAAACTGTAGATTCCCTGACCCACTATCGTTATAAAATGATATGTGGAGTTAAACACTGATCTGATCTGCCGGCCCCTGCGCAGTGATGATGATCGATAGTGTTACGGTGAACTATGGGAAATGGCGCGTGCGCCTATAATAAATCTTGTTTCATGTCTATGGGTCCACACTCCACACGATACAGGAGAAGCTTTCATCAACTTTTATAGGATTTTTCTGAGCAACAACGCATAAAGTACAAACAAATGACAGTGTGCTCGGAAAGATAAAAGTCATGCATCAGCATTTTGGATTAAAAATAAGTAAACTATGTACTGTGGGCCAGTACGAACCAGTATAAACAAATAAAATCGTAAAATTTGAGTCAGCAAAATAAGTTTATAATAAAATTATAAAATATAAATACATATTTGAGTTGAACACAATAATTAATCGAAGCGAAAGAAAAAAAAATCTGAGTGCAGAATTTTTATTCCATTACTGGGTTTAATCTTTTTACTTTTTGGTAGGTTTTCATTCCATCTTTTAGTGTCTACATAGAGCCGACGGCCTTCCGTTTTCTCGGGAAGCTTACAAGACTAAAATAAATCGTGTAGACATATATACCTGTTCTTATATCGCAGTATGGAACCCACATCATTATAAAAGAGTTTGACCTTTTAATAGCCGAGTACTCACCGATAGCTCAGTCAAACGGTGGATTATAATCGTATGAGATCATTCTCTCTCAGTCAAAGTTCACAGTACAATAACCGTGGGAATGAATAAGCAGTAAGTTACACCAAAAAATATCTTAGGAATGTCCATCTCAAGAATAAGCATAATTATTGATTAAAAAAATCAAATTTATCTTGAGTTCCGTAAAGCGAACTTAAAAAAAATAAATAAAACCAAAATGTCATTATTTTAAAATAGAATTCAATTATCAATGGCATATAATTGTCATCGATGACATAAAAAGGAAATAAAATGTTTGAAAATCGAACACCAAACACTAAAACTGTTCGAAGCGATCGATTTTTAAACGGGAAAAAATAATCGTCGATTTTATAAACATAAAATAGGAACACAGGTGTAGTTAAAACATTACTAGATATTCTTATAACGTATTAAGCAGTTACTTTTACGTTTAGAGTATCGTTCAACCGCATCGAATATTGCCCATTAACTATAAAAATGCAATAAAATATTAGCTATTAAAAGTAATGTCCAATCAAAGGAGGTTCTATACAAGTTTAACGATCGATTCACATTTACGACATGGTCTAGCAAGACAAATCGTGTCGCGATTGGTCTGTGAGTTTTTATCGGGTGGGTCGACCAATTATCGTCCCTCGATTATAGATTTCGAATCAAGTATTTGATTTTGGAATTAGTTCCGTATTCGTGTACGGCATTTTTAATACTTTTTTTTTCTTAAACAATTTTATTTACTAAGCCACCTCTAACCTTAAAATCGGAGATTGTATAAAATATTTTATAGTACATTTAAGTTGACGTAATTCTGAAAGCAAATTGTGTTTGCTAAACGTTTATCAGACAGTTATGAACGCTAAATATTTTGAGGTTACAAAAAACGGTTTAAAAAATTTGATTCCAAAATAAATTGGGTGGAAAGGAAAGCCAACAATCGGTACATCGTTTCGATAAAGCTACCGACACAATATCTACACGATACGAAGAGTCGTAACCTCAATCAAAATGACGATAAACTTTGACAAAAATTCCACGTTAAGCCGTCTTATAATTATCCATATATTACCAAATCCCAGTTTGAAACTACCTGGGTGTAGGGTGGCCAAGATTTTGATGGATTCAGGATAAATTTGAGATTTTAATTGACTGTTATTATGGCATAATGACACCGTATTCATTTGTAGGTATTGTGAGTTTATCAAAATATTAAGTTTTGTATATCGCACTAATTAAACAAGTTGTATTAGTAAAAGATAAAAAAAACAGCACTGCCCTGCAAAGAAACATTAAAATCTGCTAGTGCAGGTTTCTTTATAATAATTACATTAAATTATTTCTCGTTTCAAATTCCATTTAAACAAGTTGCATATATTTTTGTAAACCATTAATTAAACTCTTTATTTTGATACCTTACTTATAAGGTTGGTTAAAAACATATTAACAACATACCTACAATTTATTTCCAAAATTCCGCGATTCAGTCGGTTAAAGGTGGGTGAAAACATTAAAATCCGAGTGACCAGATCGAAATATTTTTAAGAATGACCTTCCTAAAAATATGATGTTCATATATAAACAAGAGCAATGCTAAAATACTGTAACTTGAAGATTTCTGCAGTCATAATTATGTAGATAGACAGACTTGTCATATCAAATATAATGAGAAAAAGTAACCTACAGCTTTGACACCAAGGGGAATTTAGGTCTTTCAATATACTGACAAAATAATTGGGACTTATCCAAAAAATTAAAAATATATGTGTCATCCCATTCCAACAGCAATTATAACCGCGCTCACCCACGTCAAAAGAGACCCGCGCACTGACGTTTATGGAAAAAAAAATCTTAAACCTTTTAACAGAACTGGCCGGCGATAACTCAAGCGAAATGTCCAAACTGTATTGAAAAAAAAAAAAGATTTTCGAATTTCGAACATAGAAAGTGTTAGCGACAATAGGATATTCAAAATCTTGTTAATAAAGCGTCTAGTAGGCCCGGGTGGCTCACAAGCCACAGGTGTAAAGATTTCAAGGGCCTTTATCTAAATGTGGGAATTTACCTGATGGAACGGTAAAATGGAGCTACATAATCTTATATTTATTAGGTAAGTAAAGAACTACTTAATACATAATAATTATCTCGGAGTAGCTTGTTGTAATAATTTCAATCAACCATTTAGATAAAATCATTATCGGTATCGTGATGAAGTACCTGAAAGCTTGATGGATTCAGAGAGGTTTATGCATAGTTATCTACAGGGACTGAAAACGGTTACGGTTAAAGGTTAAGATACCTCAAAAATGTACCGGTACCGGTTTAAAATAAAGGTTGAACTATACCCATACCTTTATAAATAAAGGTTGGGCTAAACAGTTATTTAACCTTTACACGATTTCGGTATCGAAAAGCATTCGCGACGGCGCGGTGCGGGTGCGCGGGGTGTCGAACACGTTAGAACTTGTGTATTTTCATAATTTGATTGTTGTACTATTTTACTTACCTATCTACTGTTTGTTGCCGACTGCGTGCCGGGTAATACGTTATTATCTTGTCGACCGCTGACTGTTCATTAACTTCATAATAAATATTAAACCTCATTTCATCATCATTTCAGCCATTAGACGCCCACTGCTGGGCATAGGCCTCCCCCAAAGATCTCCACAAGGATCGGTCCTGCGCTACACGCCTCCAGCCAGTTCCCGCAGCCCGTACAAGGTCATCACTCCACCTTGTAGGAGGCCTGCCCGCGCTGCGTCTTCCTGTACGCGGTCGCCACTCCAAAACTTTCCGGCCCCAACGGTCATCCGTTCTACGAGCAATGTGCCCCGCCCACTGCCACTTGAGCTTGGCTATTCTTCTCGCTATGTCGGTGACCTTGGTTCTCCTACGGATTTCCTCATTTCTGATTCTGTCCTGTAGGTGAACTCCAAGCATAGCTCTCTCCATTGCTCTCTGGGTGACCTTGAGCTTCTTTATCGAGCCCAGAGTAAACGACCACGTCTCGGTACCATAGGTCATCACTGGCAACACGCACTGATCGAAGACCTTCGTCTTGAGACACTGCGGTATATCGGATGAAAGGATACCTCGCATCTTCCCGAACGCTGCCCAGCCGAGCTGGATTCGACGATTGACCTCTTTTTCAAAGTTGGACCTACCCAACTGGACCATTTGTCCCAGGTATACATATTCGTCAACAACTTCGAGCGTAGAGTCTCCGATTTTTATTGGAGTTGGGAGAACAAGGGTGTTTGACATAATCTTAGTCTTGTCCATGTTCATCTTTAGACCAACTTTTTCGGAAGCTCCACTGAGGTCATTGAGCATTGTACTAAGGTCCTTCATGGTCTCAGCCATAAGAACTATATCTTCGGCAAAACGAAGGTGGGTGATGTACTCGCCATTCACGTTAATGCCAAGCCCTTTCCAGTCCAAAACCTTGAAAACATCTTCCAATGCAGCGGTGAATAACTTCGGAGAAATAACATCTCCTTGTCTAACTCCTCGCTGTAAAGGAATGGGTCTGGAATACTGGTCCTGTACTCGGACTGACATAGTGGCGTTTTCGTACAAGCACCGCAACACTTCGATGTACCGGTAGTCCACTTGGCACCGCTGAAGGGATTGTAGTACGGCCCACGTCTCGATCGAATCGAAGGCTTTTTCGTAGTCCACGAACGCCAAGCACAATGGTAGGTTATATTCCTCAGTCTTCTGTATAACCTGCCGCAGCGTGTATATGTGGTCTATCGTACTGAAGCCTTTTCAGAATCCGGCCTGTTCGGGAGGCTGGAAGTCGTCAAGCCGGCGAGTGAGACGGTTCGTGATAACCCTCGAGAATAGCTTGTAAACGTGACTCAGAAGTGATGTGACTCAGATGGGTCTGTAATTCCTCAGCAGAGCTTTATCGCCTTTCTTAAAGAAGAGCACCACCACACTTCTGTTCCACGCTTGCGGTGTCTTTCCGGAATGTATGACGGAATCAAACAGTCCCTGAAGGGCCTTCAAGACAGGCTTTCCACCCGCTTGTGCTCAGATGTGATTCCGTCATCGCCCGGTGTTTTACCGTTCTTAAGCTGTTTTAGAGCCACCCGTACAGGCTGACGTCCGGGATATCTTCGGTATAGTGTCGGGTTAGTTTGGCTCTTAGGTCGTTGGCCAACTTTGAGAAGGGTTTCTGAGACGATGTGTATAGCTGTCCATAAAACTTTTCGATCTCTCCCAGTAGCTCAGGTTTGGACGATATTACTCTGCCATCATCGGTCTTCAGTGCAGCAAGCTGACTCTGCCCAATAGACAAATCTCTTTTAAACACTTTTGAGCCCTTGTTACGCTTAATGGCCTCTTCAATGCGGTTAGTATTGAAACGGCGTATATCGCGCTTAAGGGACTATTTATATAATTTATAATTTATAATTTATATATAAGGGGTTATTAAGCTTCCGGTACAGCAGTGCGTCACTTGAAGACTGCAGTGTCATCGCGCGTCTTTCCTCCATGAGCTGTAGGGTGCGATCAGATAGTTTTTTATTTTTATTTGTTCGGCGGGTTTTGAAGTGCTTAAGCCCGCACGAATGGACAGCTTCCACGAACCCTTCATTATACTCGTCCACATCTACGCAGCTTCCCAGGCAATCGAAACGATTCTGGAGTTCAAGCTGAAAGCTCTCGGAGTCCTCTAGCTGTGATGGTACTGGACGGAGCGTAGACTTCATCAAACGACATCTTTCAAGCTTAATATTAAGATTCAAGATGCCTCGTACCAGTCGGTGATCACTGCCGGTTTTGACCTTGTTGATCACTGAGACATCGTTGAATATTTGCTTTTTCGTTGACATGATGAAGTCTATCTCGTTTCTGGTCTTACCGTCCGGACTCATCCAGGTCCACTTCCTGTGCTCACGTTTTCTGAAGAAAGAGTTCATCATAAAGAGTCCCTCCTCCATGAAACCGGCCAGTAGACGGCCCCGGTGATTCCGGCGTCCCACGCCAAATTTTCCCACTCGCAGCTCCTCAACGTCTCGATTGCCCAGTTTCGCGTTAAAATCTCCCATGACAACAGTGAAGTGAGTCTTACAGCTATGCATGATCCTGGAAATATCCTCATACATAGACTCAACTTCATCATCGGGATGCGTCGAAGTCGGTGCGTATACCTGTATAACCTTCAGCGAATACCGTTTGGTTATTCTGAGTATCAGGTACGCTACCCTACTCGACACACTCTCGACCTTTATTATGTTGTTTATGAGGGACCTGTGGATCAAAAACCCGACACCGCCCTGTGACTGTTGGTCTCCTTCCCGGAATAAATAGAGCAGGTTACCAGATCTTAAGATTATCGTGTCCTCCCCCTCTCTTCGGACTTCGGATAATCCCACGATATCCCACCGTAACCCGCTCAATTCCTCCTCGAGTTCAATGATCCTCTCATCCGTCCGCAGCGTACGTGCGTTGTACGTTGCCAGGGCCAGTTGTCGTTTGTTTTGGTAGCCGGATCTCTGCCGGGGATTCACTGAAGCACCCCCTGCCCCGCCGTTACCATGACCGCTACCGTAGTCAGGAATAGCGGGGCCGCCGGGGACTAGGGGTCTGGGTTTCCTTTTTCTGTTCATTTTTTAAACATCCATGGGAGGGATTTGCCATAATCACCACGCTTGGCAGGCGGGTTGGTGATCGCAGTTCTGTCCTGTAAGTCGGACAGAGCACGGGGGACGCTGCTGCCCATCCCCCGGTTTATCCCTTAGTCGCCTTTTACGACACCCACGGGATGACATGGGGTGGTCCTATTCTAACCCGGAACCACTCGGGCAACCATATGGCAATTATACCTACATACTTACTTAATTTACGTTTACGAATATGCTCTACACTTTTATGAGGTAACATTTTTCCCTCAACACAAGTCAGATATGAAGAACGAAAGAAAACCTTAGGTAGGCAATAGGCACTCGGGTTAGCCCGGCTTACACAGTCGTGTCCTTCCGATCGGAAATAAAAACCAATACTGAGTCATAAGTGAACAACAGAAAGATTGGCGAGGCGGTGCGTCAAAGAAAACCCTTATTTATTAAGATTTAGGTACTGGTACCAATACGTTTATAAAGCTTAAGATACTGCTACCGAAATATACCGGTATGCATTTCCAACCTCAAAATTCCGCTACTGAAAAAAAGAACGGTATCGATATATTTCGGTAACCTTTATTTAACGGTATGACGTCATACTGAAATTTAAAGGTACTTTAATTTTTGGGTAATTCAGTCCCTGGTATCTATCACCTATACATACACATAAAGGCTATATACTTAACAGCCTCTAAATATTACTCATCTTCTCACAAACCGTTATTAGCGAAACACGTAACACCATTCGCAAAATGATCAACCAAATAATATTTAAATTTCGAATATCGAGCCAAACTGGCAATACAGAACATTCATCCATGACAATGGTTAGAAAAAAAAACTGTATTTGAAAAAAGAGCAAGCATAGAGCTCTTTTTTTTTCAATGCGCGCTCAGCGTGAGATCGGTTTTGGAGAGAATTTTGGATTTAGAAGGCGTCATATGCGGATCGGTTTTTTCGATTTCATTCGAAATTGTCGGACACATGGGCCAGCGGGCGGTGCCTCGTCAAGTGTCAAGAAATAATTGTTATTTTACGTCAAAACGAGGTGTAATTATAATTTTTGAGGATAATTATTTGTTTTTATTTTGGTATGCCGTATGGACTATGGTATATAAAATACGTTAGTTTCTACCTACAACTACGTTTTAAGCGTGGATTAGTTCTTATTGACGGAAAGATAAGTGATAAAATTATTAAACCTACTGAAAATCATACTGCAAGCTTGCATTGTGCCTTTGCTAGATGCTGTTTATTCTTTTCAGTCTAAAACAGTCCACCATGTATCCCCATCTGAAACAAGCATATAGTTATATAAAAAAAAGTATACATTGAAAATTGCACAGTTCGTATTTATATCGTCGCCCTAAAAATAATTATGAATCTAAAAAAACTATATTAAAAATGAAATATTAAAAAATCTATTTAAAACATAAAAACAATCACGGTATTTTTGAGAGATAATATTCATATGCATTTTAGTAAATAAGACGATGTTGCGTCATACAAGGAAAATATGTGTGATTGTATGTTTTTAGATTGCTTTGTTCTTTGAAGGTCAGTAGTAATAATCTAGTTTTCTGAAAAAGAACTAGTTATTACCTACATATACAATAATGTATACGAAATTAACAACCTCGTAGAATTATAATAAAAATAGCCAATAAAATAAGACCAATTTTAAACATACAAGTTACCAAATAAGGAATAAAAGAAATCGTTTTGATTTTAGAACACGATCAGTAGATCAAGTTCTTAACTTTATTAATCGAGCTGGCAATGGTAAATTAGAGTAGTTTAATTTATTTTTAATCCCCTGTTACTATCATGCCAGTACTTTTTATTATTATAACGTTCTAAAAGTGCCGGTTTAAAAGTTACTACCAAACATTATATTTCGCGCGTTAACACTACCAATGGATAGTTTTAAAACGATATATTGCAAGTGATTGCTTATTCTTACGTCCATTTTATTCTTAATATTTAGTTTTTGGATAATATATTAGGTTACCTGGAATTTGTTACTGGGTACTAGGTTTATCTGCCTAGTTTTTCACGTGTTTCAGTAGAGTTTAATGCGCTAATTAAAATATATTCTACCACAAATTATTGTTGATAGTTTTTTCCTAATTCTTTGTTGCCATTCGCATCAGGTGTATCTGTCATTCTCCACCAATGAGATACAAGCTACTGGCTTGTGATTGATTGAAATTGACAGATAGGCCTAATGCTAGCCTAGCAACCCTAAAGGGTTTATGACTCGCGGTAAACAGCTTTTTTAAATTAGGTATGGAGTTAGTTTAAACTCTAGGAAAAGACATGGGCTACTTTTTTTCCCCCGATTACAGAAACACACGAGGGTAGAGCCGCAGGAAAAGCTAGTTATTATATTTTTCATTAGAAATGGATACAACCTTAGAGCGAAAATAAGTAAACTATAGAGCGCGCCTAACAAAGTATGAACTGTGAGCACCAGTATGAACAAGTAAAATCTGTATCAAAACAGAGCGCGCGATCTCTCGATCTCCTTTACTGTACAGAAAATGTTGTGCTCCGAAGAACGAGTATATTTCATGATTTAATTGTGGTTGTACGTATTGTTGTAAGTTTGTTTTCTTATTGTCATATTCATCAGGTGTTACAGACATGCAGTATAAATTTAAGCGCGCTGAACAATTACCATTTTCTATGAGAAAGCTTATTCTCTGCACTTTTAGGCTAATTTTACGTTTTGCATTTATGAACGCAGTTATTTTACTGTTACTTTTTTATATGGAAAGTTGATTTTTACAACAATTTACATATGCTCGTATCGATTCAAGTAAGAAAGCGTGAACTCTAATAACATAACCTTTTTATCGACAATATTATTCATTTATTTTGGCAGATATATGTTTGCAGTGTTATTTATTTAATCGTTGACCTATTTCTTAACCGTTCCCCCTTCAGATAACAGGACACCTGGCAATGTAGCGCTAATGACTTTAAAACAACATTGTGAGGTGCGAATAATTTAAAGTTATTTATTGCAGTTGCGTTTAAAACATGTTACATTGAGACAAGTCACACACGCCGTCACTACAATGATAATGAAGGAATACACAGACAATTTCTAAAAGCTTTTTCTTGATCTTTTTTACATGGAAATATTGACAGGTAGGTATCTAAGTCTTAATAGGAACTAGATTGGCATTTTATTTATTTTTCATAAATGTCGTGGTCGCCTAGCGCTTCAACGAACTGATTTGAATGACAAGATTGCAGGTGCAAAACCACTATGGACATGTACCAATATGACGTAAAGTTATAGGTATGTACTTTGCAAACGTTGAAGGAACAAATCGTGAGGAAACTTGGATTCCAATTTTTGGAATCTGTAATGGATTGGAGTGGAGCAAGCATGGTGATCCATACTCGTGCCTTATCTACATGAGAAGAGGCATGTACCCAGCAGTGGGACATTAATAGGCTGGTATTATTATTATATACTTACTAGCTGTCCCCCGCGACTTTGTTCGCGTGTTTTAGTTTCAACGGTTTTTCATTTTTGCAACATTTTTCATTTATGCTCCGCTCCTATTGGTCGTAGCGTGATGTTATATAGCCTATAGCCTTCCTCAATAAACGGACTATCCAACACAAAAAGAATTTTTCAATTCGAACCAGTAGTTCCTGAGATTAGCGCGTTCAAACAAAAAAACAAACAAACAAACTCTTCAGCTTTATAATATTAGTATAGATATAACCGATATCTCAAACTACCAAATAGATTTATAGCCATCAGAGTAAGCTATCAAACTTTCTAATTAATCAAGTGGGATCCATCCAGGATATTTGACAATAGACTTGTAATGTGACGGACTTAATTTTTTCATGGACTCTTTCATTGTTCTGTTTCATCCAATTCCCCGGCCATTAAAGCTACAGCCAATCTAGAAACTAAAACGACTCTATGTATTCCTTTCCCACAGACAATATGTCTTCAGTGCTATTAATTTTCTTTCCGTTGCCATTCGTTAAAAGAAAGACGCCATCATTTAGTTTTTACCTCATTGTCTTGCTGGAATATAGGTTTCGCATCGACGCATCAACGATTGTAGTTTAGGATGCAACTTAATTACTTGTACCTAGTTATAAAGCTACCTATTCAATAGGACATATCTAACAGACTATGTAGTACACCTGAATCATGGTGATATGGATTGCTGGCCATTAATCGAAGTTCGAAATCCCAAGGGAAAAACAAAACCTCAAAACAGAAAATATTTTGTAAGTTATCCTCATTAAAGAAAGGATCCCGGTACAACATGTAAATCTACATAAAACAGCGTTACTTCAAGACATACTTTCTAAATTCAGACATTATTTCAGACTTACGTGTTGGAAACAAAGCAACCAATCTACCTCACTTAATACAACAATAAACAATAACAGCGCCACGCTAATTAACTAAGGCGTCCGCCATTTTCAACTGCGGCCATCTTGCTAAAATATTGCCGCGTATATTAATATTCAAATTGCTCTTTCAGACGTCAAAAACTAATCGAAAGACACTAACTACCTTTTGTTTGCTTTGCCAATAAACATTATGAAGAATCATTTAACTTTTCTTTTTAAGAAAAAGGATAAAGTATTTTGTGCTTGAAACGTTGGATCTACATACATTGCTTGATATCCTTAATAACTTAGCAATAACATCGTTTACAAGAAGCAGTGAATTTGTGTTGATAAAAAGAATACGAAAGAACTCGCTCGCGGCTCGAGACAATAAATGG
Source organism: Diachrysia chrysitis (assembly GCA_932294365.1). Lineage (NCBI taxonomy): Eukaryota > Metazoa > Arthropoda > Insecta > Lepidoptera > Noctuidae > Diachrysia > Diachrysia chrysitis. The sequence continues at coordinate 10,346,340 of OW028661.1, read as the reverse complement.
TGCCATGCGCATTCCAATGTCAAATTTGAAATTCAAAAATGGCGGATCGATGGATTTTTTCATTTCTTCCGCGCGTCAATTTGACGAAATGTAACATTCAGAGTTACGAGCCCACATTAATTTTGTTGGGTTTTATCTATTCGATCTTGTTGCGAGAGGTATTGTGGCCGTAACCGACACCTTTTTGACTGAATTAGCATATAGTTGTCTCTAAATTAAATTTTAATGTACACATTACAATGGTGATTTTGTTAGGTGTGCATTTTATGACGGTACTATGTTTAGTTGGGTTGCTAACCTAGCTGGGTAATAAAACGTATTTGCATTTTTATTATGTATTTTAATATACTCTTTTATATTATTAAAATAAACTATACTTTTATTAAATATTTATTAACTAATTATTTTTAGAAACACATTCATGTTTTTCAGTATTCATAGTCAGCTGTAGGTAGTTGAGCACCGTAATAGACATAGTAGGTACCTATCTGCAAAATTTCATGCCTTTACCTAAATAAATCTCAATCACAGAAAAATCACAATTTTAAAAGAAGAAACCCATGATAAAAAAAAATTACAAATATTGCAGAAAATAAGTCTCTATCATTATAGGGGTAATGGTACATTCGAAACGCCTTCAGCGGCTTTGCATGGAACAACATTCGTGTGATCCACAAATGCTTAGTCTAATTCTGGGTGTTCTTTGTTCATATGATTAGATTGTTTGTAACACCTCGCGACACAGGGCTCCTATTTCCTAGAGAATCGTTATTAAATTAGAAAATGAGAAGTTTTGTTACCTAATAATGTAATAGGTAAGTACTTAACATTGACGATCACTTGAGCACACATATTAAAATTTTCATATAAACAGTCAGTTAACAAACGGTCGGATCAGATAGCCATTTTTGTTTTTTTATGGACCATAAAATAAAACAGGTGGCCAGCCTATCACCTGTAAAAGTTATGTCTAATATAACATCTTTCTGAATGTAATACTAACTCGTTATGGTCATTGAAGTACGTAGTAACTTTTATAGCTGAGCTACCGGTACAATGCCTTTGGGCCCTTATCGTATCATTTAAGTTAACTGGAAGCTTTGTGTAAGAAACATAATATCTATTTTTTATTATAAGTAGGTATACTTATTGTCATTAACAATAGTTTTTGTTTTTAAGCACTGTTTAAGTTCGACCATAAACTATTAAGATATTAAATTCAAGACTATTTTACCTAGAGGTGGGCAAAACTCTTCTTCTTTTTCTGCAAGCCCTAAGCACCAAAATATAGACACATTTAAGCAATGCCATCAATTTTTACGCTTGCAGCAATGTCACTTATCTATGGGGCCAAAAATAGGTAGATAACGCCAAAAGACTACCTACAAACACATGTCACAAGTCATCTAAAAAATAAATTCAATCATCATTAAAATTCCCGCCAAAACTCCGCCATTTTGTTCATGTCAAAATGGCGACATGTCTTCATTTGCTGCAATGGTATCATTAACTCTCGCAACGTTATTACTGATTGTTCTCTACACTTTGGTTTAATAATAATGACGAGGAAATGTGGTTTTAGCATAATACTTTGTAGTTGTACATATTCTTCATACAAATATATAATACTAAGTCCCGCTTGCACAAACCCGGTTTATCTTTTTAACTCAGAGTGAAATGCTAACATGAGGTAAAATTTATCGTTTTTTATACAATACTAGCTGTCCCCCGCGACTTAAGAACCGCTACTCTAAGAATTGAATTTTCTTTTTCCAACATATATACCTAGGTATGTAGCATAATACGTTACTTAGAGAAACCAGGTTATTTAACATAGGTACAATATGATTTAATGATCAATTAACAGGTAATTTAAAAAAAAACTGTGGGACTCCCGGAATGCTAACAGAAGTGAAAACTTGAACATATTTATTACCATAATATGTACATACTGTTCAGAAGTATCGGTAACGGTAATATTGTCGCGAATTCAATTGTTTTTTCTTATCTCAAAATGTCCAACGCGCTTGAAGTTATCACTTCAAATATTATTACCGCATTTAGTTTTAAGTGACACATATATATTTACATTTACACTTTGCCTCTGTATGAACAAGATTATATATAGAACTACACTGTTTTACACCCTTAAACAACATAAAATATATTCGGACTCAAACAAAAAATAAAATAGGACGAATCTGTAAGGAGCTTTACGACTACAAATTTTACCAATCTCTGCCCATAGGGATTAATAAGCGAGATAATATTACGTAGATACCTTTAAACAATTGGAAGTAAAGCTGTCTTATTAACCAATATCATCCATAAATCAGTTGTTTATGGTCGAATGTATAAACACAAAACACCGACCGAAAAAACCGTTTTTACAACCCTCTGGCAGGACGGTGTGAATATTATTCAATACGATAAAAAAATCGATCATGAATTTTCATTATTTTACCATTGATAGCCAACAAAACGTTCCATAGATAATTAATATATAACATATCTTCATCAACGTTAAGGCATTTATTCATTGTTCCATATCATTACCTTTTAAAGAAAGTAAAGTGACAGAAAATTACTATTCCATTTGTGATGGAACTTTAATTATTCGACGCAAGGTATTCGTGCGTCGAACAAGCATTTCAAATGTGATTGCTTTGACAGGTCCCTGTTAATTGGCTTGCAATGTTTCATAATGATTGCAAACAAGTTAAAGTATCTTAATTAATGTTTAATATAACTTTCGGAAACAACATTCGTATAAAAATATTCTTTTTGACATGATGATGATGATGATGGCATCTTTGACGGGCCTGTTGGTCTAGTGGTTAGTGACCCTGACTGCTAAACCGGAGGTCGTGGGTTCGATTCCCACCCAGGACGAATCTTTGTGTGATGAGCAGGATCATTTGTTCTGTGTCTGGGTGTAATTTATCTATAATATGTATGTATTTAGAAATATATAAGTTTGTTTATCAGTTGTCTGGTTGCCATAGCACAGGCTCTGCTTAGTTTGGGATCAGATGACCGTGTGTGAAATGTCCCAAGATATTTATCTTAGACAGAGCTCGAGTTCTGCTTTAGAAAAGTGACCCAAATAATCAGGAAAATTTATGAGTTACAATTTTATTTTTACCTACATAATAACAGGTTTTAATTTTTAAGTGTAGGAGGGGCTGGTGGATAAGTATATGCCGTATGGTTTTACCGATAATAAAGGTTAAGCCACGCTCGCTACGGTTGTTCCGTGGATGGGTGACCATTTGAAAACATACCGAGACCCCTCCGTACCTCGGAAAGCACGTTAAACCGTTGGTCCCGACTGTCATACGTTGATCTTTGGCAGTCGTTAAGTCATTACAACTCTGACAACCAGTCTTACCATGGGATACTGTGTAACCCAGTAAAATGGGTTGTGGAGGTCAGATAGGCAGTCGCTCCTTGTAAAATACAGTATTCAGCTGAATCCGGTAAGACTGGAAGCCTACCCCAACATAGCTTGGGCAGAAGAAGTTAGCAGAAGAATATACATATATGACAAGTCTAATCCGCGAACTTTATTCAATAAAGTAGAGTTAAATACGTTACCATATTTTAAAATTACAATTACTTACCTACTGATAGGCTACTAATTTAATTAGGTATTTCGACATTTATTTGCTTATTCAACCTACTAGTAAATCTTTATTTTAATTTATTTGATTGATATGTATCTTTACCTCATGTAATTCTCTAGAATAAAGAACCAAAGAAATAAATTTTACATACAAAGTCATCATTTGTTTTACCAGTAGCATTGTATCTTATCAAGTAAACACAGCTTCTGTGTTACTGAGTTTTTAATAATAAAATGTTCTACACGATAGGACAACTATTACAGAGATTCTTAAACAGTACAATTAAATATTGAATAGTTTTTCTTTTTTATGAATTTGTTTGCAAAATGTTTGCGAATCGTTGCGAAACTTTATTTTTGCGTTAAAAAAAACCTTTCTTACAGTACTTAAGTAACTATTTCTATATCAATCTTCAGATTGGCTGACAGTATTTATACTTAGATATTAAACAAGCTGTGTTTAAATGGATGAAAAATAAATAAGTTACAATTTCAATTTAACAGTAAGAATAAGTGCGCAACAAAATGAAGTCAACCTCTTTGGAAAGCTTAGTGTTTGTGCGCGGGCTGCAACCGGCCGGCGCGACGCACGCTGCGCCCGCGCGAGATAATGTCTCGACGAACCGACGCTTGCTAAGCCCGCTATCTCAAATCTCCTCAGGCCTGTTGTTTCATGTCTTTATCTAAAGAGTTTTCGTTTTAATAATAACATCATATTGTTTGCCAACTAATCCCCTCATCCTCGGTTTGTTGGCGGATGCCAAACGGTAGCTGTTCCATGACATACGGCTCTATCTTATCGTGCCCACTCTACAACATATGTTCACTGAACGCTTAATGGAGTTATTATAATTCAAACATTTCCCTAAAATCCAAATCGTTTGCGCAAACGTTAAAACGCAAGCAAACAGTATGTGCTTTTTTGTAGCAAATTTTATTAATCTGTATCAATGAACCGTGAATGTAATGAACGGACAATGGGATCGTCTTAAGGAATCATTCGGTCGCCGTCCGGCCGGCTAATTTCGCGCCCTTTCACCTGTCAATCACACGTCACGGCGCGCGTAAACGACAGCGAGGAACTGGTATTAGCCTTAAACGAAAATATACGTACAGCTATGTAAATTACGTTTTATTACACGAAATAAGAAACGAAGGCTGTGATTTAGTCTGCGCGCGATAGGGAAATAAGTGAAATTGCCTGTGAAAGTGCGCGGCCATTAAAGTTTTCGCGCGTTAATATGTCAATGCGACGTTTAGTTTCGCGCGCAAACTGTCCGCCGCGTTCGGCTCCGTCGCCCAGGTATTTTTGCGCGTCCGATTAAAATTTAAAGAAGATTAATAAGGCGAACGAAACGATTATGTTGACAATATGGCTTAATGTTGGACGCACTGACTGACGAATGGCGCTCTCAGACGTCCGAAACACTTACTTATGATCGTGCGATTTACAAAACCATAAATACGTATAGTTTTTTTTCTTAATGGTATCATTGCGTGTCGGCATGCAATACGTTCCTTGTATAAATGAAATGTTTTTTCCAAGATTTACGTAATTTTTTCGTTGCTTTTCCTTCGTTCTTTACCATTTAGCACATTAGAAACGTTTTAAATGAAGTTAGTAATGTATTTGCGGTTATTAATAATAGGCAGTCGGCTTGAATATTTTTTTAAGCGGATACAATAAAAACTTTTTCGACAAGTTATAGCCTGTTACATACAATGTTAGTCTCTTCCGTTGCCTATATTTTACAATTAATTTTTATTCATACGTAGACCTCACAAAATCGTTGTTTTTTAAGATATCTCACGCTTTAGGTACTTAGAACTAGGTTCATTATACGAACAAAAAACGCCACATGCACTTACGCTATAAAGTTAGCACTTATAAACTATACCTACCTAGGAATTTACATTCCCGCTATTGACTCTTTTTTTCTTACACTTAACTCTAAGAAATAATAAGCTCGCTTAACGATAATTTAGATACTAGCAAAGTTTTTCTAAAAGTGTTGATTTTTTATTAGAGATAGAGAGACAATTCTACCTAAGTAGATATCTATTAAGGGACGGTACATGAATAGATACTAAATTAAACCGTTAAATGACAAAAAATAAATCTCTATTAGGTACCTACAGATGTGCGATTTTCACCCACTAATTACGAAATAAAATTTTCATTTCCACAGAATTATTTTAATGGCAAACACTTTTACAATCCACTTTAATGGCTTCCATCTGCTACCTTAACTTATGTTCAAATATTTTTTTTAAATAAAACTTTCAATTAATGTGTCTTATTTTGTCATCATCCTGTACATATCTGACGTCACAGGGCACTCTACTGCTCACTCGACTCGCTACCGGCTAGTACACTGACATCTGTCAAACGGTACTCACACATGTCAAAACATCGCTAAAAGGTCGCGATATGATAATGTAGGTGGTCTAAAGGGCTTGTGAAGAACTTACTTTATTTATAGAATTTGATAAGCAAACTATTGGATGTGAAACAAGAATTATTTATCCTTTGAAAATTTCAATTAAATGTGGACAAATGATAAATGTGGACAACATCACATACATTGCTCTGAACCCAAAGTAAGAAGCTAAGGCACTTGTGTTATGGAATTCAGAGACAACACCCAGACTCGAGACAATGTAGAAAAGGGTTTTCTACATTGACCCGGCCGGGGATCAAACCCGAAACCTCAGAGCTGGAGACACTTTGAAAACCGGTGTGTACGCCTCTCGACCACGGAGGTCAATAACAAAAAAAAAGTTTTATTATAAATACAGTGTGTAGCTAAATCTGGTGAGTCCGACACGAATATTGCTTGGGAATGGGCTAAGGCTAAGCAATAAAATAATTGTTGGATAATACTACCTATAACTCTAGATAGTGTGGCAATTAATTAGTATATAAATAATTGTAATTTTTATCTCAAGAAAGTTTCTGCTACAGGCTACTGGATAGGTAACTCTTCTATTTAATCTATTTTCTATGATCAAGAGTGGACTTGATACTTGTAACGGCATAAAATGAGCAATGCGCAGCCCAGTAGAGTAGGTACTAGAATTGAATACGTACTAAAATATACTAGAGTCGGTTTATAGTAATTGTTGACGTTACTTTTGTTGAGGAAATCCTTACTTAATATTATAAATGCGAAAGTAAGTCTGTCTGTATGTCTGTCGCGCTTTCACACCAAAACTACTGAACCGATTTAAATGAAATTTGGTACACAGATAGTCTAGAGCCTGAGAAATGACATAGGCTTTATGCCGCGAAAGCCGACATCCACGCGGGCGCAGCCGCGGGAAACAGCTAGTTAGTAATTCAAATATCTATATTGGACACACAATAAATCGTAGGCGTAGATAGATGATTATAAGTATTTTCCAACGTTTCGATAACAATAAGATAATTAATTAGATGGATTTAGGTAAGTACATAAATATTATTTACTTATTATTTCATGCGAATATTATGAACGCGCGGAAGCTCTGTTTCTCTGTTACGCTTCCAAGGCTAAACCGTTGAACCGATTTTGATGAAAACTTTGCGTGAAGTAAGCTTGAATCCCAAGAAAAAAGTTTTTGTGTATCTCAAGAAAGGAGGTTTTGCTGCAAAAACAGGTTACTCATAAGTGTTATAAGTGCAGGCAAGAGACTAACTTAGGTTAACTATTAAAACAAAAATATTCTAGTTTCTTGTGTTCACTGATTATGGGAATTATTTATAAAAAATGTTAACGGTGTTTAGGAACTGCTTAGATAGTTCACAATTTAAATTGTTTTTTATCTATAGAAAAAAAATTATAAGTAAAACTAATTTGTTGCTAAACAAAGTCGAGTTTTTTATACCTAAGTAAATAAGGTCCTAAGAATTTTAGATATAGGTACTTACATTATACTTATTGCTCTTTTGTCTCATTTTAGGTATTTTTGGTAAAAATCTATACTAATATTATAAAGCTGAAGAGTTTGTTTGTTTGTTTGTTTGAACGCGCTAATCTCAGGAACTACTGGTTCGAATTGAAAAATTCTTGTTGTATTGGATAGTCCGTTTATTGAGGAAGGCTATAGGCTACGACTATATAACATCACGCTATGACCAATAGGAGCGGAGCATAAATGAAAAATGTTTCAAAAATGAACCGTTGAAACTAAAACACGCGAACAAAGTCGCGGGGGACAGCTAGTAGAGTCATATAAGTACACACCCTGTCTACATAAAACAATGTTGCGAGTAAACACCGCGTAATTATACAGAGATATGTTAATTACTAATTAAGTAAAACAAAATGGCGTCCAACGTCGATGTCATGACGTCTCCAGTTCTGTCAACACATGCGATGTGTTTATTTAGATATTCATAGATAGTGACAAGAAACTAGTAGCATAGTTTTTTTCTATTTTATTGTTGTTAAATGTCAGATTGAGAATTAGATATTAGTTATAAATGAAGATGGTATCTATTAGATCAAAACTTAAACAAACAGTTTAAAAGAACTTGACTATCTTTTTATAATACTTACTGTGGTGTGTTTATCAATTTGTTTTTGTAATCTACTAGGTTTTGCCGGCTTTGCCTCCGTGCGTGTCAGTTATTGTGGCAAAAAACATAGGGCATCTTTCTTGGGATTACTCCATACCAAGTTTCATCAAAATCGATTGAGCGGTTCTGTAAAGCGGATCCGTAAACGATCGTTCTAAATCTAGGTTACCTTTTAGATAACTAGGTATATGATTTAAGTACCTACCTACCTGGAATGTTTTTGCAACCAGCACACAGGGATTTAATTCCCCAGTAAAGAGAGAAACGAACGTATTTTCTTTCTTCAAGATACAATTAGATAGTGTGTTAGCAACTCTTTAATTTCGTCTATTATAAAACACCTTCTATTTAAAAATAAAATACCTACCAACGTGTAGATAAATAGAAATAGTTTACATGTAAGTAACCTTCTTCAATCAATTTATGGAAGGCAGAATGGAAACAGCTAGACATAATTATAATTATGTCGGATGTACTGCGTTCATTACCTACAATGTTATGCGAACAAAAACAGGCGGCCATTAAGTCTAGGTTTCCAAGTATATATCATTCTTGTGCGTGTATACATAATCGTATTCGCATTATTACTCAGACACGGAACTGCAAACCTGTTTACTTCGAACAGGGATCGAACCCGTGACCGAAACATCCCTGACCCACTGCGCCAACACACGCCAAGCAAATACTTTACCATTATTTGTACTCCTTCCAAATAACCACTAAATTCAAGTAGAATAATATTAGTTAACCCAGAATTATCGTAAATAAAGATGTTCCGCTATTACAATGTGCAGGTAAACATTTCCAATTTGTCTAATTCATGTTAATATCGTGAGATGCACGGCCGACGCCAAAACAACGCCTTACGCAATGCACAAGACACATTACCAGCCAGAACTATCAAACTTTCAACGGTAGAAAATGGTTAATATTACGCCAGGGGTAGGTAGCTACCGCCCACCTCGGCACAACAGATTTATCGATCTATTTGTAACAACACATCTCATAAATCCATCACTACTCACAGACGAACGTGTTAATTCACAAACATAAATCAACCGAGATTTACTTTATGTAAGTCTCGAACGCGACCAATTTTTGATGGCCGTATGATTGAATACGAACCTTCGTGGACAGGTGTCATCGCGACTGGCACTAACGGCCGCTGAAAAAACATTTACTTCAAAAATAGAATTCGGATTCCCGCGCTTAATTGCGGGCCCGCCAATGAGCGAGCGTTGCGTGCGAGCGGGAAAACTAAAACATAGAGCGAGATAGTAGTAACTGTGTCGTAGACTCCGCCTCCCTAACAACATGGCGGCCGAGGTGATTGGCGGAGCGCGCGCCTCCTCCGGGAAAGCGGAAAGGGGAAATGCGGGGAGGCGGGAAAACTCGTACAACTACGCTCGTTTTTTAAAGTGGCCGGCAAAGGCTGTTTAATTAGGAATAGTAATTTATAAACGCATTCAATGGTTTGAGTAACGAATTATTCAGCGTAATAGGTCAATATAATTAGTTAAAGGTAATATTGATTGCCAAGTTAAACACGCATCTTCGCTCATTTATTTGGCGTTACAAATTAAATATACTTGAAGAATAATTGGATTTTTCTTGTACATTTTACAATTATTTATGAATCAAATTGATATTAAATGAATTGTCTGGAAATAAATATGTTCCAACATAACGTATACTTTAAGTCAATAAAGAAATTAGCTACAATTTAATGCTTGTGTAGAACACTATCGCAACTCCACTAAAAGCCGTAAAGTTTCATGCGCTTTCATTTCATGGTGTATGTAGGTAATGAAGCGAAAGTTAGACATTTAAGACCATCTTAAAGTTAAGTTGTGTTCGGGGCACATGGAGGGCTAGCTACCTAATTTATATGAAAGTTATATGGCAGTTCAATAAGACTAGGACATGGACAGGCACCTATATGTTCTTACTTAATAATCAAGTAAGCAGGTTAGTTACCAAGACTTATATTTATTTATTATTATTAGTCTACAAAGCAATGTGTCATTGGGCAATGTTCATATGACTAATACCTAGGTAGGTATTTCAAAACTATGTAAGTAGTTTAGTTTTTGGTTCATACCCAATTTAGTACCTAGATATTATCTTTAAGTTTTCAGTTAGGTAGGTACCTATAGGCATGACTTATACAACCCTGTCAAGAGTGTACAACTAGGAAGACCTATAGCTATCCTACAAACCTGAATAAAAGTAAAGTAGTAAAAGTTTATAAGAATTACTGGATAGATATTTGTTAGACACTTTTTATCACCAAAACTATTGACTGGATTTATACCACATACGCAATTTTTAAAGTCTTATTCCGGTAAGTACTTGGGAACGGGATTTACACGGGTTAAACCACGGAGCGCAACTCGTCAAAAATCAGAAGCCAAAAACATGATAAGGATCGTAAAATTTGACTTAAAGGCTGTCTGTGAGCAAGCGTGTTTACCAATGGTTCTTCCTTCTCCATATGAAAAGAGCTATTACGGTGTATAAAGTTACCAACTAGTTGGTATTTAACTGGATGCAGAAAGCGGCCATCCGGGTGTTTTGACGCAACTCAGGAGATAGCTATCTATTGGCCGAACACTGAAATTTCTATCAGTTTTAAGTCGCCGTTAAGTCTCAAGCTGTCTCTGTCCTTTTAAGTTGTAAAGTAGCGACAAATAGGTATTTAAGTACGTCTTAAAGTTAAGTTGCGTTCCAGTATTCGGGGGTAGGTATGTCTAGCGGTGGACCGACGCAGGCTGAGTTGGTTGATTGATTAATAGACGTGTTATTTTAAGTACCTGGTAGGTGTCTAATTACCTACATAGTGTTTTGGAGTTCGAATAAATCCTTTGTTAAAACTTTTCTGTTGTTTTTTTGGCAATCATTGTATTTTAGGTTTCTGTTCATACCTAGATACCTTACGTTAATGTCGGTACTTTTAAATATTACATTCAATTATTTTTCAATTTAGCCTATTTCTAACTGAACCAATGTAGTTTTTTGACAATTCTTTTTCATATTACATATACCTTGCATTTAGAGTAGGTACCTAATTGAACTACAAGTTAGCATTCTAAAAACAAACAGTAGAAATCATTATGATTTCAATGAACCTGAGCAAAAATGTAGGTACTCCACCATTTTGTCAGTATGTAGGTAGGTAGTACTTACATGGTTATTCAATTAAGAGGCAACTTACCACCTTTAATTATCAACCTTCCTACTATACCTTGTAGGGTTGACCATTCTGGGAATCAATAAAAGCCTCACAGGTTATCTAACTATGGCAGACTTCATGAAAGAAGCTTTTCAGATTGCGATATTTAGATAAATGTACCTAGTCACACTTTAAGGCTCTTTACTAGCATACATAAAAACCATCTAATAATTAAAATAAAACTACTTTTGAACGGATTTTATCGCGGTTTGTATTTCGATTTTAGTTCTTACTAAACCGCAAACCGCGATAAAATCCGTTCAAAAGTCGTTTCTTTTCAATGTCTAACATTCGGGTAAACCTCAAAAAGCAGAATAACCCTGAATAAATTATACAACTCGGTCTTATACCTACCTAATATCCTACAAAATACTGACTTATGCGGGTAGGTACCTTCTGTGACCATTTCCAAAAAGTACAGTAGCTTACGTCGTTTTAAAATTAAAAACAAATCCAATACGAAAATGAATACACCGCTGGCAACAGGTAATTGTATCAAACTATAAATACTTCGATACCTATCAATCAGAGCATAGACTTTTCTTGACCCTTTAAATTCTCATGGATTCCTTTAACCTTAGCGAACTTGGAGAAAACTTCCGAGATGATTTATTTTCCTTTAACCAGAGATCAGGCAGAAACAGAATACTTATTAACTAAGTACTTACACGAACTCACTATGATTTAGAGATAATACCTAGGTAGGTATACGATTAAACAGAAATAAACCAGTTTACATTTTTTTAACTGAATGGAACATTAGGTACCTATATTAAATTAATTTCTTAAATTTTTGCGATAACTTGCGAACTACAGAGCGAAATCTACGTCCAGTAAATAGTAAATATCTAATAGGGATGTACACGGGGTATGAAAAGTAAAAATCTATTTACTTTGTTCGTAAATTAGATAACAAAAAAATATTGGACACGTACCTATTTTTTACTTTTCGAAAATAACTAAAATCTAAGGATATTAAGCGAATGAAAATTCAAGAAAGGGATGTATCGTCGTAAGTTTTTAATTACGTAAAAAAAAAATACGTTTTTAATATTTTTAACTATTCTCCCTACCAGACATTAAAGAAAATTAGTCAACATCTAATTAAAGTACAAATAATTATTACCATTATTTCATTTCAGAACTAAGTATGTTTTAATTCAACAAATTAATACAAAGTAAAAGATTCCATGCAAAATGTCACCGCAAAAAATTAAATAATATCTCAAGGATTACGGGCTTCAGAACACGCAATAAACTACGTCCCCTGTTTATCTTAAACCGGTTATAATTATATCAAGCATGCAACATGTATATGTATATGGTAATGTTTAAACGCCTGACAAAATATTAAAAGCAATAAACACTACTTGCAATTGCAAAATCACCTCATTAAGATATATTGCTATCTTTAAAACTACGACATTACAAGCTGTGAAATAAGTTTAATTTTATCTTTCAACAGCACTTAAATGTACTATTATATAGGTTTTGTTTAGACAGCACGGATAGCCGAGTAGTATAGGTCACCACGCCGATTACCACTATGCGCGATGTGCTGCGGGTTCGATCCCCGCATAAGACATAAATTTGTGTGAACCAAAATGCTTGTTACGTTGGAAGTTCTTTGTGCATGTGATTTAAATGTTAGTGAAACCCCCGCGACACACCGATTAAAGTCCTTAATGCGGGAGTCGTTTTTTTAATAAAAAAAACAAAACGCATTAGAATTTAAATTTCTCGTCGGTTTTACGCCATTTATTATTCCCCGGGAAATCCTCTTGGACTTCCTAGGCCGGACTCTAACCTGCTAAAACCACCGGAGTGCTTCTCCCTCCCCTTATACTAATAGTATCTAACAACTGGATTTAAACTTGCATTAAGAAAACTCATATCCAATCGTACAACCACCGAGCTGCTTATAACTCAACCTAGACCATATCTCTGTACACAGCAAATTACATCAATGTTAAAATTTGCCCAAAGAAGAAATCAGTAATAAACTCATTAAAAAAAGAATTCGCTCTATATCGCAACAATCTTTTTGGAATTATTTAATCAGTTTCCAAAAAATAAGTAAGTAAGTCCATCTAATTACTTATTGATAGGTATTGCTGTACTGTTTTACTGACCTAATCGGGGTCACAAGCTTGGAAATACAGCCTTGACAGCTACCTGACAAACATCTGCTAGACCCACTAATTATCGTCACACATGGAGGTGTGAATTAACCTAATGCTGATCTTATCTTCTCGAAACAAATGGTTATTGGCTCCATGTTAGAAAGGCGCGGTGACTGTAGTGGCCCATGATGGATGGCACTGGCCCGTGCTGGTCACTGATGGAGGAATGAGCTTTGATTAAACGTTCAGAAAGCAATCATGTTTGTATCTGATTGTACTGATTCTATTGTTTGTAGTGTTAAAAAAGAATACTTAGACAAATAAAGCAATTTTCTAATATATAAATCTGAAGAGTTTGTTTGTTTGTTTGTTTGTTTGATCTGAAAAATTCTTTCAGTGCTGGATAGCCCATTTATTGAGGAAGGCTATAAGTTATATAACATTACGCTGCGACCAAAAGGAGCGGAGCATAAATTAAAAATGTAGCAAAAATGAAAAAACCGTTTTTCAAAAATGAAAAATTATAATACGCGGACAAAGTCCCGGGGGAGTTCAATATAAAACTTAACTTACATGCAATATGTAGTTAAGTCTAGTGTTTAAATAGTCACTCAGTCATTAAAATCATGGAATAATCGGCAATAAACAAACAAAAACTCGAAAGTAGCAAGGACACAATCGCAAATCGAAAACAGTTATGCAATCTCGAAAAAAACTTTTAAAGTATCTCAAACGTTCTATGGGTTTAAGATATTTATATATAAACAAAACAATATCAGCAAAGATACTCGCAGCACATGTTACCACCTACAGCGTTTTGAACAGTAGGTCATAGATAAATCAATCGCTTTCGACCTATTTTGACAGCTCCCGACGCCATTTTGGATCTGTAGACGAATTTCACTTGTGTGGTCCACGGACTTAAAGATATGAAATGTTATGAAAAAACATATGTGAAGTTTAAATAGGAGATTATTCAGGAATCTTTTTTGTATTGTAATCGTTTGGGTTTTTAGATTAGCATTAGATTATTTAATTTAACAGCAGTGAAGGAATTTATACTCTATCTGTTTTAGCAAGAAAAATAAGATAAACCACCAAAAGGTCTTTTTGATGTCGTGTTAAAAATGATAAACTTTTTAAACATTTCACTGAAAAATGGCATTATTTACAACAAATAATCACCAGTATTGTAACGAATATTATTACTTTTCAAATTAATATATAAAACAATAATCAACGAACTTACATTATTTAGAAACCAACATTGGCGATCAAATTTTAAGAGTACACAACAAACAGTACAGACAAAGTATTTACGTTATTTATTTATTTTATTAATTTTATTAATTTATTGTTTATGGTTACAATAATGTTAATGATTTATTCTACAAATTTATTTAATCAAATTATTAATGTTACTATCTTATTACATTTTTTACGTTTGTTGTTTATATTTTTGTATATCTTAGTATTTTAATAAGGAATTTTGTAACTTAATTTAAGTCAATTTACTTACGCCTTTAATGTGTGTGACTTAATTTATGATTTCATCATTAAATTGACTCATACAATATCGAGCAAATAAATAAATACCAACTTAGCCGTTTATTGTGCATGCGGTGTTAGCCTATAAGTGATTGTTACACGTGCAAATGTATATCTGTTAATCCCAATTTAATGTTATGTGTAAACAATTGTTGGCTAACCTAAAATAAATAAATAAATAAATTAGCACAAGAATGTATTTCTTAATTCCTGTGAATTATAGCTGTTATGTTGTTTATGACCTTTGTTTTTTTTCCTTTATTTTTTTACTTAAACGGATAGGATACAGACGACAAGTTACACACTTACTTACTGGTTACAAGATTGTAAGAAATACTGAAAAATACATTTTAATATTTTACTTACGCGTACAATTTCCTATTACGAAGTACCTACCTACAATTTTTTTTGTTAAAATAAATAATATTTTTCTAAATTTATTTCTTATGAATTTAATTATTTATGTACACACACAACATGATTTGTAAACAACATATATATATATAATCAGAGAGATGTACATACAAGGGCCTTAGTCGTATAAAGAAGTATTATTTTAAAACTCTTATACATATAAGATACATAATACTAAGGTATCGTCAGCTGTTTAGAAGTTATTCTTAATTCAAGTTAATCAGTCGGTGCAATCGGCTGACTATTGCAATGGCATGCAATTAGTACGTACAGGTGAACTGCTACCGAATAGCTCGTGCATTCTAGTTGACGCGGAGAGCAGTTGTAATTGCAATTCACGAATTGTTGATCAATTGATTAGAGTTGTAATTGTACTAGCTATGCACCGCGGTCTCACCAACCAAATACTTAATTTAAAAAAACGGTTTTTTTTTTAAAACGCGTTCCTTTAAACTATCTAGCTCTTTGTGCTTTGAATGTTAGAAATACATTATCTTGTCTATTACCTAAGTGCATTTCATTCGGAAATATGTTTATTTTTTTATATATCTTAGACTACATCTCTTGCTTCTTTTCTCTTGCTTAGATACAGTTAAATATAATATAATCTTACAGAAAGCGATTACATACCTGACGGCCGCAACCCATATTTTGGGTGGGGTGTTATAATAAGTTTATTTTGATAAAAATAAAATTTTTATATAGTCAGGATAGATAACACACGAGCCTGGGTTCAAATCTGCAACCTTGCACACGAATTCGGTTATTAAACTACTGGGCCACCACGAAATTAATTATGTCTTACAAACTCCATTAAAGATTGGTTAATATTATGTTATTAAAACACCCTCCTTCTGTCGCAGTCGGGTAAAAAGTCCCATAAAAGTGTGTGTGATTTAATGTTCTCCCACATCAGATTTCAGTTATAGAACGACTAGGCAACCTCGACAATCCTGTCATACATATCAGTGAGCCTTACATTAATTACTGAGAAACATTTCGTTCCAGATGTTATCTTCAAACCAATCTCTTTCCCGAGGTATATGTCCGTTGACAAACAGACTGCACTCATTGCAGTGCCTAACATTAAGCAATATGGTTTTCAGAGCCTTATCTGAGATCTATCGAAAGTATTGTGTCTTATTGTTAGATAGAAATTAGTTACAATTGTTTTGTTGTATTGCTAACGATTAAACTTAGCTTTGAATACGTAAATAATATTGTCGTACCAGCCGAAAATAGTAATAAAAAAAAAGGAATATAACGGTTTCCTCTCGCACATTCTCAGGATCGCCCATCTAGTTTCAGACTCAATAGGAGTCCCTTATCATGAGCAGACGTGCCGGCGCGCGGCGTGAGTAAACTGTTACATTCCTTAATAATTATGTATACTCCTCACGAAAGTTATTATAAAAAAAATACTTTTAACGCACATTGAAATACTTCATATAACTTCTAACATTCACAAAACTTCTAACATTCACAAAACTTCTAATCGATCGACTACTTTTCATTTCTTGCGAGTACAAAATATATGCAGGCTGAATTGCTATACTTATATTCATAATTACAAACCATTTTTATCTTACAATTGAGAAAAACTCTTTTTCGTATCGTTCTTTTAGTATGTCTTTGGGGTTGTATTGTATGCAGCCTATGGCATCTCATCCTAAGCTTGAATTCCTAACTGGCTCGATTACATTATTTTGATAAAATTTATTTTTTTAACTAAATGGAGTTCCTTATTCAGCCTCCTCTACTAAAAATTATAAAAAAAACGTTGAAAATAGTTTTGTGTTTAGCTTCCGTAACACTGTTGGGCAAGTCTTAACCCACTTTGGGTTAGGACTTGCCCAACAGTGGAACGTGATCTAAACACGAAAATGTTTTAATTTTTGACGTGACAACGTCTTATAAATTGGTTTGCCAGGTGACACTTCAAGAAACTGGGTAACGCTCCGCTCACGTTATGCGCTCACAATGAGAGCGAGTGAGAGGCACGCGTCCCTTCCACTCGGGCATGGTTAGCCCGCCTAAGAGCGAGAGAGACAGACATTGACATTGACAGTCGTTGTCACGTAAAACTTTCGCCCGTATACCGACTTTACAGGCAACCAACGATTTTTTTTTTTGTCATACGTAGGTACTTCACGCCACAAAGACTACGATGACAATCTAAATAAAACGAATTAAATAATCGTCACATAACATGTTATTGCTTGAGCCACTAATTACGAATGTGAGTGGCACAATAAAACAAGATAATATACAATGCATGCGGAACCCGCTCTCCGGAAGATAGCGTGTTAGGCTTGGTAATGTGCTCAGAGGTGGGGTCTCAAACACAGCGACTTGTTAAGAAACGCGTTTTAGGGTAAGGTTCCACATAACGCGGTCTTTGGATATCTTTTACAGGTGATGTAACAAATAGAGCTTGCTTTATAATTACTTGTAGAAGTTCTCTAAAGTGGGGTCTCATGTACAGCGATTTTTTAAGCATACAAGTTTTAAAGTGAGGTCCCATATAACGCGTTACGGTCTTAGGATATTGTTTTTAGGTGAAGTATGAAATAGAGCAGGTCTTACACATACTTGTTGTGATATACTCTAAGTTGGGGTCTAATGCACAGCGGGTAGTTAAATGGGGTCACATATAGAGCTTCCTATCAATTTCTGTGATAAATTCTAAAGTGTTGTTCTCACGTAAAATGGTTTCTGTATTCTTAAGTTCTATGCTTTTATACCTAGTATAATAACGAAACCCACTTACACAACGAAAGTTTATCAGCCTTAGGACAACGTTCACGGTTGGAGACTCAATTAGAGCGTTTTTATAACTGTAACTTATAAGTAGAGCAAAATCTTAAAACACAAAAAAAATATGTTTAATGATGTCACACAAAAAAAATGTAACACAGATAAGTATTTTTAACCGACTTCCAAAAAAAAAAGGAAGTCCTTTTCGGTAGGTTTTTAAAAATACTTTAAAAGCGCTTTGAAATACTTTATAACTTTTCAAAAAAAATCTAGTCGATAGTCTAGTTTTATCATTATTCTGTTTTATACTGCATTGAAAAAATACTTAGAATTATTATTATTAAAATTGTACGTATTTTTCCATATCCATATTCTTCACATTTTTATATAAGTTTACTGGCTTGTTTTTGCACTTACGCAGAAGCTATAAGACGTAAACAAAAACAAGCAAGAGCGTAGAACGCAAAACAAAATAGAGTGTACAATGTAGAGCTACTTTCTATAGACTCGGCCACACGACAGACAAAGGGACTCGTGTTTTTGTACCAGTACAAATTACGTCAGCGTGATAGTGAGACCACCGTACAAATATATATACAGTAGATCAAGTCTGTAAAACAACTAGTGTGTAAAGAAATTTTCTTGGAATTCTACACAGGATCTTTTGACATTATATTAGGCTTATATAGTCTGTAGTTCAGTACGCCATGCATCGGTCCGAACTAAATGGCGCACTTTGGTTCTATTCCCACCTGGAATCAGTATAGTGTGTTCTTTCTGTATATTGATGTATAAGTATTTTTTTATAGAAATGGAAAAGAATTACATGACACAAAAGAGAAAGAAGAATTTGAATCATCTACAAAGCTACGTTCTTTAAAATGATTTTAAAAGAAAAGTCAGTTTCAAAAAGTAGGTCAGGTAAAAAGTAAAAGTGAGCAACTAGTCTACTGAAGAGTGTTCGTTAATTAACACTAACACATTAAGAAACAAAGAAGGATATTAATGAAAAATTTATTAGGTTTTTTTAAATGGATCTTCTGCCCTCACCTGTGTTGTGGCGTAATGCA
Organism: Diachrysia chrysitis; assembly: GCA_932294365.1. Taxonomy (NCBI): domain Eukaryota; kingdom Metazoa; phylum Arthropoda; class Insecta; order Lepidoptera; family Noctuidae; genus Diachrysia; species Diachrysia chrysitis. Next base: position 10,327,010 of record OW028661.1, on the reverse strand, counting down.
CTGTTACACCACATTCGCGGTTTTATCAATTAATGGCGACATATTTGCATATTTTTGCTATTAATTTGCATTTTTGGCGCAAATACGTTTATTTTTAATGTTGCTACTTAGTTTTGAGTATAATCTTTATAAGGTAAATGCTTTGTATTTGATAATTCTTAACCCGAATTATTTAGCCGAGTCGATCGAAAAAATTAAATTTGGTTTCAGATTGTCAAAATCTGGGGGCACGGTAGTGTCCCCGCCAAATCGAAGCCGCGGAGTTCCATTTTTCCTGACCGATTCATTTCTGCTTAAAACAAGCTGTCGAAATTTAGGCCGTACGAGTATTAGCGCTACTACAGAGTACCTAATGAAACCTAATTTATTTTCTTGAAACCTAACTGTTTTCTAATTAGAAATTATCTGTACCTGGGGCATACATGCACCATCGGTACATATCAAACTATGAATAAAAAACCTTTCTAAGTTATAAATACGTAGATCTAATATATTGGGGACCACAAGGTGATGAATAATTATAATATAATCCCTCAAATACACATAGAAGGCAACTTACGTAACCAATTACGTATCGCAATAACGATACCTTAGATAGATGGAGATTGTGACTGTCAATGCACGCGTTATATAAATGGCTCATAAAAATAAAATAAAAGCAAATTAATAAGGTTTGACATTACGCATTACTATCTACTACATAATTATATTATTCTTAATGTTACACATACGACAAAAAGACAGTTGTCTATGTCTAGATTTCATTTTACCTCGCATTATATATTTGTACTAGTTTTATCTCTTGGCCATTATTTTTACAAAAACTTAATCATCCCACGGGAGCATTCATCTTAGATAAACAGTTGTACGATGAAGTACCGCGTTTGTTGCAATGCGTTCCCGCATGATCGCCGGTAAGAATCCGGTAACTATGAAACGTCTGCCTTAATAAATAAACAAATGCTTCAATTTTCACGATCGTATATCAATTAAAAGTAGTTAAAATTCAGTTTTTAGGTTACACATACCTAGATTTAGGTCGACCTAATAGTAGTCTGTAACAGTCATTTACAAAAAAAATAATACCACAAATGAAATTTAAATAGATCCCTCGAATTCTCCTGCATCTTCTCATCAGATCCTGACCTGGTGACTATGGGCCCACCTGAGAACTATAACCTTAGAAACAATCAAAAAGGAGTTTTCAAAATCGGTCCAGGAGTCGAGTAATCGGAAAACATACAACAAAAATATTTGGACGACTTGAGAACCGTGTACTCGGTTTGAAAACTTAAAGGTATTCAAGTTAAAAAGTATAAAAGATTATTACTTAACTAAGCGAGGATTCGTAATAATCTAATTTGAATAGATATCTTTTATCTTTACAGAAAGATTACTTACGGAATAGTTAGGTCAGTAATGTGTTATATAAATATGTTTGTGTAACATGTTACTCTTCTACAGGAAACACTGCGCATTCTATTAACTTCTAGACTCCCTGGGTTACCTAACTGCTTCCTGATAGTCAGTGATAGGAACTATATTTAAAACTAAATACTTCTCTATTTTAACGGCGACAAACATTAGGCTCACGCCACACATAGAGCTAAGCGATATAAAACAACTGACTTGGGTCACCTTACGTCCTAATCTATACTATCTATACTAATATTATAAAGCTGAAGAGTTTGTTTGTTTGTTTGAACGCGCTAATCTCAGGAACTACTGGTTCGAATTCAAAAATTCTTTTTGTATTGGATAGTCCGTTTATTGAGGAAGGCTATAGGCTATATAACATCACGCTACGATCAATAGGAGCGGAGCATAAATGTAAAATGTTGCAAAAATGAAAAACCGTTGAAACTCAAACACGCGAACAAAGTCGCGGGGGACAGCTAGTGTAAAATAAAATGTTAAAAGAGGCATTCAATTACGTGAGTTAAGATAAACAAAATTAACAAAGCCTTAGCTCAGTGCCTTTACTCTTCGATTTAATTTTAATTCTAATACAATGCCAATGAAAAATTATTATTCATCTAGCAGGCACACAAACAACACACAGTACAAAAAAATACTGTCGATGTTTAGATTCCAGTTAGTTCCTTCCATTGACAGCATGTTTTTTTTTTAAACTGAGTCTCCTGCCTCCTAAACTACTTAATATAAATTTAGCATTGGCATTGTCTTACAATTATAATTGAAGAGTGAAGGCACTTGCAGCTTCATTAACTTTTTATGCATTAATGACTTTAAAATTGTCTACCACAGATTGTTTTGTTTTTAAGGTCATGCAGACAGCTGCCTTAGGCATGTAAGAATAAATACTTGGCTCCCTGACTCTTCATGGCCCATCACACAAGCCTGTAGTGCATCACCTATTGGTATTGGCGTGGTGACCTCAGTAATTAGCTAACGATGTAGTCAAGAGCAGTTCACTAAGCTAAGCTAAGTTAGTTCGATTAGCTTTTGGTGTGGCCTTTTCTTTACGCAGTGTAGATGCATTATCTGTTATAGTTTAAGACATTTTAACTAAAATGCGACCAAAGATGCGATGCAAAGTATAAGATCAAGACTACTACAATTGCATCTTTTAAAATTTCAACTGTCCACCTATTACGGTTTGTGAGATACAACCCGCTGACAGACAGACGGACGGGCCCTGAAAATATAGAAATTATTAGGATGATCTATTTCATAAATGGTAGAGCAGGTTTATTTTACGTTAGGCCTTTTAAGATTTCAACTACAATTCTTTATACTATATATGTTAGAATCTTGACATACAATAAATTCAGCCTATATTGCGGCCTCTTCCATATTGCACAATTATACTCGATTTACCTTCCGCATCTCGTACGACCCAGCTATCTTTTTCTTGTCTCAGTAGCACCAACCTAACATAATATACATAGGTATTATGTTTATCTTTTAAAACAATTGTATATCTAATAACTTTAGTACGGAAAAGGATCACTTACTCTGTGACCTCCTTTCAAGTTACTTCCAATTACTCATTTAGAATTCATACGGAATGTTTTTTACACATTTTCTTCAGGAGGGCCACATGTTATGATATCCCTTACATTTTTATTATATACTAGCTGTCCCCCGTGACTTCGTCCGCGTGTTTTAGTTTCAACGGTTTTTCATTTTTGCAACATTTTTCATTCATGCTCCGTTCCTTTTGGTGTCAGCGTAATGTTATATAGCTCATAGCCTTCCTCAATAAATGGGCTATCTAACACTGAAATATTTTTTTCAAATTGGACCAGTGGTTCCTAAGATTAGCGCGTTCAAACAAACAAACAAACTCTTCAGCTTTATATATTAGTATAGATTATTTCAGTTTGTTGTGATTTTACGAAACACACGTAATTAAAAAAAAAACTTATTAAAAACAGTTTTACGACAAAGCCCTTATAATTCAAAATAATATTTTAAAACAGGAATTAATAACCTGCGTCGAAACGACATCTCGTTAAAAGTTATTAAAATTAAAATTTTATGAACGCTGTTTGGGTTTTAATGAATCTGTCGTACTTTCTATCGGACATAACAACTTAAAAATAAGCTTATAAAAATCGAGCACATGTAGAGATAAAAACAAAACAAACTTGATATTAACTTCTCCTTGTTAAGCCGCAATAGTACAATCAGACCTTACAACTGAACATCATAATACCTAACACAGCGAAATGTATCACATTCATTGCTTCTTTAAATCAAGTTTAAATTTGCACTGCTGTTAAAAAGCGCAATGTAATTGAAACATTACAACTGAGTCTAGTCAGATCTTAAACCAGATAATATCATGGTGGGAAGAACCTATCACTGAATGGAAAGGCGCGTTGTACATTTCACCAAGTATAAAACGCTTGTGGGGATCACGGATTGCACCAGTCAATACTTAGAAGTCCACAACAGCATCTAAACTATTCAACATGATCGCTTTTGTAAGTTATTTATATTATTTTTTATTTAGTGACATGGCATAATGGATATTAATTGGAACGGAACATTTTGGCGGGCTTTCCGGCTGTATCGTGTGTTGCTTTTGCTTTAAAAGTTCAAAGTGTCATTCAAGATGGCGAACTTTGTTCGTAAAAGTAAAAAATTTATAATTTGAATTTAATGTTTTATGATAATTACTTTCTCACGCTCTAAATGTGAATGAACGCATAATTTAAACATAATTTTTGTTATTGGTAGTGACATAATGTTGGTTGCATCACTACTTTGTTACAACCTGTGTCATAGTGATTGCGCTGTAAAATTTTACGACACCATAAATAATTAACCTTACCAATATAGAATCTATTTATGGCTAATTGCATTTAACATTTTTAATAAAGAGGAAATTGTGATAGCCCACTATAATTTTATATTTAAAAATTCTCAATTACTTACAGAGTTCATGTAAAAATAGGTGGTAGAAAATATTTGCCATCCGTTTAAAAAAAAAACTCTCTTGTTCATTTTCGATGTTTGATAAAAAATCTTTATAAACAAAATTTCATATTCTTTCACTTAATATTTTAATATCAGATGAAAAACCAATCTCCCAACCCATGATTAACTTCTTCAATACTAAGGAGTACTAGTTAGTATTTACTTAAAACACTGAAGCGTATCATTGGATCCAATGTGATACTATCACGATACCTACGTCTCGATTTCTTCTCAATTTACATTCTGACATGAATCTATAAAAACTCGAGTTCTTGTGATTAAAATGGCATCTTTGACTCAATGAATTAGGTTTTTATAATTCATTTTTGTTAGCACCACAATCGCCAATACTTTTTTAATTGCCTTAAATTAAACAATCGTGAGACTCACGACAATTAGTACTCTATAACAGGTCCTTATAATTATCCTTAAAAGCCTTAAATAGTACAATTATATTCATCCCTGCAACCATTTTAAGTCAATTGCAAAACACTGTGGTTCTTAATACAAAGATCCTAACACTAAAGTCGACAAAGTATCCTCACAATTTTTATGGAGAGCGGCATTTCAAACACCAATTCTTAAACTATGAAGTTAACTACATGAATTCTCGCCAGTGTTCGGACTAGTGCCATTCAAGATTTTTCCCAGACAACCAGTCAAAACTCAACTCCTAAAATTCAAGAACTAACAGTCAATAAATTTGCCGTAACTTTTTCCAGAGAACAGCAGCCATCCTCTTGCTAGCAGCAGTAGCCAGCGCACGTCCATCCGAAGACTGGGAACCTGAAGGGCACTCCCATTCTGAGCACACAAAGCCGTACCACGTGACGGTGGTGAAGAAGATAGGAGTGCCGGTGCCCCATCCCGTGGCCGTGTCGGTCCCGCAGTACGTGAAGGTGCCCATACCGCAGCCCTACCCGGTGCATGTGACTGTGGAGCAACCGATCCATGTGCCAGTTTACAAGGTAAGCTTGAGTGAAGAGTTTTAGTTAGAGGAATAGAGGTTTATTAGAAATTGTGACACTCTTGTTTAATTGCAATGAGTTTAAAATTGGCACTTACTACCGCACTCATGATAAGGGATTCCTTATTATTGATTTAAGGAAGCAACCTCTCAGAATTCTGTGAATTGACTTACTCTAATCGATTTAAGTAAGCCAAGGATTAGCTTACTTATACATATAGAAAATAATCCCCTAATAAGGAATCTCGATAAAAATCCCTTAAGTAACGATTAACGTCTCTGAGTACGGCAGTAAGTATCAATAGGCAAAGGTTCGTTGTTCTAAGCAATATATTATTGTCGTATTTAGGAAACTTTCCCGTTTTTAAAGAACAATACATATATTAAGACTCTCCAAACATAAAGAATACGTCTATACTTAGTAACTTAGAAAGTAAACCGTCTCTTCGACGTTCACCGCAGATGATAATATCAATTATAATTTGATCAAAGTATTCTATATACACTTACAGACATGTGGCTACACTTTAAAATTGACGATCAATTCCGGATCATTTCGCTTTTATCGATGTAAAATATGGGTTTATTCGTCTCAGTCATAAATTATTTCGCTCGATCCATGCCCATACTGGTCAAACGTAATGAACTAATCAATCATTTCTCAGTAATTAACTCTAAAAGCGCATTATTAGCATGTTGCAATCAATTAATTTTGATTGTTTAAATGAGTCATCGAAGTAAACTCGTTTTTATTCACCTCAGGCAGTTTTATAATGCACTCATAATTTTGCATTATCAAACAAATTGCAAATTTAATAATTTGTAGCCTGTTTTGCCATATTTTACAATTCGGCCAGTGAGTAACAAATTCATTGCAACCATGTTGACTTAAAAATTATAATCGTTCCATGCCAAACCGCAATAAATACATAACTATTTATTTTACCATTTGCATTTATTTTAAACGAGTAGGTAGCTGTTAGCAAAACAAATAAAAAGAAACATAACAATTTATACTCAAATATAATGGCCTCAACGTTTCTTTATTACTTTCACAAATAATGAAAAGACATGTAGATATAATGGCGGACGTGTCTTCTTTGTTTGCTACACTGGAAGCTAATTGTAAATATTTTAAACACCTTTAACGCTAACAACATCATAAATATAAAGTCAATTAACGACACACTATCGACGACAATTACCTAATAAAAGTCCTCGCTTACCAAACCACAAGGTAAACCGAAAGAGAAACTTTGTTACTACGACAAATAAAATAGTAGAACGTTAGTATTATATCACAGCATTGTGTTTATGCATTTTTGCAATTATCTCACAACGTTACCCATTCATTGCTGCATTATCTGTTATGTAATGCAGTCGGCCATGACGAAAGTAAAAGCGCGGGCAGTCGAGCGTGCCTTTGAAAAAAACAACACTATTCCCGCGCGTTTGTGACAGTTTGCAGCCAGTTGCGTTCGGATACGTTCACTCATCCTAAATAAGGTTGTATTTCCGTGTATAGGTAGTTTATAGTTACCTCTATTATTACTTGTTTTTACCAGTATGTAATCGATAAAAGTAGTAGCCATGAACCAAGAACATAGAAAATTAACTGTTCCTTATTACTAAGTTGTAATATACGGTGTTATGTCCAAAGATTTGCTTAGGTACATAAAACAGGACTAATTTTAAATCCTTTTCCACAGGTCGTCCCCCAAATTGTGGAGAAACCAGTGCCGTACACCGTCGAGAAGCCTGTCCCTTATGAGGTTGAGAAGCCCTACCCCGTTGAGGTTGAGAAGAAGGTCGAGGTGCCAATTCCCAAGCCCTACCCCGTCCATGTCCCCGTCTACAAACACGTATACCACCACAAAGGAGGCCATAAGCACTAAAAAGTATTTAACAAAAGGTGGGGTCACAAAGCTTTTTAATAAGCAGGGTTGCCAGTGTAAATACAAATCTTGTAGATCTAATGGAGATGTATTTCCATCAGCGTTGACTTATAATAATAATAATGTTGTGATATTTATTGTTGTGTGCACAATGAGTGTTGCCGTTGTCCGTGCTGTTGTTAGCGTTTGTTGTTGACTATTGTGTAATTGTTGTTTATTTTTAATTTTAAGTGTTGTAGAATAAAACAATGTTTTAAACAGTTCTTTCGCCTTTTTTTACCCTGATAATATCGATACCTAATATAATTTTACAGCTAACGATTATGTTTACAATATACTTGTTTATATCCTGCTAAAGGTAGTCTGGAGAAGTAAATATGGGCATAAATGTGTTAAGAACGTGTTTATTATACAATACAATATTGATCTAAATGGGCCAACAAAACCTCTAAAATTAGGGACAGTTGTTGCCTCAATATTGTTCAAGCTTTTACGACTCCCACGGCATAAAATGTCTTGATATTATCTATACTGGAATCTACAGTTTAGTACTCCATAACAATACACAAAATTGTAAACAAGTTTCACGTCGAACTAGTTTATTGATAAAACCTCAATTTGAATTAATGTTATTACATAATATACCACGGAACAAATCTCGGAACACTTGAATAATTCATAAACATTTATGTTCTATTAAACAGAAGTCGTATATCTCCATATAATACTAGATATATTTGAAGTAGAGCTAACGTTTCCGATTCTGAACGCATTTCATAGACAATTTATGACGTTCCAAATTTAATCGAGTATTCCATTTTCAAATGGTTTTTTCTTCTTCTTTTTTTTTAAATAACGGCTTGGAATGATGTGTAGAATGAGATTTCTTTGAAATTGAACTGGATTTCTCAATCAGTATTAATTATTTGGTTTAATTTATTCGGGTATAATTAGGCAGTCATTTTCAATTCCACACTTGAAAGCTTATAAAGTTTTGATTATAATTTATTTAAGTGTAATTTCCACATCGTTATAACCTCAAATCATAGTTATTTCAAAAATTGTTCAATAGTGTTTTGATTTAACTTTCGGGTTTTGACTAATCAAGATCTTTTTTGGGTTTGAATCCCGGTTCGGTCTGATCTAAGAATTATAATCATTTTTATCCCTCCAGAGTCAGAAAATTATGTGTAAATGTACTAATAAATATAAATGTACTACGCTCATTAACTGATTTTTGTAATTTTCCCTGTGACGACAGACGTTTATGCGAAATATCAACAGTTCCGATTAGGGTAATATTAGGTTTTAACTAGCTGTCCCCCGCGACTTTGTCCGCGTGTTTTAGTTGCAACATGGTTTGTCATTTTTGCAACATTTTTCATTTATGCTCCGCTCCTATTGGTCGTAGCGTGATGTTATATAGCCTATAGCCTTCCTCAATAAATGGACTATCCAATACAAAAATAATTTTTCAATGCGAACCAGTAGTTCCTGAGATGAGCGCGTTCAAACAAATAAACAAACGAACTCTTCAGCTTTATAATATTAGTATAGATAAAACGGTGCGCTCTGTTATGACACAAATTTTACATGTTCATACCCAATATGCGATCTCTGTAGTTTACTTATTTATTCCTTATTTCTTTGAATGACCAACATTAATTATTTAGATTCTAATGTCTAATGGACTAGACGTAGAATTTGTATCCTATCGCTAAGTATATAAGTGTAGAGTCGATGTAACTTTCATTGCTTCCACTATAATTATATGTGAGCTCACTCTATAACATTCACTATTTCTCTGTTATAATAAGTATATAGTGGTAGGCAGATTGCAGTTATAAGAAACTTTGTTGCAGATAGTTTGATTATAATCTGATTTTTATCCCAAATGCTACTAAACTACTCATAAAAGGACAATATTAAAAAAAGTATTTAGTAGTTTTTTTTTAACGTCTGCTACTCTAACTGTTTTCATTCTTGTATCGTATAAGTTTTCACACACATTCAAATCACATGTACAAACAACACCCAGACTTTAAACAAGCATTTGCGGATCAAACAAATGTATGTCCCATGCGGGGATCGAACCCGCAGCACGTCGCGGCACCCACACGGCTATCCGTGCATTATAACTTCATAATTCCCTTTTCCCAATTAAACTAACGTTGTGTACGTAATTAAAGAAAATAGTAGGTAGGAAAAAAGTATTTTTTGTTTTTAACTTGTGTACTTATTCAATTTAGAATAATTTAATAAAAATCGAATATCTAACTGATCCATGATTCGAACTCGGAACTTAACGCCAGACGCAATGGCGACGACAACACTAGACCAAGTAGAGAACTTCCAGTCCAACAACATTCTATTCTCCATATTAAATCGAAGCAATGTAAAATTAAACCTGATGGGATTAAAATCGATTTTATGCACGACATGACACCGATGTAACAAGATTTCCCTCTAAAACTAAGATAGTTCAAAACATCCTGGCTTATCGATTATACTTTATATCGATTTTACTGCAAATCGATATCTAGTATCTTGTTTAGCACCGATGCAGTCCAACTTTCACTGAGCAGCGGTCAAGGCTTCGGTCATTGACTCCACAGCTGCCACACTTCGACAAACCCGCTTAGTTCAGAATACATTGCGATATTTAGACGCTACATTCAAGGTTAAATCCGTTGTGAGCCGGTAATGTATGTAAAATGCCATGGATGCTCGTTTTATTATAAGTCGCTCAATTGAGCGCTTGTAAATAAATCGATTGGTTGTTTATTTTGTTTACATTGAGTAATTGATATAAACGGGATTTCTTTGTTCGTAGCTTGATCGATACAATTTTTTTATCTAAAAAGAATTATTTTAAACAGAATATTCTCAACTAAAAACTAAATTATTGGCCCTTGCATATTTTGTTATTTCTCAAGTTCAACAATAACCCCTTGTTAATAAAACAATTTTCGACTCGGATGGTGACCCATCTGTTGAATAACCGCGGCAAGCGCGGCTCAACCTTCGGTGTGTATAGTCAGCATAATAATAACATGTATAGGATAAGTGAGAGTTGCAGAACAGGCTAACGAGTAAACTTAGTTCATAACTGGTCTCTATAAGTATGCAAGGTGCATGTATGTACCTATGTAGATAGCATTCCTGTTTTGATACGGTCGTCGACGAAAGTTAGCAATATTAGAAGGACACAAGATATTAAGGTCTAAATAACTTAGTAGAACAATACAAAAGCTAGATAGCTTAATTTTTATCGCACCTTTTAAATTAAATTAAGTCTTGTACTGTATTAGAAAATATAAGTAATTTCCGTTCCCGTAAGATATGATTTTTTTGTTTTTATTTTCCGTGATTTTATCCAATGTATTTATAGTATTCTGCTTTTCGGGACGAATACAAATCCAACAAACCAAACACCATAAAAATCGGTCCACCCGTGCTTGAGTTATATATGTTGTAACTACCCAACTTTGTTTTATATATTTATAAAACAAGTCCCATAATTTGGTGGCCGAAATGATAGCTTCTCTGCTTTAGAGACAATTTTTTTTGGAAGAGATTTACGCAGTTAGCCTGAGTGCAGGCTTTGACTGCTTCACCAGACTTTCTTTAGAGACCTCTGGTTTTATTTCTCTTGTTTACAAAATAAGCGGAGTTTCAGTTTAGTCATTGACTGTACTAAGTGTGAGGTCCTAATGCAGTACCAACAGTCCACTCACGTATAAAAATTAAGAATTTAATTACCCATTCAATTATAAAGTACTTAAAATTATAAAATTAACTAAACTAGTACTTAACTTACTTAATTAAAAAGCAAAAAGTAACATAAGTATTAAAACATAGACACTACTGATGGATTTTTTTGATGTCTGAGTGTTAAAAGTTGAATTTTGCTTCCTTTAATCTAAAATACAAAACTAAGCATCGTTTAGCTGAATTCTCAAACATCTCTTAATGTTAAACCGCCGTTAAGTTTCACGGGGACTCCCCTGAGAAAGACCTAGGAAATTTCTCACTAGAATTTCCTTTTTCGTTTAAATTTTTAGGAGTATAATAATTCATTTTCCCTTCTTACTTCTTATGGCCGAATACTGAAGAGTCAAACAGTTTAAAGCCGCCTTTAAGTCTCATGTTGTCTCTACCAATTTAAGTTGTGAAGTATTGACAGATAAACATTTAAGAACGTCTTAAAGTTAATTTGCGTTTAAGTGTTCGGGGGTTAGAACTCAAACTTAACTAGCTTCCGTGTTCGAATATTATACAGTATATTCGCTTTTCCCAAACCATTAAAAGGACATTATTCTTACAATAAACATCTGAGCTATTATTCAGTAATCTAAACAAGTGATTATCTTTAAACAGTTACATAACCTAGATATTCTAGATATACGAAGAAAAAGTTGTGTTATTACATGAATGTAGGTTTCCTACAATTTTACTTCTGGTCTCACTGGAAGCTGATTATACGTCTCTATATCTGGCCGTGGATAGGAACAAAGCCACTGATGAAAAAGGTTTAGTGTACGTACATGTTTAACGCCCGTTTTAGGAACTTTATGATGAGTCCAGTTGCGTGGGTCAAGCTCAAGATTGTGTGGTGTTGTGTCTGTAAAATTACCTTAGTTCTTGGAGAAAATGACATCTTCTTATGTGTAAAAATGAATTGCTGTTCGTTAGTCTCGCTAAAATTCGAGAACGGCTGAACTGATTTAAATAATTATTTTTTGATTTGTTCACTAGAATACAGGGATGGTTTAAAAACAAAAAAAAAATACGTAGGGTAGGGTAGGGTAGATAGGGCAGCGTAGGTAGTTAGTTGACGGGAGCGAAGCCGCGAGGACAGCTAGTAATTAATATAATTACAAACATTTTGCTATGACCAGTAGAAGCCAATCGAAAAGACGGATCATTATGTGGAACCTAGCTAGTTGATCATAAATTATTCTAAGTATTTATTAAGTCCGTTTATTTCATAGGACTAATATTCTAACGTGTAGTAAAACATCTCTACCAAACTCTTTAAGATAGAGGCATTATACTACACACAAGTCCATGGAAATCAAACCCACCCTAACCAAGCCTCAAGCAAGCATTCAAGTAACTTTTCCCATGCAAACGCAAAATTTATCGTCACCTTAAACGTAAACTGGAATCGAACTCATGATAGAGTAAGAAATAGGAATCACCTGACGACACGACATTATTTATCTACAGCCACGAGACATTACATGAACCAGGCTATGTTCAAACTATATCTTTTAAGGGGTAAACAGAACTGAATATCATCTCTTATGTTCGATTTCAGTAAACTAGTGACGTGAAATCGATCGATGGCGATTATTTATGCGAAATATTTAATAATTGAAATAAAACTACTTTTGAACGGATTTTATAGCGGTTTGCATTTAAATTTTCGGTTCCCGACGTTTCGACACCTTTGCAGGTGTCATTGTCACACATTTAAAAATAGTTTTATTTCAATGTCTAACATTCCCGTAAACCTCAGAAAATATTTAGTAAGTCAAAAGAAATACAAACGGGAGGCCCTCCAAACAATTTATTAGATTCTAAACTACGATAGATTTCAAAGAGAGTGAATAAAGATTAATAGAATAAGATAATAGGTTAGGTTAACAAAAAGCAAGAACTTAATAAAGAAAAAAATCAAGAAGGAGATTAAATTATAGGTGTTATTTCAATCGGAATCAAGACATCCTTCTTTAAAAACTGATTATTACACATCAATATTATCTATTGTTAAACATTCCAACCTCTGCCTTTCAAGAATACAATCGTGATAATAGCATACATTCTTAAACATAACCTGAACTAACTAAACAAATAAATCGATAACAATCGATACTCATATGGAGCATCACTAGCAGGTATCGATTAGGCGCTCCTGCTGCGCACGAGTCACATTTATAGCGTTCCCTTGTGTAGTTTTATTTTAGTTTTAATAAAAAAACCCTATCATACCATAAAGTACGATACAATATGAGAAAGCGCGAATATTTTATAATAAATTAACGCTCTATATTTAGAAATAGGTTTAACTTGTATAGATAGCCCCCACATTGTAGGTAAATATAAAGGAATTTCTTAAAACAAAGGAGATTTAAAAAATATTAACTCTCTTTTCTGTCGGTTAAAAACTGTGATGTCTATGCGTGACCAATTCTAAGCTATCAACTGTATCTGTGCCAAATCTATAACAAATAAAATTATTAACTCAGTCATACTCATTCAATGGGGTTAGATGATTAATTAATTGGTGGTTGAGTGAATAGCTAAATAATACAAAAAAAATTAGACACGTATATTTTTTTTTTTTTTTTTTTTTTTTTTTTAATAAGAATACACTAAGTATGTAAAGTGAAGCAAAGTTCAGGAGTGGGGGCTAATGACGTAACGCACGCGTGCAAAACGCACGAAATTGTGACGTAATGCCACGTTTCAAATCAATGTATCATCGTGAGTTTTTGGTTATATATAATAAGAAAAAATACGTGTTTATTATTTTTTAATGATCTATCAGATGGTCATTAAAAAAACAAAGTCATCTTCCCTATCCATATTTTATACTAATATATAAAGCTGAAGTGTTAGTTTGTTTGTTTGAACGCGCTAATCTCAGGAACTACTGGTCCGATTTGAAAATTCTTTCAGTGTTGGATATCCCATTTATTGAGGAAGGCTATAAGCTATATAACATTACGCTGCAACCAAAAGGAGCGGAGCATAAATGAAAAATGTTGCAAAAATGAAAAACCGTTTAAACTAAAACACGCGGACAAAGTCGCGGGGACAGCTAGTTGTGTAATAAAAAAGTAGCTTATTTAACCACTAAAAATCTTCTCTATATTTATCGAGATTAGTTCAGCTATTTTAGCGACTATCTCGAACAGACCGACACAACGATTTCAAACACCCATTATTAAAATTAATAGCAATAACTGCGTGTACGCAGGTTTACAAACATCTTTAAGTATTGAAGTCAAGTTTAGACCAACCAGCTGCGCAAGCGCAAGAGTCGTAAAAGTCGAGTGTATCAGTAAGTAGCGCTTAATTCACACTTTTTTATCGGCTCATAATGTTATGAGTACTTTCTTATAGTTATTGTAGTTATTTTATTGTTTTATATTATCATGCCTGTATTTTAATAGTAGCTAAAAAAATTTGCAATCTTTCTAGTCGTATGGTGAGAATAATAATCCTGAAAAATATTATAAATGCGAACTTATATCAATGTTATGTATTCAATATAATAACAATATATTTGTTTGTATATATAGCGGTCCGGCTCCGCAAGGGCGGTGTGTATTTTCAAAAAATTCTGTAATTATTGTTTTTTTTTTTTTTTAAAAATCCTTTTCCTTTCAATAAGGAATATAACAAAAAAAATATTATCTGATTTGGCGCAGTCGTTCGGAAGTTATGGAGTGATCAAGGGACATAGGGATATGTATGCGTAGAAATTTGTCACAGCTAAACGACATAACTGATTTTGATGAAATTTGGTACTGGTAGTGGTAGCTATAGTTTAAGCTTGAACAAAACAATGGACATAAGCTACTTCTTTCAAGATAGCTGACATCTATGCGAGCGGAGCCGCGGCAGAAATCTAGCAAATATTTTACAATTAACATACTTAGGCTATTGGGCTACAATGCATGAACTTGACTTTGACTGCACGGATAGCCGAGTGGTATAGGTCACCACGCCAATTACCACTGTGCGCGACGTGCCGCGGGTTCGATCCCCGCATGGGACAAGCATTTGTGTGTGACCCACAAATGCTTGTTTCAAGTCTGGGTGTTCTTTGTGCATGTGATTTGAATGTGTGTGAAACCCCCGCGACACAAGGATTAAATTCCTTAGTGCGGGAGTCGTTTTAAAAAGAAAAAAAAAATACTACAACTATTTAAAAACGTAACAACATATACTGTTAATATTGAGTCCATGAATGTCCAGGAAGCATTGCAAATACAGACAAACTGTAAAACCCGAACAGGTAAAATGAATATTGAAATAGTGATTAAATCTCTCTGCCTACCCACAAATGATATGTCGTACCACATAATCCTCGTGTGAACAATAATCCCGAAATCCTGGTCAGTTGTCCGAATATGAAATGATAGCATAACCGTAGCCAAACGATTGGATGCGCCCGCGCCGCACTGCGGGCGATACCACCTCTTTTATTTTCCATGTTTTGGAGATCCGTGACCATAAAATACGACTTTGTACAGAACACCTTTTAAATGATAAAAATGTTGAGCTGTGTAAAGATTATATAGTATTATTAATTATATTAATGTTGCTAACTACAAGTAAAATTTAAAGTGCTATGTATTTTCAAATTTGATTTTTATATTACAACTAGCTGTCCCGGCAAACGTTGTTTTGCCCTATAAATTAAAAATACCTACCCTACCTACCCTACCCTACCTACCCTACCCTACCTACCCTACCCTACCTACCCTACCCTACCTACCCTACCCTACCTACCCTACCCTACCTACCCTACCCTACCTACCCTACCCTACCTACCCTACCCTACCTACCCTACCCTACCTACCCTACCCTACCTACCCTACCCTACCTACCCTACCCTACCTACCCTACCCTACCTACCCTACCCTACCTACCCTACCCTACCTACCCTACCCTACCTACCCTACCCTACCTACCCTACCCTACCTACCCTACCCTACCTACCCTACCCTACCTACCCTACCCTACCTACCCTACCCTACCTACCCTACCCTACCTACCCTACCCTACCTACCCTACCCTACCTACCCTACCCTACCTACCCTACCCTACCTACCCTACCCTACCTACCCTACCCTACCTACCCTACCCTACCTACCCTACCCTACCTACCCTACCCTACCTACCCTACCCTATTTTTTATTGTAAGTCATCAAAAAATAAAAAAAAAAAATTACCAAAAAAAATTAAAGTTTTTAATTAACAAATAAAATATAAGGGTTGATCGTAGAGGGATGAAAATTTAGGGTTGTATGTATTTTTGTATGTTGTGTCATAAAAAAATAAAAACAAAAAATTTTGCCTAAAAAATAAAAAAAAAAATTTAGGGGTGGACTACCCTTAACATTTAGGGGGATGAAAAATAGATGTTGGTCGATTCTCATAGATACCGGATAAGCACAAAAAATTTCATCAAAATCGGTCAAGCCGTTTCGGAGGAGTTCAAGTTCGAACACCGTGACACGAGAATTTTATATATATAGAGATTGCAAAATTATCAATAAGACCTCTCTTTCCGTAAACATTTCAAGATATCTCGATTTCATTTAATGTAGTTTAAATAGTCGAAAAGTTTTATTAAAAATACATACACAATAATTTACCTTATTTTGAAGCGTTAGGCTTATGTCGATAACGAATATCTACAGTTATAATATCCTACGTACCTACTGAACTAACACATATCTATGAACTTTTTCAAATACAATCCAAGGTTCACACTTGTCCCCACATTTTTTCCCGCTCGCCTACGCTGCGCACACGCACCTGCCACCCCACGGGGGGCCGCCCGGCCTCCTTTCATGCCGACGGATTAATGCCAGGTTATCTTTGCCTTTAAAAAAAATATTTAAAAAATCTGAACGATAACTCGCGGTTCGGATGTAAAAGGTAGTGTTTGGTTTGATTGGTGAGGTTAGGTTTGAAGGTAAACGTCAAATTACTTTAAAGGCTAATAAGACGAAAAATAATAAACAATTTGGATAATATCACATACATTGCTCTGAACCTAAAGTAAGTAGCTAATGCACTTGTGTTATGGATTCAGAGGCAACGAAGGTACCACAAACACCCAGACCCGAGACAATGTAGAAAAGTGGTTTTCTACATTGACCCCGGGACCTTAGACCTCGCGACACCTTGTAAACCAGTGTTTATGCCACTCGACCACGGAGGTCGTCGAAATAAGGATATATCATCAAATTACTTGGGTTTCATCGAAATAGATGAGTCCAACATGTAAAATTTATTGGATACAAAGTACCTACTGTCATATTTATTTGTATTAAACTATTTTCTACCTCCCTACGCCACAATAGAACAAGGATCTTCCCTAAATTACTCAACTCAGCCTCAATTTATTTCACACCTACATTTGTCATTTTGAAAACAAATTAGTAATTAACGAAGTAGTAAGGCCCTTCTTATCAAGTCGATAAAGAATTAAAGAAGTGCAAATTATGTTACCGACTTTCAGACAATTTAAAATACATGACATTTCTGGGTCACCATTCATAGCCGCTTAGGAACCTACACTTATAAAAATCGAAATATACAACAGTTAATCCGTTTATGAAATCTTATTTATCCCTCCATAGGATATCAGATTTAAGGATTAACACACTGTCTATTGTCTATACTCAAGGTTATTTATCAATAATGCAACATACAACGTGGTAATGCCGCCAGCCTTTTGGGTACACTTCCAGTCGACAGCGACGTGGATGAATTCTTTGACGCTATTTTTTAGAGATTTTATTAGTTAAGTTTAGTTTTGTTTATATATATATAGTTAAGTTAGTAAATATTAAATGAATAAATATTTGTACGTTAATAATGCAACAGGTAATTAAGAGATAGCTCCCATCTATCCTTAGAACAAACAGGGATCGCCTTCAGCTACGTTTAGCTAGGAGGCTGAAGGCAGCGGTTAATTATAGGCTACTGAACATAGCCTAGAGACATTAAAACTGAGGAGAGGATATCTACCGATGCAACATACAAGTTCTATACATTTTTTACTTTCTGTTTCGTTAAACAAAAGTATAAAGTGTATTCACAAATCGCCTAGAGTCGCTCTTAATAGATGTGGACAAAATCACATACATTATCTGAACCCAAAATAAGTAGCTAAAGCACGTGTGTTATGGAATTAGAGACAACGAAGGTACCTCAGTCACTCAGAACCGAAACATTGCAGAAAAGTAATTTTCCGGGACCTCAGAACTAGCGACACTTTGAAAACCGGTGTGTAAGCCACTCGATCTCAGAGGTCGTAAAATGCGTATTGTACCTATCTAAAGCTTACCTAGGGTAAATTTGTTTTTATCATTAAATATTTTAGGTAAGGATCCTTTATACAGAAGGTAAGTATTCGATAAATCTGTTTGTAAAATGTAGAATACATTATGCAAATCCTCATAAATAAATGGGTTAGTAAAGCTACGTCTAATACTAATTCCCGCTAAAAGTTCCATAAAGCTGTCATAACTGTCAAGAAAAATGGCGGCGTCAGAACAAATAATATAAAAAATCATACATCAAATAGAGTGCTCGTCCGCTCACTCTTTATTGCCACCTCAACACTCTCCGTGGATAAACACATTAATATAACAATAACTGAGGTAATCCTAAATTTAATAACAAAAATAAAACAACCTTCTTGCATCGTCCGAACGCATCCGAACGCTTCACTTTACGCACGTAAACAAACCATCATTTAAAACTAAATAACCATCGAAAAATACATTAGGTTACACTTTAACAGTCCGTAATTCCATGCGGTACAGTTTAAAATTACTTAAAATTATCATTTCTGAATGTGTTTTTGTCAGATCGTAAACAGAACTGTTCGGGAGATTTGCCCGCGAAATCTGGATAATTTCGCGCGCTCCGACAACAAACATGGCTGCCGGTGCCGACAGTTGTAACGTATGTGTCGAAATATCGATTCAATTACGTCATTTAGGGCTGTAGATTAACAAACAATTGAGAGATACTGAAAAAAGCGTCAAACAAGGATATCTTGCCATACTAGCTGAACCTAGGGTACGTATAACCCACGTAGTTTCCGTGTAAGTATGTGTTAATGCAGGTTATAATCTACCTGTTTACCAAATTTCTTCAAAATCAATTCTGTTGTTTTTGCCTGAAAAAGTAACAAACGTCCATCACATCTAACTTCCACATTTTAAAAATAATAATTTTCATCAGCGTTTTTTGAATCCTGAAAAACTCTAAACTTACTTGGTCGCATAAAACACATTTAAACTAAAGTACTTATTTTGTGAGTGTATTCATGAGTCCTTTTGAAGTAAATTACGCCTGCAAACAATCTATTAAACATGTCCTTCTTTTTCTTTCTTCGTTCTCCTGACAATGGTTCGGTACTATTTTTACCGAACGCATAGAATATTTCAGCTTCAAAAACTGGAAAAATCCTGATGATGACAGGCACATCTACGACCCTAAATGAAAGTCTTAAACAGTTAATTAAGTATCAGATTTAAGTTAGTTAAGTATCAGATTTAATTAACTCATATTTTATTTTATTATTCCTTTTGTTATGAATATATGTACATATTTCAACACTGAAAAAAAAATAACAAAAATATAAAATTAGCTTTCCTTTCCCACAACACGGTCACGTGAAACCATGCCAATTCAAGTCAAGAAGCCCGCCGGCATCCCACTTACCCGGTAATACCATAACAGATAACACCATGAATGTTAATACCGGGGCTCACTAACAGACACGTGACATATGCTAATTTACCATTATTATAACGAAAATTCCTAGATTCTTAATGCAACTAGGACCTAACGGCAGTCCATTACAGAAACTAATTAATCAACCCTCGCGATGCGATTGCATGTGTTAACGTAGTATTAACGCGTTATTAACAGGCCTTTGCGTGCGGTCAAGTAGCGGCGGCGGAGTGTTGGACCGATGCAAATTGCACGCGAGCGCCGCGCCCGCGGCCCCGCCCCGGCGCAGGGTTGGTCGGCTGGCGATTAATAAGCCCTTAACAAAGGCCCTTTGCACGTCAGCGAACTGCCGTGTGCTATTTTGAGACGAGATTGGACGGTAAGTAAGACTAAGGTGGGCCACGAGGCTATGAGCTATAAGTAAGCGTCACATCGTCGAAACTGGCGCGTATTACTCATTTCTTTCTCCAAATGATTTGTACAAGGTGCGTTGATAAGGTTCTAAGAAATAGTCTGTAATTATAACGAGGGTTAAAAATTGCTCGGCTGCGTGCAGTAGAATTTGCTCATCAGTTGATACTAACAACTCACTTTAGCAGATGTTGCATTGCATATTTTGCTTTTATTCTGTCCAGAGAAAAGACATCAGGACTTGTACATTTTGTTCTGATCCTTACTTTGATACGATGGGAACTAATGCAATTTAATTATAGGGAATGATTGGTAATAATATGAATTAGTTATTACCGTAAGAACTGGAGATATTGCAAAATAGCCTTAATTAAGGTAGGCAGGTCATAAGTAGTTGGTACGTAAAAGAAAGTATGAATTGATCTGGAGTTTGATCTGTCTTTTGGGCCAAATTGAAAAGAAATTGAATATCTTTTCACGCGGTTGTAACAAAGCAAATTAGTACTGTAATAAGTTGAATAATTCCTGACTGAGCAATGAAACCATTCTGTAAAACCAGATTAATCCATTTAAAGTAGGTAATTACCTACTATAAATAGGTAATTTTAAGTAATTTTAAAGTGTACCGCAATACAGACTGTATATATTCTGATGATTGCTCAAGATAATATCGAAGACATGTATAAAGCGAAGCAATCCGCAATACAAAATTACTCAAAATACTCCTACAATATATGGGTTTGTTCAATCCAAATTTTACAAATTAAAATTATATGTTTAAAGAGAAACAAATTCGAGGAACCAATTTTTCGATGACTAAAAGTTGTTACTATCGACCCCGTAAACATCATCCACCGATGTATGATATATAAACGAACTCCACAAAACACCGGTTGACATTCCAACCTCGAAACACTCGCGCTGATAACCCATCTGCTGTCTAATCGAACAAACCGATCGGCGACCAAAAACCAACAAACATTTACAAGTTAACAACTCAAAAACACGCGATTTTCAACCATACCACTTACAGGTTAAGAGTTAAGTAAAGAAGATTGCGAGAAAGAAGTGTTGGTAGATTTAGAAACACTCGGCATACCTCTTTGTCGATGGTACGTCTCAATTCTTAGGAATATATTTCTCGTCATATCCCGAATGCTTGCTGCATGATGTGGGCATGACTCGCCTGTGACGTCCGTCTGTCTTGATCAAAGTTCGTTCTGTTAAAGGTAAATTCTGTGTCTTAAAGGCCGACACACAATAGTTGAATGAAGGAAATGTTCATGTCAATCAAAATTCAAGCTTCCTACTTATATTTATGGAACAGAATACATCTGCATAAGTGGTAAAAGTAATAATAATATAACCAAAATAATTTACTCAATACCAATATTATTACATGGGATCAATTCCAATTCTATGTACAGGCTGGTCATTTGTTTTTTTAATTTTTTTTTAAATTTCGCCTGAAGCCTACCTTCCAAACTAGACAGGTTCGTATTTTAGAAGTCAGTAAGTTCACTTCTGCGCGCTTCTAGTATCTTTACTTCCTTAAGTAGACAAGAAGATTCACTTCTAAAGAAGATTCTATACGAAAGTATATTAGATGCGTGGAGTGAAAAAAATAAATACGATTGTTATTTTTGTAACCTATTGTTGTTCTCTCTTTTACTTTGATATAAAAGCAACAGATTTTGATGCTATACCTATAAACAATACACATTAGATATACAACATTAGATATGTTGTTTAGTGGTCCCGTGATAACTGTTGCAGTTAGTAAGTACCCAAGGCACGGACCACACAAAGTTTTGCACTCCTAGCCACAGACTCAAAATTCTTTTGAATTTAAAATTGACGCCAACTTAATAAATAATTATCTGTAAATATCTAGTCGGAAGGTTTATCTTTCAAGGTTTTACAAATAAATAGTAACCAAAAATTTAATAGCTCTTCACGATTTGGTCAATCTTAACCGATCAATGATGCCTAAAGATTAACTTTATTTGTACGTAAATAAAGTTTTTTATATTATTATTTTTCATCAACCACTGATTTTGTAAAGAAAGACATAGAAGTCATAGAAAAACTAACACTGATATACCTACCTGGATACGAACCTGCAACCACAAACATAATATGTTAAACTTCTGAGTCAATGTATACTTCCGACCGCATATAATTTAAACTAGAAATCATAAATAAACCCAAGAAACTAAAACAATAAATCTAACGCGAAATAACTCCAAACTAAATGATTGCCTCTTCAACAACCTATAATTTAGTCTGGACAAATTTCAGAAGGATCTATTTGACGTCATCGCGTTGTTATTCCCGTTAATAACGGCGATGTCGACACTCCTATTCTACGTCTTAATTCACCTGTCAAACTTGAGCATCGACTATAGAGCAACATTAGTCAAACTGTCAAAGTACCACGGCCGACTGTCAATTAGTCATGCGCGAACACGCGCGACCGGTAGCCTGCTTTGAAAAAATGCAGGTAAGATCTGGATGGGTTATGGTTCCGTTGTTATTGCATCTAGTCCATCACTATAGATTGATTTGCATCCTATAGTCCATCTAAGTTATCAATCACTAATTATAGTCTACCTAAGCATAGCTGGCAGCTGAACTTGACAGAAGTTAAGCATAATGCAAAGAAAAACAACAGTTAAGAATACAGTAATTTTTAATTATGTTAAACTATTTCAGTCAAAGAAACAAAATTCTAACAATATGTATTTGACTTACAATCTTCATTCTTACGGACTTCTAAAACCCCAAGCACGACCAAACCATTCGTGATACATGCCAACGGCTCCAAACATCAATCTTCTGCTCTATAATTTGACCACGGACTCACTCCAAAAAACTTCGAACAAACATTGTGACATCACATCACCCGTGGGAATGATTTTGACAAACTACATCGCTAGTGACGCGCCGTCAAAATCCGTAATAGACTCGCCGATTTAAACATAATTAATCGATGTCTGCCAAACGAATTACCGGCCGAGAAACGTTTATCAACAAAAAGAATAAATCGTAACTTTGGTAGACAACAATAGCGGCATTTGAATTGAATTCTCTAAACTTTTGTTTGGACATCTAAGGTTTTTCAATGAACGTAGATAAATTAAGTCAATTTGCATGTGTTTTTGTTTCTTTGGTTCTTTTAAACGACTTAGATAGCAAACTGATGTTAAATGGGTGCGGCTCGGAAATGTGGGTAGTTAAGTGTGTAGCGGAGTTTCTGGTGTGACGTCATTTGGAATAGAGCGTTTATTGTTTATGGGTATTTTTCAGATGATCGTATGACGGAGTACCTTTCGGATCTTGCCCTTTTATCAATTAGCATTTAGCTAATGTTCGACATTTTCAGGAGGCATAAGTGTTTAGAACATTCTTTGTAAGGTAGTAACTTAATATTTCCATACATAGGTATGCACATAAATACTTGGAAATTATAGTATATTCAAAAAACATTATTTGCACTTAACTTTACAAAGTTTTAAGCATCTCCTTACGTAGATCCTTACATTAAATTCATTTTATAAAATAACCAAAAAAATTAAGCGTAGGTATATTGATATAATATGAAGCCTGCATAAAGACAGTCCATAAAATGTGGACTGTACTGCCATTGCCATGGACCCGAAGTGACAAGACAGTGGTCCCATGCCAACGCCGACAACTGACCCACTTCATCTTCCTTCAGGTCTCAGAATAAAATCCATACAACTGCATATCAGACACGTAGATTTTATTAATACTCTCTGAACTCCAATAATGAGACGTTAATAGTCTGTTACAATATTATTTTATAAGACAAGTAAGCAATTAAATAGAGTTATGGCGGCAGAAGTTCGCAGGTGCGCGATCGCAAGCTGCGCGCGCAACTTAAATTACATACAATGTAAATTAATGGCGGTATGTGAAGGAGTCATCTGTCATAACCGTGGACAGACTCTGGATTGTTACAAAAATTAAAAACTTTCCTGTTCTGATAATGAAGATATGAACCTGAAACCCCAATCCAATGTGGGCTGGTCCTTAATTTTAATTAGGAAGACTAATCACGATTTTGTAATTTACGTAACACAATATTGAAGGACTGATTTGTGTCAACCCAAGATTATTTACCACGATTTAAATCATTAAAGCACACGTAGGTAATATCTACTTATTATAAAACAACATTGTAACGGTACATACATAATATAACTTAATAGGTACCAACTATTTACAGAATTACCTTTCAAACTCGTACGGTAAGTCGTAAACAAAATTAAACACTAAAATTCACATAATTTGTAATCATTAAACGACCTACAACCCTCTCTGACACAAAATAGATTGCCTAAATGTCGGCCATATTTAAAAATTTAAAAGGGCGCGGTCCCGTTCAGAAATTCACATCAATTTGTCAACGGTAGGCGTTCCGACCACAGATAATTGGTAACGAACAGCTGATGATAAAAAACTCCTTTGTTTATTTAAAATTTATACAAAACGCCCAATGTTATAATTTACGCTATTTCTAAATAAAAACGAAGAATTATCAAAGTAAGTTATCGATACGATAAAACTTCAGTACCTTGCGGTGTTAACCTTATTGGTCATTTAATTAAATGCATTTAAAGAAGTTTTTAAATGCAGATGGCAATCTTTTAAATAAATGTCAAAGCGTACTACCGTGTTACGAAATAAAACTTAAATAAGTTATTTAATTGATACACGTAGCAATTATCTCAAAAAAGTGTTTATTAATTGTTTCCATAAATTCTGACACAATTTATGTAATTGTTACAAGTTTTACGATTCACGATACTACTGGCCTTATTTATTAAAATCTCGACAGTGGAAAGCAATTGCTAAGACAGTTCCAAATTCAAATTCTGTATAGAAAAATTGAAATAGGAATCTAGTAATCATTCGCTAATCATCGTCGAGATTTTTATAAATAAATAATAAGGCCATAAATGCGTAAATCCAATCAGGTACCTATGTTAATACTTGAATTGTAAACTTTTAAACGAGTTACGAGATGGTACGGATGTTAAGCGGAAAATAATACGCACAGAAAGAGATAAGTTCCGCTAACCTAACTAAAATGTGCAGCTGTTTAAAAATCTGGCTGAATGTCGTAGAGAACACAGTTCGGCACTTTAAAACACCTTTTGTTTTAGATTTAAATTAGGCTCGGTGCTATCTTAGGGCGACATCTAAGCGGCGGGATCAGCAGTAAATTACGAGTGAACTGGAGCGATGCACCATCTCATTGTATGCAGATGGGCGGACATCCGACCGCGTCTACCCTCAACATTTGCATCAACTTTCGGAACAAGAAATTTGCAAATAAGCCGCCCCCATACCTAATTATAACCACCATTCACCGTAAAAACATTTCAGCTCAAAATAATACCAACGATACTATCTTAAAAATACCGCAAATGAAAGTAGAAATACTTACTTTTATCCGACAGTTTATCGTACGCAGGTGCCGCGTCTAAACGCAGGCCGTCGTTATCGAATATCATTTTCAATTATATAAACAATAGCGATCGCCAACCATTGTTCAAATCACAATAGCATCGCTCATTACTCAGACGCTCGTTAACTCACCGGCCGCCGCGAAACACTAACTTTATCAGTGGCGCACGTCAAAATATCTACAGATCTCAAACTATATCTCCGTCCGACACAATCGAACTCAAATAAAAGCAAAGAACCGAACATGACTCCTGAACGCAACCCAGAAGCCAGATGCGTATCGACGCGCCAAAAAGCAAAATTCGAGTTTCGAACCTCGCCGGTGATATGACGTTTCCCGCGTTCCTTTTTCGAAAGTGCCCGCGAATTGTCAACCGTCGCATAGACAACGAGCGCATTTGAATACCGCCGATTTGAATATAAAGGTCGGCATTCACGTGTCGTCGCCATACATCAACCGGGAAGGCTTTAAGTCTTTCGAGCGCTTTTCGGACACAAATAAGCGTCTGATGTTCGACAGGACGCGCATAATACGGTCAGATTTAGTTCGGCCCCGACGCGAGCTGCACCGCGCCACTATTTATGAGACGTATGTGATGAAAGCGCGTTTACTTTGGCGGCTATTTCGCGAACGGGGTGCGAATGTTTTAACTACACTGGTCTCGTCTCAACCTCATTCCATCGGCGCTTATGTAAATGACGACTTCAAATGCCGCATTAAGATAATCATTTAAAATATTTATAGCGTGTAAACGTCGATATTAAGGCGGGTAGACACCCACGACAGAGAGTCCGTATCGTCCGCGGCCATATTTCATTTGGCCACAATTACAACCATTAAACGGAGCGCAACTCTTTGATATTTCTTATTTTATTTATTGTAGCAAACTTATTAGGATACCGTGGCATTAATGATGACAGATGAGGCGGGGTATCGCGGCTTAATGCGCTCCGGAGCGGGCAGCGGACGATGCGCTCACTTGTTGATAGTAAAAAAATGTATTTAGGTAAATTATTTCATATCGAAACGTAATTACGGACCGTAGGCGTCTCTACAAACGTACTAAAGATATGCTGATGCTTATTTCAGTATTTTATCTACCCACACAGTTAGACATTAAACTAGTGGCGTGTAAGTAATTAGTTAACGGCCGTTTTGAAACGCAAATGGCAAAGATATCAAGTATTTAAAATGCGTAATTGAAAACAATATTTAATGGTATTTTATCGCGACAGTATGTAGCCTTTTATTAATGTTAGGGTTGTGTAATCTGCATAACAAAACTATTTTCACGCTCAAACAAACGCGTTGGAGTGAGTCCTTTTGTTCAAAAGACAAATGTCTCCCATTAACTTACCAATTATCCACTGATTATTTTTTCCGAAGGAACCCTTAGGCTAGAGGCTCAATGAGGTCATGTAACTTACAATGTAGGCTCTTTGTATTCTTTTTTTATTATATTAATGAGCTAGAACTATATCATTAACCGTCGTCATGGTTTATATTAGATACCGATTTACATGATGAACAGATTACAATTTATTTTGTCGCCACTACTTTGTGAATAGCTGAAAAATTAAGAGTCGTATTAAACTGAAGAATAGTGAATACCGCTACCTATCAACGTTGTCAACACCAGGGGGTGGTGGAGGTGCGTTACCGACCAATATTTTTCGGTTCGGGGCGGACGTACTTACTTCATCAGGAATTTAAGACCCCGCTGCGGCTTCTAAGATAAGGATTATTCATCTTTTATAAAGAAATCTAAAATTGTTGCGGATCGATGTACTAGCGTCAGAATAAATCAAAATCAAATCAAAAACTCATTTTTTCCAACTAGGCTGAAAAGTAGCACTTTAAAAACGTCAATACAATGGAAAGCACCCAGATTCGCCCGCACATCAGCGCTTCCTAAGTGCTAGTAAAAAAGGGCAACTCTAACATTTTGCAAATCAGCTGAAAGTCGGTTATAAATAATTATTAGTTTTCAGCGAGAATAGCAACAGTACTTCTATAGTATGTGTCGAATATGTATAAATGTAATATGATTTATATAAGATTAATTAGTTACAAATATGATAACAACCGGTGAAATGTCACCGCACTACGAGGATCAATATCTTAGTAAGTCAATCCCTAAACATTAAGATACATCGCTTTAGCGATTCAGGTTATAATTTTTGGTGTCGAATAATTGATGAGAAAAATTAGACAGCCATTAACTAATTAACTAATTTCGAACTGAAATTTTGTAAACTGACTCTACTCAGACATAATTTCAGAAAAAAATGTTAGTTGTGCCCTTCATCATTTTGACGGCAATGTAGTTTATATTAAGTAATAGTAAGTCTTATTAAAGTTATGCTGTATGAAAACCGTTGCGACTTTTCAGTTAATTCCACAATGCGGTTACAACTGTCAGTCAGGATGGCAAAGCAAGTTTTTTTTTTAATTAGTACGTCATAAGCATGCTAAGGACTCTCGTTTCTGCCTACCCCTATGCAAAGAAGGTGTTATGTAAACAGGAACTAATTGTTCGCACCTTGCCCGATTTGTTACTAGTGTAAAAATATTAACGTTATTATTCAATATAACTAAGGATTTTTTTAGTTCTGCATTTCATAACCTAAATGCTACATATTTTAAAAATATATGTAACATATACGTGGGTATGCTAATTGTAAACAGGTGAATTTAATCTAATTCGCGATAAATATAAACTGGATACCATCGTTGTTGCACATAAAGTGTAAAAAAAAACGTATTTCCAATTAGACAATTGTGTGCTGTTTGCTCTTTGGTTTTAATAGATAATTAACATGCATTAAACACACATGGTAACTGCAGTTATAGACCAAGGGTTTCTAAACTGCCTACGCGTTACAACGGATCTTCCTATTTATGTAGTACTTATCCTGGAATTTCATTCACAGTGCTTATCGAAATTAGCATATCGTGAGTTAATAAAACACTTGTGGGATAATACAAAAGTGCTTATTACGTATCTTGCAAGAGCTAAGCGACAGTATATTTTGTTCTTTTATTGTTTTCCCGTCAAATTGATAATTTGTATCACGTTATCGTGATACCTAATACGAATTAACAATTCACAGCAACAATTGTGCAAATTATGCTGGTGCAAAGTAGGTACCTATTACCCACCACCAGTTTATTACATAAACATCAATAAAAGTTTTTAGTCTTTAATCAAAATTTGCCCATACTGTGCTGTAGGGATAGAACAGTCAGCAAGGATGGTAACGAGGTAGAATATCTAAATATATAGGTACTTCTCCTGCCACCCCATATACTGCTTAAGTTCACTTTCACAACTCGGCAAATGGACACTGACATATAGATAAAGATAAAGAAAAAAGAATTAGACCAACATATTATTATTTTTTTTTATCAAAGTAAGTAGCTAAAGCATTATTATTATCAAAGGTTTTTAAGTCCCTACCTGCACTTCGTCGTCAATATTCTTATCAACTCTTGCGTTCCCAAAACCGTCATAGACAAATTAGCGCAGATCAAATCTATACAGAATTTGAATAGGGAACACACCAAACGGAAACACGTTGTTTTTACCGCGTTTTAATTTAATTTGAATTCGGAATGTCGTTGCGCGGCTGGCACCCCGCCGCGCTTACAAATGGCGGCTATACATCACGTCGATGATATCTCTTTCAACTTTTGAAAGCAGCCCGGCGTGGCCAGCGAATTAATAAATTGTATATGTAGAAAAAATTAACCCCAAGTGATATATTAGAAGACCAACGAGTTAAATATTATCAACTCGGTCAGTTACTAGAGACTAGAAGCCCATTCACGGCTTTTAAAAAATGATCCTTAAACACGTAATTGAGTTAATTTTTCCAGTCGTATTATGTACCGTATTAAATTTATGAGGTGACTTATAAAAAAAGTCGAATCTAATCGGGTCGAAAACATCATTCGAGTGTGAATAAATTGTAACACCTAAATAAAATTAGTCACAATATCAAGTTACAGAAAGGGTCAAGGACTATTAATTACTACAAACTTTCCCCAAACTAGTTAAGTAATTATAAAATCATTTGATCATTTAAAGTGATGTTATTTGGTATAAGCTCAAATAAAATGTGATAAGTTATCGTAAATATTTTTTACACAATAGCATAATTTTATCTTAAAAAAAAATCTACTTCTTTTTCATTAAGGAACTATCTATCAAACAATATTTTATTGACAGATCAATATTAATTACAAATTGCTTACGATATAAGTTAATAGCGCCTGATGGTTTTATTATATCAATAACTTTCAATTAAGTATTTGGAGTCATGGATATAAAACTCGAAGGCGTTATCTGTTTTTATTTAGAATATACCTCGTACACATAACAAACTATAAATTTAAAAACGCAATAAGTAATATTACAATGCAAAAGTTTTAGCAAATTAAATAAATTCATTTACATAACGACATGTAGCACTTTGTTTTGAAAGAACGCATCCATAACAACAAGCTCAACAAGTGGCAACACTGCCGTCAATGTCAAGATGACATATAACATCAGCTGTCGCCTGTCAAGCTGTCAACTACAAGTGGAAGAAGGATCGCAAAACAGAAATTAAAATTCAATCCCCACCACGAAGTTCAGCTTTCACCATGGTAGCTGTATTCCAGTGTCACTGTTCCGCCGTGCAATATAGTAAGCGCCGGTTTCTGGCGTTCGATCCTAACATAACTGTATTTTTAACAGGCGACTGCAATGTTCGCGCGAGTGACTTTCTACCCAACCCTTCTGTACAATGTTCTCATGGAGAAGGTGACCAGCCGGCGCTGGTACGACAGGATGGACGATACTGTGATCCTAGGAGCTCTCCCCTTCCAAAGTATGACAAACCAGGTATGTTTTTCTAGGTTATTTGGTCAATACGAAATTGGTTGGACAAGTCACCTTTTTGACATTTTATGGTATTTTCTAAATGAAGACGTGGTGTTTTTGGTGTGTAATGAGTAAATACAAGTTGCCTTGACACGTTCAGCATAGTAAACAGTTTAGTTTCGAATGTACTTGATAGTTATTTAACTTTAATATTCATGGCTATAATACTCTAACCACTACTTTGATAAATACGTATTCTTCAAAATTATTTTACATATCTGACGTACTAGTTTATAATTTACCAAATATATATATTTTTCTGCCATTATTCTACTCATGTTTAATTACTCTTAAAGATAACATTCTTGACATAGTGATTCAATACTAAAACTACATTTGTGTCTTCATTACCATTCAAAATTAATGTCACACATAAGTACCAAGTACTTTAAATATATAGTAATTACTTGGAATATTAAGTAATTGATAGGTACACTATGTTGTAGATGTAGAAATTGATTACATTTTGAATAACTGATAGCAATTATTATTTCAGTGTTTTTTTTATACATTTTGCTATTTACATTGTAGTCGCATATTTTAAGATAATTGTATTTTTTTTAACATTGTATTTACCAACATATTACCTTTTTGTTAAAAGAGTAACCTATGGAGTTACTTGCCCGTTCTTCTCCATAGGAGTTACATTTTGGAACCGTGCAACTAGAGTCATTTCACATTTTGAAAGAGCCTGAAAGGCCTACTCATAATAAAAAAAATATTTTGATTTTGATTATTTTATTTGGATACTTCATGATTTAAGTAAACATTAACACTATTGTATGTTAAGGCAAAGTAAATTGAAATAAGGAAAATAATTTAAACTAATTGATATAAATTTAGACGCAAGTCTATCTTTTTGTTGTATTTTGTCAATAATGCTTTATATTCATATTAATAAAAATCACTTAGAATATTAGCCAGTTAATCACCAATCAAATGATTATAAACAATTAAAAAAATGATTTAATTAAATCAAACAAAAAAAAAGTTATTTAAACCTTGATACAACCCATGTTTAACTTTTTTCCAGTTAAAAGAAGAAGAAAATATGAAAGGAGTTGTGTCAATGAATGAGACTTATGAGTTGAAAATATTCTCAAATGACGCAGAGGTAAGATATTTGAACTTATTTAGTACTAGTTTCGCCTGCGGCTCCGCCTGCGTTAAAAGTATCTTAGGAAACAAGCTTACCTTATATTATCAGTATTGACAAGGTGTGTATGTTATTAGCACCTAATGTTTGTCTTTACAATTATACAGTCTGACTTCATACATTGCATTGGTTTTCTTATATAAAAACACTAGTAGTTGCCCGTCGCTCTGCCCGCTCGGGTATCGATTATCGCGGCAAAAAGTAGCCTATGTCCTTTTTTACGATCCAAACTTATCCCACACCAAGTTTCATTACATCAATTTAGCGATATAGATATAAAAGCGTAAAAGACGGACAGAGTTTCTTTCACATTTACAATATTAGTATGGGTTGTTTAAGTGTATGAACTAAATAAATAAATAATAAATAAATAAATATCTTAGGACAACTCACACACGGCCATCTGATCCCAAACTAGGCAGAGTCTGTATTATGGTAACCAGACAACTGATAAACTTACTTATATATTTCTAAATACATACATATTATAGATAAATTACACCCAGACACAGAACAAATGATCGTGCTCATCACAAAGATATGACCTGGGTGGGAATCGAACCCACGACCTCCGGCTTAGCAGTCAGGGTCACTAACCACTAGACCAACAGGCCTGTCATAAAAATCGATAAATAACTTTATTTCTGTACATCATCTCATAAGGCCTCATGTGTTATGCTGTTATGAGACTACAAAATGTGCGTCATATTCCAAACCTGACTAGATATCTCCAATTCCTATCTAAAGTTATTTCAACCTAGACTTTGTCCCGAAGAATATTAATGAGTACACAGACGTCTAAAGCTGAATGAACGCCTATTGACTGCATATCTTGTGAACAAGAGTTCATCTGTGTTTGACACAGTTGCCTTTATAAAAAACACTTTGTTATGATAATCCTATTATCTGTTATATTGTATAGAGATTAGTGTTAGATATTTGATGAGCTATCTGAAGATTTACTTCCTCTTCTTTGTGTTTATTTAGGTCGTTTTTCCGATTACGACATTTTAAAGCATGTACGCAACTTAGTATGATGTGTATATGTGGTTACGTGTATATTTTATCAATATCTATGTCGTCGCCAAATCGTAAAATTGATCATTTCATGATATGGTTGGCTTTTTCATGAAATAGAGCCGTTTCATGATATGGTCAGCCACATCATGATATGGCCTGGCCAAACCAATATATGGCCTGGCCAAATCAATTATTAATACGCGTTTGACGATATTAACAGCTGAACGCACAGTCATGTTTCATGATTTGGTTAAACTTTAATCATGTCGTAAAATAGTTTTATAATTATCCACCGTTAGAGGTGCTGACATCGGCTCTGTAGGTATGGGTTTTTCATATCATTTGAATATATATTTAGGGGAATAATATAATTAAATGTTTTTCCCCTGATCATAAAAACTTGTTAAAGGTTTCATAATAATTCATAGTTATGACGTTGTGTTAGGTTTTGTTATAAAATCTATACTAATATTATAAAGCTGAAGAGTTTGTTTGTTTGTTTGTTTGAACGCGCTAATCTCAGGAACTACTGGTCCGATTTGAAAAATTCTTTCAGTGTTGGATAGCCCATTTATTTAGGAAGGCTATAAGCTATATAACATTACGCTACGACCAAAAGGAGCGGAGCACAAATGAAAAACCGTTGAAACTAAAACACACGGACAAAGTCGCGGGGGACACCTAGTTTAAACTTAATATGGTAAAATTAAATCTGTTTAAACGCGCTAATCTCAGGAACTACTGGTCCGATTTAAAAAAATTCTTTCAGTGTTGGATAGCCCATTTATTGAGGAAGGCTATATTAAGCTATATAACATTACGCTGCGACCAAAAAAAGCGGAGCATAAATGTAAAATGGTGCAAAAATAAAAAAAACCGTTTAAACTAAAACACGCGGACAAAATCGCGGGGGACAGCTATGAAATAATATATTCTGTAACGAGGATAAATATCATCACTTTTATATGTCATATTATAATTGTTTTGTTGTAATTCCAGAAAGCAAAAGATCTTAGCTTCATGCGAGCGAGTCAAATCAAAACCGGAGTTGTTAAGCTTTTTTATGTAGCGTTTTGTAGTTAGAATCAAGATATTTCAGACGAATTCTCTTTATTAAAACTAATACGAAATCAAGAAAAAATCTTAACAACTAATAAAAATTACTATTTACTTGAAGTTAAAAATGAAATTTGACCTTGAGTTACTTTGAATAATTATTGAAGTTGCCTCATATGAGATCCGAGTTTCGTGAATATATTAAAGAAAATACTTTTTACTGTATAAGTTTTTTATGACCTGATTGCTAAGCCTGCAGACTGAAGTTATGGAGTAATTTGCTAATATATGCACTTTAGACTGGAACCAGCGACCTGCCCCGGCTCGCACGAATAGACAAAACTTTATTGAATTATACACACAAACCCTTCTCTTGAATAACTATCCATTGGTGAAAACTTGGTAGTTTTCACCAATCAGTTTATCGCTTTCAGAAAGACAGACAGACGCGGTGGGGAGCTTTGTTTTATAATATGTATAGAAGAACCTAGTCTAAACCATACACTCTGGATTAATCGTCTGTTAATCTAGTTAAACTAATATTATAATTGCAAAAGTAGGAAACTCCGTCTCCGTTACGCTTAAACGGCTAAACTGCTGACCGATTTTAATCAAATTTAATATGTGGTAAGCTTGTATCCTAAGAAAGTTCATAAGATACTTTTTGCTAGGATAACCGACATCCACGCGGGCGGGGACGCGAGCAAAAGCTATTAATATTATAAATGCGAAAGTAGGTAACTGTGTCTGTCTGTGTAACGTTTTCACGGCTAAACCGCTGAACCGATTTTGATGAAACTAGGTACGATGTAAGATTGGATTACGCAGATGTAGCCGCGGGCAACAACTAGTGTTAAATATTTAATTAACTACTATAAAATCTGTCTAAAACAGTTTCGTTTAAATAACTTCTGTAATATAAGTACTTACCGACCTACGTTATACAGTTTGTATAATTTGTTTCCAGAAATGGCGGGAACAAGGCGTGGAGTTTCTCCAGCTAGCAACCACGGATATATTTGAGGCCCCGGACCAGGATAAACTGTATGAAGGCGTCACATTTATCAACAGGTGGGACAAAATACTCCTATAAATGTACCACTGGCTGGGCACAGGCCTGTTCTCTATAGAGAAGGAACGAGCATTGATCACCACGCTTGCTCATTGCGTGTTGGCGATTTCAGATTCCAATTTTTGGTATCCAGGTTTCCTCACGATGTTATCCTTCACCGATTGTCAATGATGTCTTAGAATAATTAAGAAAGTACATATAACTTTGAAAACGTCACATTGGTACTTGCCTGTAATGGGTTCGAACCTGCAACCTCGTGCACACAAATCCGTTCATTGAACCACTAGGCCACCACGACCATACAATACCACGAAAATACTTCAAAAATTTGTAAATTAGTTTTTAATAATTAGGTTCATATTTGCGTAGTAGCTTAACATAACACACTTATACTGCGTTCGAAATGTATATGCCAAATATGTAAACAAACAAGCGTTTTAGGAAAAACAACTGTAATGCTTACATAAAAGGTTTAGTTTGCACTACAACATCATACTTTTTATAATTATTTAAAAAGTACCTACTAGTCAGTCCAAATTAAATTTATTTACAACTGTATAAAGTAGATTTTTAAGAGGTAATATCATCAATAAGCACAATCATTTTAATAGACTATATGAATATTTTTTATGGTTCTTAATTTACTTTTTAATAGTTCCAGATCATGATGGAATTGTCTTAACAACTTTTTCATTTTTCGTATGTCGTGATTCGTTTAACAAAGTCTAAAATACCTGAACCGTCTTCTGTCCTAGGTTTTGAGTACATTTACTTAGTTTTTTGATGACATGGAACCTATATACCTAAAGCAATCAACAATAACGTAGCATTAACTGTTTTTTCTTTTTGTAAGTGTAATGATAGAAAACGTACATTCCACATACAAACTTTACCTCTTTTAATGTGGAAAAGTCTCTATTAAATTTATTTTGCCTAGCCTTAAATAAACTTAACTATATATACATACACAAAAGGAATAATAAAATGAACTAATCTAATTAAATATAAACATAAAATATGGCGTCAAAAAATTCGTCCACATCGCTGTCCACTGGGAGTGTTCCCAAAAGGCTGGCGGCATTGCCACGTTGTATGGCAATGCCTTAAATTGGTCGATCGTTTTGGGTTTTGCCAGATTCCTGCCAGCGGACCGCAAGCTGTCGGGCGTGCCGACGGACTGCCCGCAGCTGGACAGCGGCAGCGTGTACGTGCACTGCAAGGCGGGCCGCACGCGCAGCGCCACGCTCGTCGGCTGCTACCTCATGATGGTAACATCTCACTACTATTATACAACTATAAATTAAAAATTCAAGAAACTCCCTACATATTTTAGAACATTGCTGAGAACAGATTTTATAAATTATAGATAAGAATCATGAGCCATCATGTCAGGTTTCATACAAAAAAAAACCGCATCATAATCGGTCCATTCGTTTAGGAGCTACGATGCCACAGACAGACCGACACGAGAAACTTGTTACCCCTCTTTTTGCGTCGGTGGTTTAAAAATGCGTTGCTAAAGGGAAACAACGGAACTCTATAACCAAGCCTCCATCGGCTGTCTGTCAGTCGACTGTCTCATCAACCGTAAATAAAGATAGCGTATTTTTTATATAATTCCGTACACAAAAAGTTAAAATTAAACGGAACAAAATATCCATCATATCTTTAAAAGGCTGACCTCAGAAACCGGGATCCAATCCGGTCAATACCGGGTACCGTATCGACCAGCTCAGCATTCATCGGATTAAAGACTATCTATCTAATAATCTACTTGTTTCCAGAAAAACAGATGGTCCCCTGAAGAGGCGGTAAATTACATGCGAGATAGACGACCTCACATCCTCCTACACACGAAGCAGTGGGAGGCGCTAGACATATTCCATAGACAACACGTCAACAGACAACAAGTCAACCGGACATGACACGTGTTAATAGTCATAGACAAGCTTGATTTGAGGCTATACAGAGTGTTTTACAGCCAAGTATCCCGATTATATTTTGGGAACTCATGTCGATATCGATGACAACTAAGTATAAAAAGGACAAAGATATTTATTCCGTCAGTTACACAATAAACAAAATATTACACAAGTATTTTTTGCTTTCTAGAAATAAGTAAAAATACTTCGATAAATCGACTTAAAGTTATGGAGGGTCGGTACGTAACTTTGTAAACAATGTATGAACTTGTGAATTCATGCGACATTTTGTGAAAAACAAAAATCATGTCTATTTTTTTTGTCATCGCCCATTAAAATAACGATATCATGACTACAGCCTACCACTACAGCGTACTGTTTTACTGCAGGTTAAAAACCTCAAACAGGAAATAACGTCTTTCCTGATAATTATATTCAGATGTCTTTTCAATGTTTTCTTACAAATTTTATTTATATTATTTGTTATTATAAATAAAAATACTATTGAAATATCGATATAAATTATCGAATGAGTTCGTGCCTCTACCTCGAACTACCTCGAATCAAGATTAGAAAATAATAAATATTAATATATTACATTTGTAGGACTGTTTACAATTATAATGAAATGTAAACTTATTATGAAGTACATTTTAGCACAATTTACAATACAAAAAGTTACGTTATTGTTAAATAAAATGATTATACGATATGTTATTGTTGTTATTATGACTATCAATAGAAATATATGGCCTTATTAATAAAAATCTCGACTGCGATTAGCGATTGCTTACCAGATTCTATATTCAATTTTTCTATGGAGAATTTAAAATTAGAATCTGTTAATCCGTTGTTAAGCTCCATCGCGACTTTTATTAATAAGGCCAATAATGTATACCTAGCCTTTTTCCAGGCTATGTTGGGATCAGCTTCCAGTCTTACCGGATTCAGCTGAATACCGTATTTTACATGGAGCGACTGCCTACCTGACCTGTACAACCCATTTTACTGGGTAACACAGTATCAAAAAGTAAGACTGTTTGTCAGAAATTGTAATGACCTAACAACTGTCAAAGATCAACGTATGACAGTCGGGACCAACGACTTAACGTGCTTTCTGAGACACGGAAGGGTCTTGGTATGTTTATAAATGGGTGACCCATCCACGGACCAACCACGGCGAGCGATACCTATAATGTATGACCATTAAATTAAAGTATATAATATTGTTACTTTTTTTTTTTATAGGTTGTCTTATTTTTGTTTAGTGTGCCAATATATGACTTATGAAAGTACGACACACACACACAATGAATTCTGTATATTTAATTTACGTATGTTACCTTATCCAAAACTATGTAAAAAAAATATAAGATCATCAATAAATATTTAAAATAGCAATAATGACAAGAGTGTATAAACTCGAATACTTATATTATTTCTCATGGTAACACAAGTGGCCTCGTTAGTTCCAAACTTGACCTCGTACCCTACATATATTATGACAGCGCACTGTTAAGTATTTAAAACTTTAATGTTATTAACGTTTTAATGTTATTAATTTCAAAGACTATACGCTATAACATGGCGCGGAACGGTAGTTACAAATATGTATAAGAATATTATTGAAATAATAAATTATTATTTTGGTAACGAATAGTTTTATTGACTACTAAAACCTTAAAACAGTTAAAATTTCTGACCCTTGCTGCATAAGCATACTTGTAGACTATGCTTTATTCAACTAATCTATACTAATATTATAAAGCTGAAGAGTTTGTTTGTTTGTTTGAACGCGCTAATCTTAGGAACTACTGGTTCGAGTTGAAAAATTCTTTTTTTATTCGATAGTCCGTTTATTGAGGAAGGCTATAATAACATCACGCTACGACCAATAGGAGCGGAGCATAAATGAAAAATGTTGCAAAAATGAAAAACTGTTGAAACTAAAACACGCGAACAAAGTCGCGGGGGACAGCTAGTATTATAAATATTAGGCCGGGCACATACGAGCTGCTTGAAGCAGTGTTGCTACCATCCATGTTGCTACTGATTTGACATCGTCTCTAGTCAGGCAATAGAATGCGATAGCTAACAGCAATCGGTATTAACTCGGTGGTAGCGTCAAGTAGTTGACGTTGCGTTGATTGGTCGATCAGTCCGCGGACGAGTGTACGAGCAGAAAGATAGTGTGTATGTCACTACATAATAAAACAAATGGGCCGATTTTGATTAACTATGGCACACATATAGTTTGTGACTTATTTTGAAATAAAACGGACAAGTAGTTTCGACGGATTTCAGGTTAGCAAATATCGAATTAGTTAATTACATAATAAAACAACAATTAATTCAACTATTATTTATTCTAATAAATTGAACTACACCCCCGCAAGTGCGTACATTTCAAACTATCAGAACAAATGGTTTAACGGTGTAAACAATAAATAATACTATAAACTTTAATCGTTGAAACAAAACGAAATTTGACAATCTAGTGCAGTTAAGTACCTACCTTGAATATTGTCGAATGCGCAACTCAGCAACACTAATCTCTGCAAAACCGTCATTAGTTTCGACCATTCATTCGCCTACTTTTCTATAACAATATTTCATAATAAAACGAACAGTCAGTCAATAATTGGTTACAGTATTTGCAGTATCTAATCGCCGAGTTGCTCTTTGTACCGTGTC
Organism: Diachrysia chrysitis; assembly: GCA_932294365.1. Lineage (NCBI taxonomy): Eukaryota > Metazoa > Arthropoda > Insecta > Lepidoptera > Noctuidae > Diachrysia > Diachrysia chrysitis. The sequence goes on along the minus strand of OW028661.1, from coordinate 10,287,440 downwards.
TTAATAGTGTTGCCGAAATAATAAAGAAGGGAATAGGGCGGGAAACGTTAAACCACAGACAATACAAGCCCGCTTAAATATGGCAACACTATTTAAAATTAGTCTTAGCTTACTTATAGTAACGTAAGGCGAGGCCTAGCGAGTCGTTAAATTTATAATTTCTGGCGGTCGGACTTGATAGCCCAGATCTGTTTGATGGTGTTCGCGATTCCCCCGTCGTGGCTGATGATGTAGAAGAGCCCGCCCAGGGTGGCGATGGAGATTAAATACACGAGCCCAAGGGCAATTTTGGGTAGAATGGGACCCACAACACTTGCTCGGACGTAGTCTATGGCGATCGCTTCCAGACCCCTGCAAAATAGATAGACCACGAATTAACAAAATTGAAAAAATGTTTATTAATATTATTTGGACCATGGAAGTAAGTACCCTAGCAGACTATTACAGGGAAAAGGATCCTGTAAGAGGATGTCCCTTTACAATATACATAGCAAAGACTATTTTCACCCATGGATTAAATTTATTTTCTTAACCCAGCATAATAATCAAAAAGTAAATGAATGTAGAAGAAACAAAAGTTGTTCACCCACCCCCATGGGAAAGAAGCGACTTACCGTGATATTTTTTAAACCTTCTTTTTTCCTGCTTATGAGAAAATCTTTATTTCTAACATTTTTTATTCTATAGTGGTATTTCTAGTACCTATTCAGCATGGGGTTAATGTTGTTTACCTGTCTTAAAAATCGGTGTACTCACACACACGTAAAACAAACTACAACTCAACAACTAGGAATCTTGCCTAAGTGCACTTCTTCTTCTTCTTAGTTCCGCCGGATGCGCCGGCTGCACCGCCCGCGGGCTTCCTCATATTCCTCCAGATTCGCCAGAAGGCTCTGCAGAGGCCGATATCGTTGAAGATCAGATAGAAGAGGCCTCCGAGCATGGTCACTGACAGAAAGTAGACGATGCCCATCGCCACTTTGGGTATGAACGGCCCGAATAAAATCACTCGCACGTATTCCACGACCATCGCTTCTAGACCCCTGGGGGAGGGAAAAGGACGGTAGGAGAAGGGATAGGAAGGAATGTATCTGAGGAACTGGTAATGTACATATATCTGGGGTTAGCATCCCCTGAGCGTTCTGTGAGTATTGGACAATGTAAGGAACTTTTTTCGAACCAACCCAGGTTTTGCTTAGCCCGAATCTGTTCCTACACGGAACTAATCCTTATAATAACTTTTTGTTCAGTTTTAAACGCAACAACAAATAAAACTATTATTTCTGTAAGTCTGCTAATCCTAAATTGATTTATGACAACAACCCAAAAGACACTACAGACACGAATATTGAACTTACCAGAACGAATGGGCACAGATTAGGATAGCGATGACGGAGTCGAAGAGTTTGTTGGGCAGCAACAGTCCGAGGGGCAGGATGGGCACCATGAGGGCAGCGACACCCTTCTCTATAACCCACAGCTTGGAGTGGTCGTGCGGCTTTTCGTCTGACAGCCGGACAGGCGACGTGCGGAATGAACGCACCTGCATATATTTTTTTTCATTACTATGTCAGTATGTTATAAGTGTTATTTATTACCAACAGAACTAATCTAAATATTTACATAGGTAGGTAACTAATAAAAAACCTTATGTATTCTTAATTTCAGAAAAACTAAAATTATTTTAAATAAGTGAATAATATTATTTTGTTCTTTTAATACACTAAAATAAACAAGTTTATAAAATAAACACAAAACATCTGAATACAGGAGAGTTAATTTATAGTCATTTTTAATAACAAATATTTAAATATAAATGCGAGAGGACACGAAAGGACGTAGTCAACAGCAAACGTAACGTTGGAACTCGTCATCTTATTGAACATCCAGCCTGAAAAATTGCTGGGTTGGATTTTATGTGGAAGGCTGAGTAAACGCATGTTGTCGCGAAGTACCGAGACTCGCGGCTCACGAGATACCCGGCAGTGCACCAGGCTGAGTTAAAGTTAACTTACAGAATTGAGGATAGGCGAGTTGAATTCTTTGAGTGCATGGGCAGTGGCAGGCAGGACGCTGACAGCAGAGCGCTGCATAGAGGCCTGTGTCGCCAGCTTAATCATCTGCTGGTTGTACACACGGCTTGCGTAAGCTGGGAATAAGAGGATGACAATAATTAACTTTTATGGCATTTGGATTTGGATTTCCTTTAAAACAGTTGTGTTGTTAATATTCTCAATTAATTAAGAAATTTGCCCCAATTGTAATATTTACATACAAGTCATATTGTTAATTCTTTTTATGTATCTGCCTATTTCAATATCGACAGTTTATCTTTTATCACAATTTGAAACCAAAATGTTAAAAATAAAGTGGTTTTTAATTGGCAAATAATTAGTATACAATTTATTGCATAACAATTTAAAATGCAAATAATTGTATTAATACATTATACGAATTTGCTTGTATTACCTATCATTATAAGTTTAGCTATTGTTGCATGTAATTTATATATTGTTTTTGCGAAAAAAAAATGTTGACAAAGTAGATGTATTTAATTAATTAAACACATCTTTGTAGGCATAATTTTTCTATCTAAGAACAAGACTAAAGGGTTATTATGAAACAAACCCATATGTTTATAAACTGAGCCTTGTATGTATGTATGTATGTCACAAACTACAATGGCATAAGTATATGTTTGTTATCAAGTTGTCTCCACATGTTTGTAATTTACTCAGTTCTAGAAATAATGGAAACAGAATCCTTCCTGTACTGTTTCAATGAAATAAAATACTTGAATTTTTATATAAAAGTAATTGAAACAAAAGGTTAGATTTATGAAATAAATAAGGACATCAATCTGATCTAGCCAACTGAATATGTGTAATATTAGGACTCTCATCTCATTTAACAGCCAGCCTGAAAAATATGCAGGTTGGATTTTATGTGGAAGGCTGAGGAGAGTCGCAACTTACCCACCAGGCTGAGTTAAAGTTCTGGAAACTGAGAATCCTTCCCGTTTACAATGCAATAAAATACATTAATTTTTATATAAATGTAATTGAAATAGAAAGTATTGATTTATTTTAAAAAAAATGCTTATGTATTTTGATTATTTTTGGATTACATTATTTTCTATTTGATTGTAAAAATTACCTAGTTAAAAATATATTTTATCCATGAACTTGATGTTTTTACTGTGACTATTGATTTACTTGTTTATTGAAGTAAAATAAAACTAAATAAAAGGTCACATAATTGTTATAATTGTTTTTGTTTTTTTTTTTTTGTTTCCTATATTAAATTTTATCCTGTAAAATACCAAAACAAACATTAGGTTATCTGTGATTTTAGAACCTGGATACTATGTACCATGTAATCATTTTAAACTGTTTTAAGCTTGTATCTGTTATTGTATGACACATAGGTTAATATTCACACTATGGTTAGCTTAACGTCTCCTTATCTTTAATACAAGATTAATTTAATTAATTATCTAATAAATGAACACAAAATCATAACAATAATATGCTCAACTTTACCAGTTCAATTCTAACCTAAGTTCTGTTACAAGTAAAAAAAAAAGTGTACAGCATATTAAAAGGGAAAAAGTACAAGTCTTATTATACTTTCTAATTACAAACAGATTAGAGCTGGTCTTATGACATTCAACACTATTACCGTGCGCGAAAGAACGGGAGAGGCTAAAACACTAACAACTATTATGTAATAACAAAACAATAAGGAACATTAAGAAATTACCTGGCGAACGCAGCAACATAGAAAACGCCATTTTTGATGTTATAATGGATTTGTTACAGAAATTATTAAATAAAATTTTCAAAAATATTAATACACAACGTCAGCCATCGAGTCCCCAAATTCAATAAATGTCAAAATCAGACTGACTGATTGATTCAAAAATCGAATGACCTTCTCTTGTCAAAGTTGTCAGGTGTTGCAATTCCACACAGTTATTTGACCAATAATTAATTTTGAAAAACTCATTTTATGTAAACGCCTTATTTCCTAATCCCCATTACATCATTTAACTGATATTCGTTGGCGTAGATTGCATTTTACATATATTAACTAATAGCGATCTCTTATAATATAACTTAGACTTTATAACAAATTTAAATTTGTATTGACTAATTTGCCTAATTTAAAATCTAAACAATATTATGAAAAACAAAAATAAATGATTAATATTCGTTATCTGTAAAAAAGATTTTTGGTGCTGATAACCCTAGCTCAAGTCCGGAATGACAATTCATTTTGGTGACTCCAATATTTTCAATCTTGTTTAGCATCGTTTTAATTTTAAATACACATTTGTTCCAGTCATTATTAGATAAACCTCAAAATGGCTACAACATTAGAAGACAAATCCATCTGGGAGGACGGCGAGGAGGCGCTCAGTGAGGAAGTTCTCCGCATGCCCACAGACGAAATCATCAGCCGCACCAGACTTTTAGACAATGAAATTAAAATCATGAAGAGCGAAGTTATGAGGATCTCCCACGAACTGCAGGCACAGAATGATAAGATAAAGGAGAATACAGAAAAAATCAAAGTAAACAAAACATTACCGTATTTGGTGTCGAATGTGATTGAGCTGTTGGACGTAGATCCTCAAGAGGAAGAGGAGGATGGTGCTGTGGTGGACCTGGACTCGCAGCGTAAGGGTAAATGCGCAGTCATTAAGACGTCCACCCGTCAAACCTACTTCCTACCCGTCATTGGGTTGGTAGACGCAGATAAGTTGAAGCCTGGTGATCTGGTTGGTGTAAACAAGGATTCATACTTGATTCTGGAGACGCTACCGGCGGAGTATGACGCCAGGGTTAAAGCCATGGAAGTGGACGAGAGGCCCACTGAACAGTACTCTGATATTGGTGGTTTAGATAAACAGATTCAGGTCAGTTTTTGAAAAGAGATTTTACTAGATTTTGCTTTGTCATCTTTGAATCTTGGCAGTTGCAATGAAAATAATGTTTATGTTTTTATGTAATCTTATAGTTATTCACTTAACATTGCACAATGCATGGACATTTTGGAAATACAATGCATGTCCAATATTTGACACCCACACAAGTCCTACCCACTCAAAAGTTTCTTACTTCTGATTTGTACTAGCTTACTGTAGAATGCCTTAAATATAATGAACAAAGACATTTCACATACATGTTAACATTAATAGTTGCTATATAATTAAAATTTTCTACGTTTTTTTATTCATATTTATATTCCATAAAATAATAAAAATATACATCTAGGAAACGATTTTGTTCTAAAAAAACAAAAACTTATATTCCCATTACAGGAGCTGATAGAAGCAGTAGTACTGCCAATGACCCACAAGGAGAAGTTTGTGAACCTTGGCATCCATCCTCCTAAGGGTGTACTTCTGTACGGACCTCCTGGTACTGGCAAGACCTTGCTGGCGAGAGCTTGCGCAGCACAGACCAAGTCTACCTTCTTGAAGCTGGCTGGACCTCAGCTTGTGCAGATGTTTATTGGTAAGCATTTAATACAGGCTGAATAGTATTCAGGCTTTAAACTGATTCTAAAATAAGAAAGAGGGGAACATGAAAATTCGTCAACAAAAGACAAAATTAAACAAATAATTTAAAAAGAAAGTTAATATAATGATTATCTCATGTCAGCAGACCATGTCTACCAGTCTGCTTTCATCACATGACTGTTTTATCATCTTAATCAATATACTTCTTCAATTAAAGTCATGTTCTTTTAAAAGCCTGTTTGGAATATTATAATATCCTTAAACAAGTATATCAGGGCTTTCCTACTTCTCAAAGATCATGCTGCACAGATTATTCCATCTATATTTCCTTTACCCAACCCCTTTTACTCTGTCTCTTTAAAGTACACACAATAACGAAACATCAGATGATGAAACCTGGTACAAAATTTGACATAAGGTTTACCTTTGCAAAGTTATAAATAAATCAAGCATGTATAAGAAAATTTATCATAATTCTATAAAATACTAAACCTATTTTCAGGTGACGGTGCTAAGCTCGTCCGTGACGCCTTCGCTTTGGCCAAGGAGAAGGCACCTGCAATCATCTTCATTGATGAGTTAGACGCGATTGGTACCAAGCGTTTCGACTCTGAGAAGGCTGGTGACCGTGAAGTCCAGCGTACTATGTTGGAACTCCTTAACCAGCTTGATGGATTCAGCTCAACTGCTGATATCAAGGTAATATAGAATAGATGCAATAGGATTACAGCTTATATAAAACTCAAGATGAGAAAACCCTTTTTAGAATTATATCAAAATGTTGAGTTAAACACTTGTAGAATTTTATTGAAGTATTTCAACATATGAATACATACATTATTTGCTACATTGTAAATTTATCCTAACAATATTGCATGCATCATATAAATAACCACAACTATGGCTTCAGAAACTTACTGTAAAAGGGGTGCAGACAATTTTTTTTTTTCATACCCAGTCCGCTTGCCTATTTATTATAGTACTCTATGTTATTCTGATTATGATCAGTAGGTGGAAATTTATTATTTTTTCTAGTATTACGCTCAAATAAATATGCATTTAGATTTCACACAAAGAATCTCTAGATTAAATATTTTCCTTATTTGAATTCAGGTCATAGCTGCTACAAACAGAGTGGACATCCTTGACCCTGCCCTGCTCCGTTCTGGCCGTCTGGACAGGAAGATTGAGTTCCCTCACCCTAATGAAGAGGCCAGGGCTAGGATTATGCAGATCCATTCAAGGTTTGAATATCACTAAAATACATATAAAATTAATGATAAGAAAACTGGTATATAAAATGTCAAAACTACGAAATTTAAGTAAATACTCTCAGAATTTATTGTAACGTAATTTTTACGAATTTCTCATCTCTCGCAATTTTAAATTTCATTTCATTTACTTTAAAATCCTGATTTTCAACAGGAAAATGAATGTTTGTCCCGACGTGAACTTCGAGGAGCTGTCTCGTTCTACTGACGACTTCAACGGCGCCCAGTGTAAGGCCGTGTGCGTTGAAGCCGGTATGATAGCCCTCCGTCGTTCAGCCACAGCTGTCACGCATGAAGACTTCATGGACGCCATCTTGGAGGTCCAGGCCAAGAAGAAGGCCAACCTCAGCTACTATGCTTAAAAACCTCCTTCGACTATTTTAACCAGTTGGTATTTAATTGTAAGTTTATTGTATAATAAAAATTAGGAAAAATTGCTTGTTTTACTTAATACAAAAAACCTTATCTACATGTCTCCATGGTATTCCATAATTGAGGAATTTACGATTAAACAAAAATAGATATGGTAACTTTTTCGGAATAGATTTAGATAGGATATATTTAGATAGGTTTCAAATGTGTCGAGTCCCAAAAGTCAAAACCTCTCGCATCACGGTAAGTAATGATGTGGAAGAGAAAGAAAGTCAATCATTCTAAAAGACTGAAAATACCCATTACTTCACCGCCGCTGACTCAGCTCATTTTTAAGCTCCGTTTGAGTCTGAAACTTCGAAACAAATCGGGTGATTTCGAAGTAAATGCGCGTAAGTAAGTAAAACCGTATAACATGCATAATACAAATATCAGTTGCTGATTGTTCAAAGACATTATCATCAAACGACATGAACAAAATAATTGGTGAATCTTTCTAGACTAGAAAGTTTTACAAATTGATAGGTACCTACATAAAGTGAGCTGTAGTGTAGTGTAGGTCATAAAAATATCCTTTCACACATGCTTTCAATGACAGACGAAACTGTGGGAGACTTTCTAAAAATAAAATTTTGTTATTATAGTTTTGTTTCTGCAACATCCAAGATCTTAATAAATAATAAAAAAAAAATTGATTGTGTAGAAACAAATCTTGTTTTTGGTTAAATTTAACTTATGCAAAAAGTTATTTACGAATGCATCTATAAAATAATTCACAAAATTACAACGCGCGTGCGTAGGCTAAATTTGAAACATGGAAATAAGTCTATCAAAATTTTAGTACCAAGTTCGTTGGGTTATTTGTAATTTAATTTAAAAGTAGCAAAAAAATTCTAAAACTTAGAAATGTGAAAATTTTAGTGTTGATAATTTTAACTTCGTTTGAAAGCACCATCGGCGAAGAGATTCAGGCCTTAGTCGTAAGTACATAACCTATGTTTTGAAAATTGTGATTTGACATTGGCTAAAATATAAACATTTGTGGATAATGCCGCATAACGTTATCGATTTGTGAATGTATTTCCGGTGTGCGGTGTGTATGCTTAGAGCTTAATTATCAGCTTGTGGTATCTTCCTGTGCATTTTATATATTGGCTATTTCTGCATTTGAAAGTGCCCTGTACTTCTAGTCGTTGTAACCGCCGTATTTTGTAAATTATAATATATATTAATATAATACACAATAAAACTACTGCAACAAACTTTGTTAAAAGTTAGTTTAATAGTTAATAATTTTAATTTTAATTCAGTGTTGAAATTTTAAAAGTTTCTCTATTATTCCTAGTTTTACTGGCTACAGTGGCTATGTACTTAAAGTTTTATTATTTTATTTAAATCTATAAACCTTAAACTTTTAAAATAAGAACTACTAAGGAAAGTTTTTTTTTAATCAATCAAAGACTTTTAAATTGAGAATGTAGGTAACTAATTTTTTTTAAATTAGGATAACTGTGTATACACTATCAATAACATTTTTTTTATTTATTGTATGTATTAATGTATATTTATTTATTTTATTACTACAAAAGAGCCATGGAGCCAGAAGATGAGTGTGAGCCTCGTTTAAAACCGCCACCAGACGACATACCTAAAGTACACTCAGTAAGCAACCACCGTCCACACACCAGGTTCCTTAAAACTTATGTATATTTAATTTTTATTTATTATTTTGATATATTCACAAAACAATAAGATCCATAAACTGTATAACACTACCAGGAACTTTAAATAAATGTGTCATATTTAAAATTTTAATTAAACTTATAATATTGGTTTTATGTTTTTGGGTCTTAATAATGTCTCACATTACACATAATTACATGGTATTTACTGTAGAATATTTCAATACTTATCTTCTTCACTTGATCATTTAATGCAGCTATGCTTATCAGTCTAGTTTTTTTTTTTATTTCTTATATTTAAAGAAGTGTGTTTTGACATATTTTTTTACAATCTCTACACAGACACAGCTTACATCATAGTGTAATTTAGTTTTTTTTTATATGTAATACCACCACCATTATAAACCTGCTTAAAACCTGACAATTTAATTCATCATACAATTTTTAAAGTAGCATTTACTAGTTTTAAAATTAAGTACATCAGGAAACACCATGCTGATTCTGATGAATAGAGAAATGGAATTTATAATCTCCAACAATAAAACTGTCAAAAATATCTCTAAAATAAATCAATCAAACAATTAAATTCATAAACTATAAATACTGATAAGTTTCACCCTAAAGTATCTACTAAACTCTCTGAAACTGAAATAAAGACATAAAATTGTTATGAATGTTTGAATATAGGATTTATTCGCCGCACTACGTATTGCCGTATTTTTTTATTACGTTCAATGTTTTTAGGTCGCGGCCGCATTTGTGTTTATGCGGCTCTGTAACGAATCCCTTTGAGTTCGTAACCTACAGCAACGGCCTTATTGTTACAACATCCAAATGCTGTAATTACTGTCTGTTGACAACGGAATATTTATTTTTTAATTGTGATTTATGTAAGATTAAAATTTTGCTAAATATTTTTCAAAGAAATGTTATTGCGTCGTCAGTTGTTTTTTTCACTATTCTCGGCTTATGGTCTAACTGGACGCAACTAATTGCCAGATTTTTATTTATGTGTAATGAAATATGTAAGTGCTATTTATGAAAAATACCGGACAAGTGCGAGTTTGACTTGCGCACCAAGACTTCCGTTCAAATTTTGATGATCGTCACTGTTAATTCACCAAAAACAAACTTATCGTTGCGGTTGAAAAAAATAATCTCTTATACATCGATGTATGCAACTATTAAATTTCCAACTGCAAATATAAGTTTGTAATCACAAAAGTGATTGAAACATTATTTATGTTAAAAGACAACTTTTCAATTTTCGGATTTGTCCTTTACTTGTGACTTTAGACCTAGAGCCTTGTCTTGTGGCGATACCTAAGTACTTTCGACTTATTCTGCCTGACTTGAAATCTCTTTTAGTGCTATTCTGCTGACTGGCCTTCTTTTTCTTTAATTTGACCTACTTAATCATCCTTGTTATTATATTATCATTATATTACCTATAAGTACTTACTTATCAAAGTTTAATGTATGTAATACTTAACATAGCTGTGAAATTTTTCTATCAGTAGAGAACACAACAATAGCGAGCCCAGGATATTAAACAGTCTATTATCAATACAAAACCTTATTTAATTACATTACCCTTCTATTGTAAGGGTTTCACACACTGTTCAAAACAGCGGCAGTTTTCCCGCTATCTCTTTAACGTAACTGCGGCCGTATTTGTCCCTTAAAATTGAACTCGCAAAGGCAGTACCAGGCACTGATGGATTTGTGCACCATCAGTGTTGTAGAACCACTTTAACTGAGCACGAGCTCGTTGGAAGTATCGCCCCTTCTCGCAACGCCTACGGTTAAATAAATTAGATAAATATTATCAAATTGAAGCCGTTACCTCACCTGCTTTTTGGTAATAAAGTATTGTAGGAGGAAGATTATCAGATTTGATTCAGGATTTAGTATTATTGCCATCAAATTAAAGTTAATGCGACAAGCGAGTTACCTAAGTACTTAGCAATTTAATGCCGCGTAGGTAACTATAAAAAGAATCGTTAACGACGTTTGTCTCGCGTGACACTTAACGTGATCAGTTGTTTGTTTTTCAATTTTTTAAGTTTTAATTGAAAGACTTAATTGCACCCAGATTTGTACATTAGGTTCAATAACAGACCAGAGCCCAGTTTTCTATCAAATCAGACCTTTGTTTAACCATAAGTGCTAAGAGGTTTCGATGGAATTGGTAATTGATATCCCTAAAATCGCCTAACCCGTGCAGCATCATGAATGCAGGCTCAACACCTCATCTTTTTTAGAACAGCGGTAGTTTGTAATGCGTTCCCGCCTTGTCCCAGGTAAAAGGGAAAGGAGAAGAACCCGGTTATAGCCGGCAAGAGTCCGGCATACCCCTGTCTTCTCCATGGCGGAGGAAATCCATGAAGAATTCCCCGGGTAAAAGAGATAAGACCTGACGTATCAACTGCAGCTACAGCATTATTCTACATAATACTGATCTATAATCTCTCTACATGATGATGTCTATATTGATCACTCGTCCCCAATCAATAACACTGATTAATTTTCATGCAAAAATTGGCATAGGTACTCTGTGACCTCATTTAAGTTATGAGACCCGTTCTTTTCAATTTTGTATCAGGATGTAACATCATTAATGGGATTCGTGCACGAAAAGTTGTTTTTTAAATTAGGGGACAAAATGAAATGTTAAAGGAGTTACGCAAATGCGCTCCGTAGATCTTTTTTATACATTTTTTATTAGGGTTACAGAAATGTGCCTCGTATAAAATAATTTCCATATTACTGTAGCTTTTCACTGTTTGGCGAAAAGTGAGTGCATTTGCTTTTTTATTCAGGAATTTAAGATTAATGATAATTCTTCAGATGAGCCTAGGCTAGAATAGCTAGTATGTATGATAGCTCAACACTGCAAAATATGAGCGACACAAATTGTTTAAATATATTTTTAGTAAAAATACTTATATTTTTCTTATCACTAATTACAGATATATCGGGATTCAAAGAGCACAATGTGCAATGAACAGAACGAATAACAATGATTCCTTGTAATCGTGATTACTAATAACAGAATTATTGACCATATTATTACTCTAACTAACTGTAAGGTATAATTCACCATAACAGCAGGGTTTAAACCTAGTTAAGTTACTATTTTATTGGAAATAGAAAACCAAAGAAGAAATTTGACGACCTCCGTGGTCGAGTGGCGTACACACCGGTTTTCAAGTTGTCGCCAGCTATGAGGTCCCGGGTTTGATCCCCGGCCGGGTCAATGTAGAAAACCATTTTTCTACATTGTCTCGGGTCTGGGTGTATGTGGTACCTTCGTTGTCTCTGAATTCCATAATACAAGTGCTTTAGCTACTTACTTTGGGTTCAGGACAATGATTGTGATGTTGTCCACATTTTTTTTAAAATGATTCTTAACAATCTTCTACAAATCAAAAGACTTCCCTCCGTCAATTATTTCTGAGTCGTCTCGTATGTAAAGTTGACTATTGTTGCACGTATTAGGTTAAAGAGTTAGCAATTACTCTATCCACACGTAATATGACATTATTTTGTCATGTTGCTAAAATACCTAGTATATAATTTACTAGTCTACGAAAAACTATAAAATACTTGGTCCTTGTACTCAGTCTATGCTCAAACGAGTAATGAAAACAATAAGACCTTTGAATTTCAACAAGTTCAACTTGGCTGTAAACTTTTTGGCTGGAGTCCAAACAACTCTAGTTGCGCATTGTTTGCATGCTTAGTTATAGGCAATAGGTGTCGGTATATATTGTAAATAAGATTTCCGGTCTCGTCTGATGTTATGGATAACTAATTTAACCTTCTACCTACCGTCTGGGGTTATTTTTTAACATGAAATCGTCTGGTACAGATAACTACTACTATACGTTTTTTAAAGGAATTTAGGGAGATTTGTTAATCGCTGAGAATTGCCACAAAACTATAGACGCTAAATTATTGATGCCTTGTTCTTCATTTTAAATTCTCTCTATATATATATAAATGTAAAAAAGAAGCAACTTCAATGTAATTTACGTGGGACCACATCTAAGGTACCTAATCGATGAAAAAAAAAATGAAATCTATCCATAATTGCCGGAGATATCGCGTAACATATATACAAAATAAAAAAAAAAGTCGAATTGAGAACCACCTCCTTATGAAATCAATCTCCTTATGAAAATCAGTATGTTGCACTTATAATCGAAGATTAGATATTACCCATAACATGATTAAACCATATTCTAGGCTTTAATTTTCAAAGCATAAGCTACATCAACAAAAATATAGGTAAGTGAAACACAATATACATTCCTCCCAATCTCCCGAAAACGAAAAGCTTCTCCCAAATGAAACCTCACACTAGCACAGTAGCACCCTTAAAAGAAAACGTCAATAGCTCGGTCCCTTTCTCATTACCTCACCGAAATCCTAAGTAACAACTGAAACCAGCCACCGAACCTAAGACAATGGGAGCTCTCCGGGAACTACGATAAGTCGCTGCGTATTGCTCGCTTGGTTCACGCCTTGCTTCGCGACGTGCGACGTCAGTCAACGTGCGTTGTTCATTCGCGACAGACGTAACGCATTGTTCCGTAAACATTGTTTATTTACTACGCTAACTACGTACGTATATTTAGGACACTGACTCAACGCGACCGTGTTAAATAGCCATGGTTTTTGTGTGAGTATTTATATTAGTTTACGTTTTTTTTATTGTGTAGATTTTCTTATATATTTGAACGTTTTTTTTGTCTGAACTGTTCGTATTTGGTTTTATATCCGTAAAAAGATTTTACGCTTATTGTGGTATCGTGTGGTATTGAAATTGGCTGCATTTTCTAATCGAGTTTTTTTTTAATTAGACAGTAATCTATTTCTGTCTTTGTAAATGTAGAGTTCACACAATTGAAAGCCATGTCACAAATGTACGGACGTTAAAATAAACTTGGAATTTGCACGTGTTTTTGAAGTTACAAGAGCAAACTCATGTACGCTCTTGGCCATAAGAGGTACAATTAGGTCGGAAAACACGCTCAAAGCGGCTAGGGAATTTTCAGCACTATTTTGTGTCAACTGTGGTAATTTTAGGTGACGCTTTTATTCTGCCTTATTTTTAATTATTTTTTTAAATTATTTATTTATTTCTAATTTATTAGCATAAAATTCTAAGATGTAATTCATATAAGTTCAGTGCACATACATCCATGGTCTGCATTTAATACATTATGGCTGTAAGTAAGCCCGCAGATGGTATGAAAATTGTTTAGACAACAGAAAAAAATAATCTAATACTTAAATTTTGCAATCGATAAACGATTCACTAAGACTGAATCTTCATATATTTATATTATTAGTGGATGAGCAATTGGATATTTTGTGAGTTCCATTTCACGAATGATTTGCAGCATCTGCGTGCAAAAAACGGAATTCATCTCACTTTGTTTCGCATCCAGTATTGATATAAAAGTTTACGAGCGGAGACGAGGGCTCAATATGCACCATATTGTCATAGGCTCAGCTTTTACGACTGCCCCCATTTCCTTCATTCATACATACATAGTTACATACAGCCACGCCTCTATGTCAAAGAGATGTCTATGGTGAGACGGATGTTACTACGGATTTCCTTTTGCAGTGATCTAAAACAACTATTCGACTCGTATTTAGGGTTAACTATTATCTTCGAGACATCTCGAATGCATTATGATAATGATCAGGATGACATTTATAGAACAAGAATACACTTTCAATATCAATCTTTACAATAATATTAATAAAAACTTGTCCACGTTTTATGTGATTGGGTGAAAGGTTGTGTATATATTTTATTTCATTTATTATTATTTTTTTAATAAAGTCTTTGTATGCACTTAACTGCCGATTACTAATCGTTAAAATTTGAGAGATTCTACACTTTGTGGGTTGTTTGTACGATCACCTGCAATTCTTTAGCTCTAAATTATTTGCTTGTGATCTTTGTCATAAATTAGAGCATAATGTATCACCTTATTAGGCGGTAGGCTGCCTGTATTATGTGTCAGTTCTGGATTATCCATTAATTTAAGACTGTGATTTCTTTTTTTATTTTTGTCTGTTGCGAGAAATACTAACTATGGGTATATTGTCAAAAATGCCCTATACTTGTTTCGAACGTGTACGAAGTCTTTAATCATAAGCTCATGACACGGCGGTGTTGGGCGCCTCTGCCGTCTCATGAGCTGATGGACATCTCAGATAATATCGCGTGAGTAAAGCTGTTAATGGCGTTAGGTAGGTATACGATAAAAATCTTAATGGTTTTTAGGAATTTTTAATTTATCTTTTCTACACATAACCCCGAATACTGAAACGCAACACAACTCAACGTTAAGACCAGCTTAATTGTCTATCTGCCACTATTTTGCACCTGAAAGTGAGAGAGACAGCATGAGACTTAACGGCGACTTAAAACTGATTCACGTTTCACTATACGGCCATTAGATAATTTGAATTTAAAATCTGCCAAGCAGTTGCTAAACACCGTCGAGATTTTTATAAATAAGTTCATTAAAGTTTAATAATAGAAATGAATACATCCATAATGGTATTATACATACATATACACAGTATTTCACATCATTTACAAACCAATAGTACCTACCTTTAAAACTTAAACTTTTTCTTTCTTCATATGAACCAGCCATCAATTTTTTATTCTATTTCTTCACACAATACATTTCATTTCGCTTACACTCAATACCGTTTTAATCCTACGATAGCATAATGAATTATGTACATGACCCGGTTAATTTATGCGAATTATAACGTAAATAGCTTCAGAAAGCATGCATGTTCGTTCTAACAGCTTGCACCGTAGCCTGCATCCGAATTTGGCACGACACTTAATGCCGGTGATTCATTGATGAGCGGAGCGTTGTTAGTCAGCTGGTTTAAGGTATTTGTAAGGATTCTATATTGGTACTAATTGTAATTACAAGGAGGAATTTATTGTATTTTATATATTTGATTTTAAATTTTGGTTAAGACTGAAGATTTTTAAAATGAAACTTAACTTAAACATTTTTTTATTACGTTCGGAACTAGTTAGATAATATAATATACTAGCTGTCCCCCGCGACTTTGTTCGCGTGTTTTAGTTTCAACGGTTTTTCATTTTTGCAACATTTTTCATTTATGCTCCGCTCCTATTGGTCGTAGCGTGATGTTATATAGCCTATAGCCTTCCTCAATTAACGGACTATCCAATACAAAAATAATTTTTCAATTCGAACCAGTAGTTCCTGAGATTAGCGCGTTCAAACAAACAAACAAACAAACAAACTCTTCAGCTTTATAATATTAGTATAGATAGTATAGATTAATAGTAATATCAGGAATTTATAGGAAATGTCCCACTGCTGGGCACAGGCCTCTTCCCACATAGAGAAGAAACGAGCATTGATCACCACGCTTGCAAATAAATAATATAGAATGATACTTTTAGATATAATGCTAAGTTTATCATGCACTTTAAGGGTTAACCGAATACGCACGTACGATCTATCTCTAAAAAGGTACGTTTTATTAACTTAACTGTCAATCAACTAAATAATAATTAACATAATTCATAAATTACATAATTCGTTCGTAGCTATAAAATTTCTGATAGTCAACTTAAAAAATATATTTAACCCGTCTCTCTTTCCACGATATCGTTTCCCTAAAGCGAGGGTGTCTCCCTCGACATGTGGCCATAAAACCCGGGATCGATATGCCAGTTCCCGTTGCCATGGTAACTCTCGTTTGGCAAAACAACCCACCGGTCGTAGGCCTCTGGTTACGGTTGACTGGTGGTTTTTTATTGATTAGTTATCATTATACCGGTGATTAGGGATTTTTTTTGGAGGGCTTCGTCACCATGGTTTTTTTTCGTGTAAAATGCGGTGCATAATATTTATTGTTTTATTACTTTAGCATGCATCGAGCACGTGTTTGATGTTACCATGACTCGATTGGAAAAGATTGACAAAATGTTGTCGAAAAAAGTTGGAAGGCAAGAATAAAATTAATTTCAAATGTATGATTATGTCGATTGTATTTAGTGTACAGATACAATTTGTATACTTACTATTATATATTTATTTATTAAAAGGGGTTTACCAACAGCTTCTGCGTACAATAAATCTTAAGTATAGGATTATAGGACTAGTGGCCGAATACTTAAACGTCAATCAGTTTTGAGTCGCCATTAAGTCTCATGCTGTCTCTGTCACTTTAAGGTGTAAAGTAGCGACAGATAGACATTTAAGAACGTCTTAAAGTTAAGCAGGACTTACACAGTGGCCAATTATTGGATAACCAGGTTTTATAAAGATTAGTAATAACATACCTACTAGAAAGTAAATAAAATATAAATAAAATAAAATCTATAACATCTTAACTGCTAATTAAGAAAATACACTCTAAAATCTATATCAATATCTATAAGCATAAAGAAAAAAGAATAATACAAAAATTAAATATTCCAAATAAAAAAAAAGAAAAGGATTGTACTTTACGCACAAAAGTACACTTAACATAACAAAAAAGTGTTGTGACTTAATATTGGGCAGGATTATGTAACTAAAAGTATTTTTTTAAATAGCTAGTTGCCACCACCGGCACCGGCCGCTTTTGTATGGAATTTCTTAATAATGTATTTTACAACTTACGTGGGACTTACTTCATTATGTAAGGTAATTTAAAATACTTTTACCGTATCAGCATAAATAACTAAGGTACTACTAACCTTGCTTATTACACAAACGCCTACAATCGATTGACCCGATAATTTCACTTTTAGATCGATATTGTAACCTGCCAGTTAAAATTCTTGTAAATATAATATTTGTAGCGTAAAACTTAATGACCCCATATTATGAGTATGGCAGTGCAGTTGCAGAATTTAAGCTTGTTACGGACTGCAATAACGGTATCACTTCTTGAAAAATCAAACGAAAAAACGAACTTATAAAAATAAAAAAATCAAGTTATATTCGTTAATTGTGATTCCAGTCTAGAAACTCCTTAGATTAAAATCTTAGAATAAAAATACTTATACATTTTTGAATACTTTATTAATACAGGTCAAAAACATAACCCTCCTTTTTTGGCTTAGACGCAGTTGGGTAAAAACTTTACATCCATGTTGCAGTATTCTTTGATCGTTCTAAAATTATTATATTAGCACTTATTATTAAATAAAAAAGTAAGGCGTTTTCAATTTCATAAAAACGTGGTAAAAACAGTATATTTTTGAGTAATTATTAAAGTTACGCTCTAATCGATTATTACGTAACGAAGATAATATGTTTTAAACTTATATCGAACTAACCAAATTATTGTAGAAATCTAAATTATCGTCATCATCTTTCCTTCCTTAATCTCCCTTAAAGGTAGGGTCTATAAAAGAATAATTTAATCGATAAACTCTAGTACTCGTACGCTTCTAAGGTCTTCCCTTGTATGAGCCACTTACATAACACCCTAGGGAAAAAAAGGGAGATCAAATTGTCGAGAGGAAATTGTTACCACCCCTCGGTCTAAACGGCCTCCGGTATCAAGGCAATTTGCAGGTCTGCTTACATTGTTAGGAATGGTATGATATTCATATATTATTCGGATATATTTTGCGGATAAGGATTGTAGGAATTTTCTCGCGTTTTTAGTTCCTAGTAGGCACACAATATACATTTTTCGTCTTTGGTTTGGTCAACTATGCGATTAAAATACACCCATCCGCAGCATGGAGACGCGCATTTTAAGGATTTCCTTTTGTTCTGATTAATTCTCGCTCCATTTCGTAGGAGAAAAAGCCTTTGTCTTTGGGACATTTACAGACTCGCATAACTTTTGTTTTTACCCTATTTTTTTTTTGGGTATCAGTTCTTGTAGGCACTATGTATTAAATTTATCCACGAATCACCTTGTGACCTGACATCCACGACCATATACTAAAATTATAATACAAACTAATACTACGGTATGCAAAATATCGGTAACATGTTGTACCATTCGGAAATCTGCTTTCGAACTAAATTGCATTCGTAAAGTTGGACAGTTAAGCATCTAACGTAGGCTTGAGGGGTTCGCGTGTCGAAGTCCGAATTTATTCGTCTGGCGGCGCTCCATGCCGCGGAAACTCTGTCATAAACGTTGCCCGATATGGCCACCACGAAATGAGACCGAATGACGCGCATACGAATTTATTAATTAAATAAATTATGGTGGTAAAGATTGTTGGACCGAGTAAGAAGTTTGACGTTATGGTTTAATGTTATGATGTGTGGATTCAGAGTCGAAAACTGACGTACAAGTAAATATTAAATTTTTCTTGAATTGTATACAAGATTTTACGCAATCTTTTCGTAAAATTTCATATCAAGATGATAATAATAATATCTATTCCAATTTTTATCCTGAAAAACCTACGAGAAGGAGCATCGACCGCAACGTGTCGAATTTGAAGTTCAAGGCCTTCATTTTTATTCCGGGAACATCACAGGGACGCCATTTGTCATTTCGAGTGTTAGTTGTGGTTGGAGAAGATGAATATGTATTTTCTGAATGATCCTGAATTTTTATAATGTTCCAAATAGAAACTGAATCCTTAGTTCAATAAACTGTAAAACATGTATTTCTGTTTTATTTCCTCTCGCATTACAAATAGGGATACTGATGGCTGATTAGAATTTATGATTAGATATTTTACGTCGGCATTCATTTGTCGTTTTTTGGCGACACACTGCCATTAATAATCATGAGTTTTTTATGAAGTCTCTTTGATATACTGTCAATTAGCTGATTTATTCCGCTATCTGAATAATATCTACTGATCAAGTTATAAAATTATTATGTCATCCGATAAAAAATTCTACAAAGATTTTATTTTGCACGGTTTTTTTTATTGTTGATACAAAACTTTTAGTTTCGGAGTATAAATTATGTACGAAAGTATTTAATTTCTTTGTCTTACTGTCAAGCTTTTCTTTGGCTATTTTGGGGTCGGATACTGGACTTATCAAATTCAGCGGATTGCTAGCATTTCTTACCATAGAGTCACTGCCTGTCTGACACTCTGGCCTCTGCAATCTACATCCCTTATAAAGTATTTATTAAATGCCTTAAAAAAATAATGTCTTCCAATACCCATGACAAATAAGGAGCATAAGTTTTATAATAAGTAGTAGTGTTTTTCCCTAAAGCGCTTATAACACTATTCAAAATTTATGATCCTTAATAAAATTAAACCTGAATTTAGGAACTTCACTTAAATTTACATGTTAGCGGTCAGCGCCAGTCAGTTCTATATAAAATAATGAGCAATAGACACAGAAAATACTGTCGTCCAACCTAAGTCTTGATTAAATAAATATTAGAACTAGTAATTGATTGCACACACGCCTCACGTACACACAGTGACGTGATTAAACGTCTCGTTGAGATAACGCCGCGTACAGCTTCACTTGTTTATTGTGCAATTAGTATGAGAAGAACTAATTGACTACACCTATGGATTATAAGATTAACGAATGAATAAGTATTTATAGTACTTTAACCAAAGATAGTAATTGTCTATAAAATAATTAATTTAAAGTTATTTAATTTAGGTCTAATCGCTAATCACGAGTTTGTGACGAAATCTTATTATTAATCTGCAATTGAAGGCGTTTAATTCTTATCAATAGCTTCTGCATAAATGTTGATACACAACATTCGTTTTGACCCATAAAAGTAAAAAAATATGATCTCCGAAAAATACACCCTTGGTCAACATCACATTAAAAGTTTTATTTTCGTCAGTATAACTTTACGGTCTCGTATCACGAAAACCGAGACATTAGCGGACACCGATCCCATGATATTCACGTGGTAACAACACTATACTTTTCAGACCCGTTAATTTTACGCCCGTTATCATTTACGGTTGCCGAAAGCACTAAGCTGTTCCCGTTATTTTATCAGATCTTGAGTTACATCGTCTTTAATGCTTTTTTTCCATCTTGTTTTATTTTGTAAGCCCAAAAATAAAAACTGTATTTATCAAGATTTATAATTTTTCTATAACTTTTAGGGCCAATTCTTGCTAGCGCTAGCGCAGAGTCGAAGCTCGTCGAAGTGTTAATCTTATAGTTAATATGGCTAATTCACCTTTAAATCAATAACGTAATGCTTATGTTTCTATGGAACTTCGCTTTGATTGTAAAGAATTTGATGCTTCGATGCGCCTCGACTCTGCTTTAGTATGAATTGACCTTTAGAGAGCATATTGACATTTAGCTTTGCTTCTGATAATGTAACATAACTTAAAAATAAAAAAAAACATTTTACCAATATGCGGATATTTTTAATACAAAAATATAAATGATGAATACGAAAAATGGCTGCCTAGAATCACCAATCTACAATTTCGCAAGCTTTTATTTTTCGCACACAATCATTCGAATGGCGTTAAGGTATTATGTAGCGCAACGCGTGACAAGTATTTACTACTATTATTTAATCGACATACAGCTAATCGATAAGTTAGCCTTTATAAGGCCTTGGCCACTTATTTTTTATGAATTCTTGGTAATAATCGACCTCTATAATAGAACCGTGTTACCGATACCACCTGTATATAAACGTGTAAATTAATTAATGGATTGATTATCAGTATGTGTCCAATCCCGCCCTCTTGTTTTAGGTTTTATTTTTGTCGACCGCTCGAAGCACTGGAACTGCTATAAGCAGTTCGTGTGCGAGCGGCAATAGAAGTATATATATATATATAGTTCACCACGCACTAGCTTAAATCAAATATGTATATTTATTCGATAAAAATAAACTAAATAATGTAGCTAAAAAAGCTTTTCTGTTAGGTAGTATGTTTGCTGTCACACTTGAGAGAGTGAATATCGTATGTACCTTAAAATCCGATTAATCGCGTTGTTCTGTAGTGTCTACAGGAAGAAATACGAATACGCAACTTATTACCGTTACCATGTGAATGCGACACCTTTGGAAAATCAAACAACATGTTTAAATGTTAGTAAATAACCTCATTTAAGAACGCGACATCGTTCGTTGAAATAACCTGCCTTTTTACACGTATTATTTGTTTGTCGCACATTCACACATACAAACTCAACTTTGTAACAACAGTTGACAACAAACTCATTGAATTGCATGTACCTATAGCGGCCTTCACCATTTATGGTGGCACAATCGCCTCATTGATTGACCATAGTGGCCATATGTTCGCATGGCTATTGCATTTGGCAACGCCCATAATAAAATAACCTAGTTTTTTACCTACCCGTGCTACAATGATTTGATATGCCTGCATAATTGGCGGATAAAAGGACCAGCTTTTGTAGAACTCTAAAAACACCTGAGTGGTTGTAATTTTGGTGCATCTGTTAATGTGTGTGGCTTAGCATGATGTAATTTTAGACAACGCTTACATCATTAGCGTAATGCTTTTTAGATAAGACTCCTTTATCTCCATTATCTAAAGCCAAGAGTTGACCAGCGTAGCCCATTAAATTTCTATGTCATTGTAACCAGCGCTATGAGGCTTGCTGTGGAATCAGCAACACACATAATATAAATAAATACCTTAATTAACTTCCTGTTTACTTACTGTCAAAGGCTAACATAGCATAGTGAGTAAGTTTATGTTTACTTAGCTCGCAGGGTTCGATACCTGTATACATTTGATGTTGCATTTCTATATCAATTTTTAAGGGCGAGGCTTGTTTCTTTTCACCCAGTTTCAGAAGATACTCAATCATTACAACACACATTCAAGAGACTAAACGTTATATTTATGTTTGTAGTCCACATGCATCATCAGACACCTCAAATCCCTCGACATCAGGCCTTCAGACTACAGATACGCAAAACGAAGACAGCATGCGAAAAAATGACGAAGAAGCTCCAGTCAAGGAAAACGAAGGTTCAGTCTCCGACTGGATATCGGGAGGACCCCTCGGATCCAAAGGAGCCGTTTTGGTATTCAGATCATGCGTCCTCGCGTCCCGGACACCTTCAATGGAATCGGAAACAAAAACTATTGGCAATAATACGGGAACCACAATACTGTTAAACAAAGCTAAAAACATGGCACGAAGATTAGTCGCTGAACCCCATTCTTTTTCTATGAGACCAAAGAATATAATGCACGATGTGATGGAAACGTTTGGAACCAGTAACAAGTTTCACGGGCATGCGTATATAGTAAGACACGTCAGCGAAACGAATATCCCGGAGACTATACCGGTGGAGGAACAGGGTCATGAAGGTCACGACGTGCTGGGACAACATAAGAGGGACATTGAAGACGTGCTTAATGACTTGAGCAAGATCACGCTGAAGAAACACCTGAATATTGAGAATACGACCGCAAATATTAAGCCTCCGGAAGAACCGCCTCCTCATGGTGCTAACAAAGGTCTGTTCTGATTTATATAATTCCTTTCACTGAATTTTCTGGTAAGTTGATTTAGGATTTTAAGTTACATTATCAATCTTGGTTATAGATGGAAAAGACGATAAGAAAGGTAAGAAGAGCAAAGGTAAGCACAAACGCAAGACACCGGTATCGCAGCGCACAAACTCGCCGGCGCTAGACAGTGACGACTCGGAACATCTCCTGGTCAAGGAAGTCGAAAGTGTAAAGGTAAGAGTCCATTTCCAGGATTATTGTGACTTTCGGTATTCTAGAGTAGTACAGCAGGCTCACTCTTGAATTATGTTCAATTCCAATATAATGCCAATACATAATTAATAGTAAGTTAGCAGACACGTTATTCATATTATGGAAACAGAAAAAAATTACAATTATTTTATTCCAGTTAGTTTCTCCCAATGGATGCACAATATTAAAACAGTTTGGCGCTAATATTAAGTTCAAAAGTACGAAACGCCATAATACAGTCAGAATTAAAGTCAAGACTAAGCCCACTGATAGGTTATTTGTATGTGGATGGGTGACCATTTGTAAACATACAACACACCTCTCCGTGACTCGGAAAGTAAGCCGTAGGCCTCGACTGTCATACTTTCATTTTTGACAGTTGTTAAGTAGTTAATTATAATTCTGACAACTAGTACGGATACTGTGTTACCCAGTAAAATGGTTTGTAGAGGTCAGATAGGCAGCCGCTCTACGTAAAACACGGTATTTAGCTGAATCCGGTAAGACTGTAAGCCGATCCCAACAAAGCTTGGGAAAAGGCAGAAGTCAATTTGATTACAACTAATTAACTGTTTCAGGTCCTAGAAAGCAGTCACATGCCAGCCCGTCTCCTAAAAATAACTTATAAGCTAGTAAATACGGAAACTAAACTCCTCCATCGGCTCCTTCAAGCTCACGGGCTTCAGGAAGCCGTCATAGAAGCTAAAGACTTTAACCTGTTATGGTCAGGGTTGCACCCGAAGCCTGATGTTCTGAGGTCCTTGTCGCCCTATCAGCGCGTCAACCACTTCCCAAGGTAAGAAAAAGAAATTGGAGAGATGAATTACTGTCAGTATTATTGGATTTTGATCTTTATTTATATTAGTACATTCTGTATATACGTATTATTCAATCCTATTTTAGATAATATACAGATTGAATTTATTTTTTAATATTATATCCAGATAGAAGTTATTTTTTCGCCTAGTGTGGAGTATTCTTTCCCTTCTTCTTATTTTAAAGCTTTTGTAGTCTCAAAGTTCACAATTCAACAATATTGACAGTACTTCGCTGTAGGCCGGGGCTGCTCCGTCTTCTCCTGGATAGCCACGGGCTCATCGAAGCGGAATTAAGTTCCAACTGTTGGACGCTAATGTGGTCAGCACTCATGATCCCCTTCGATATTCTCCAGGCCCTGACTATTAACCAGAAAGTCAATCATTTTCCAAGGTAAATGTTTGTTGAACTTTTGCGGCCTTCTTACATAACTAAAGGAAATATGACAAGTATATAACGATGAATGCTTGTAAGACATAACTAGTAATGACATAGAAAGTGGTCTGTATATTCACCTATTATTTTACTTCCGAACAAATACACACTACACAAGTCAAGCTACAGTAAATTTTACAAATCCAAAACTTATATTTCCCAACTCAAAGTTTACAATTTGGTCCTAACAAAATACCTGATAGCTCATTTTCCCTTCAGGTCCTACGAATTGACTCGCAAAGACAAACTATTTAAGAATATAGAAAAGATGCAATACTTTCGCGGCCTGAAGCAGTTTGACTTCATTCCTACCACTTTCCTGATGCCTGCTGAATATAAGGAACTATGTTCGACCCACTACAGGACCAAAGGACCATGGATTGTTAAGCCCGCCGCCTCTAGCCGAGGCCGAGGCATTTATATTGTTAACTCAGTAAGTATTTAGACAGTCATAAACATATTCTCATAGTTAAAACAGCATTGTAACTATTGTATTAATTATATGACCCTTAAATAATAATGTAAAGTAACCTTCGTGTATTTTCTGCCTACAAGTATAATATCAGTTTAAAAAAAAAACGTACTTCTAACCGAAAATTCTTTTGTAGCCTGAACAAATACCCAAAGGCGAGAATGTAGTAGTAGCGAAATACATAGATAAGCCTCTTCTAATTGGGGGTCACAAGTGCGATCTCCGGCTGTACGTGTGCGTGACATCTATAGACCCCCTGCTGATATATCTGTACGAGGAGGGTCTCGTGAGATTCGCCACCGTTAAGTACGATAAGACCAACAAGAACCTTTGGAACCCCTGCATGCATCTGTGCAATTACAGCATCAATAAATATCATACGGATTATATCAAGTGAGTGATATATTTTTCTTAGGCAAAATTATGTCTATTGTTTCTTTGATAATGATTTTCCTATCCCGATAGAGGACAACAGAAATATTCATGTGTCACGAGATTTAAATGTTAACAGTTTGGTAAGTTTTCCATCGCATTCAAAAACGTTTTTTTTTCAAGTTACCTACTTGATGCAAACTAATATTATCAGTCTCATGATTCAATAGACTTATTTAATTTTCTTTTGTAATAACTTATTAGTGGTCTTCAATTTTTTACAAATGGTTTCTATGCATGTATAGATGTGACGACCCCAACGCCGGCAACATAGGTCACAAATGGACGCTCTCTGCCCTACTCCGTCACTTACGGAAGCAGGGTCGAAACACCACTGCCCTAATGGCTGCCATCGAAGATCTAGTGGTCAAGTCCATTCTATCCTCCGCTCAAACCATCACCGCGGCAGCTAGGGTCTTTGTGCCCAACTTCTTTAACTGTTTTGGTAAGTTCCAGATATATTTATTTAATTTTTCTAACGCGCAATATTGGAAGGTATAATATTTTGGTCAGAAGGACCAGTAAACATGCGTAACTTAAAATTGGTCCTTTAATTCAAAATTATTTCTTTTAGGATCTTATCTAAGTTGGGAGATGTTATTTAAGGAGAAAATACCACTACCAGAATTCAAATGTCTGGCTGTTATGATATGTTACAACTATGCGCCACAATGTTTTTATTTCAGAGTTATTCGGTTATGATATTCTGATCGACGATATGCTGAAGCCGTGGCTGCTTGAAATCAATCTGTCGCCCAGGTAAACACTATTACATATTATTAGGTTCTGAACATATTAAAAAGACAATAGCATTTGGGCTAATGGTATTCATTGCTAAACACACTTTTACTTTATAAGCATTCGTTACATCTAACATTTTTTAACTAAAATCTCGTTTATTATAATGTGATGTATAGTGTAAAAAGTACAAAAAAACAATAACCTTTTAGTAAACAAGATAAAGTTGTCGTAGACACATTATTTATTTCGACGGTCTAGGCTCAAAGGACCTGATTTTTTTATATTTATTTAGAAGTCTTTAGTTCCGGTACACCTTCTGGTCTTCCAGATTATTATATTCTTCTATCTCTGATACTTTCTAGTCTTGCTTGCGAGAGTCCCCTCGACGCTCGCGTGAAGTCAGCGCTGCTGGCTGATACCCTTACCCTAGTAGGGCTACCAGCTGTCCCCATGTGTAAGACAGACATCTCCACACAAAGCAACTCCCTTAAAATGAGGATTGGAGCGGTGAGTAACTAAGATTACGTTTGATTATTTTTACTGATCTTCGTTATTTTTGTTGTGTTGTTCTTTTTATTATATTCATAGGACTAGAAAGTATGTTTGGAACTTTATATAATGTGTTACCGACTTCAATAAAACTTATATGGTGGCCACCTCTGAGTTTACACCCTTATCGACGACAAAAATATTTTTTATTGCTCGTTATACGCGTATATTGCGCGTAACAAACATACAAAAAAACATACCGTCAAATTGAGAACCTCCTAATTTTTAAGACGACACTACTATGTCTCGCAACGGATAGACATTTACAAAATTCTTATGGTATCAATTAAGTTATACGGGAAATGTCGGGGAATAAAGTACATACATAGGAAAGGCAGTGGCACATCATATGTTATGAATTAAGGTGATGCTAGCCGCCAGCTCACTTAAAGTTCAGAGAAGATGAGCTTCGAAGTTGACTATAAAGCGATTGCTACACGGTTGCGAACCATTAGCCACACCTGGGAGGACTAGGTGTCGGGTATTTCAACCACACGAGTGCCAACTTCAGATACCAATAGCTCCCGACCTATCGAAATTTGACAAAGCGCCGCTCGCAGATACGTAACTTCTATAGCGCGTTTGGAAATAATACGATTCGGATCGCGAACGCCCGCTTGTCAAACCCACCCGTTTAAAGTCAAACGAAATGCGCACATCTCTATCTACAAGGTTGCAAACCAGCAATGTCAACTTTGTTTGACAAACATACAAAACAATGAAATGGTTATACGCAGTGTCGTCGCGTACACTCCGCGGAGAACGTGTTCGTTCGCGGCAAGCGGACCAGCGCGGAGGCGGGCGGCGGGCCCGGAGCCGGCGGCGCGGGCGCGGCGCTGTCGGCGCTGACGGGCGAGGAGCTGCGCCTCGTGCGCGCCGTGCGGGCGCAGTACGCGCGCCGCGGCGGCTTCGTGCGCATCTTCCCCAGCCAGAACTCCTGGCAGAAGTACTCGCAGTACCTCGGTATGTACCCCACCCTCCTCCTCTGCTGACGGGCGAGGAGCTGCGCCTCGTGCGCGCCGTGCGGGCGCAGTACGCGCGCCGCGGCGGCTTCGTGCGCATCTTCCCCAGCCAGAACTCCTGGCAGAAGTACTCGCAGTACCTCGGTAGGTACCCCACCCTCCTTCTCTGCTGACGGGCGAGGAGCTGCGAGAATCCTTCATGTACATATATGTGTTACATGTATTAACAATACAGAATATACCTGCAACGCCATAAAGGAAATTATGCGAAAAAAAAAATAGAGACTAGCTGCGACGAAACAAAGTGCAATTCAGCATGTATATAAGCACTTTACTTACTTTGCCTAACGCAATATTTACCTAATTATTGCCGCTCACACTTTAACGTCTCATTCGCACTTAAACGACACCCGCTCCCGCACTGTAGCTGCAGAAACATTAGAATACAAGTTTAAAGTCGTGATATTCAGATATGTTTTTCAATGATAACATATAATTGCAATCTATAATATACGTTTAGCAAGTTGGCAAGCACTGCCATTCGCCTACCGAACGTGAACTGTGGAGTGAAACTCTCCTGGTAAAAATGTTATTGTGGTCCTCAGATCCAGTGACGGGCATCCCGGTGTGCTCGACGTCGCTGAACAACAACATTCCGTACCAGGTGGTGCAGCACAACTACAACCTGCTCGTGCACTCGCACGTGCTGCCGCACTTCCAGCACGCCACCGTCGCCACCAGCCTCACCGACACGCCGCAAAGGTAAGAACCTCACTTATTCTTTATCGTGCACCTAAAACAGAAAGTAAAATAAATGTAATACAAAAGAGGCAGCCTTATCGCGCACGAAAATTTCTTTCAGGAAACGATTGGAAGTAATATTTATAAAGAATAAGTAGAAATCAGTGCTCAGTTACCGTTTATCATGTGTACCAGCAAGAAATATACAGAAATCACTTTCAGAAGTAAAAAGGACATTTAAAAGAGAAAGGATTATAGAATTTGGAAATTGAGCACTTAACAGCCCATTACTTAGGTAACTCTACTCTCTTGACATCCGAAGTCCCATTAAACAGTTCTTTGAACTAAAATCGGCATATATTTGTAGACTAAAACGTTACGAGGCGGTGAGTATAACGTGCCAGGCGCCGGCGGTGTGGCTGGGCGAGTCCACTCCGCAGCATCACGACACAAGACGCGCTAAAGAGCTCGTCAAACGGCAGCTCATGGATGGAATGAAGCTCACGTGAGTACCATCACTATAGTTACCTTTGTTAGGTATCTTTTTGCCAGAAGAAATCCTAGTGATTTTTTTTTTCCGCTCTGGGGAACTCATCATCATCCTCAGCTCTTGTCATCCCACTGCTGGGCATAGGCCTATCTTTTAACGTGCAATTCTTTACTGTTCTGTACCAATCTCGTTATATCGTCGATCCATCTTGGTCGCGGACGACTAGATAAGAACTAAAATTTAATCTACCTTTACCTTTACTGATATCCTCGCACTTACCCAAATCATATCCAATTTAGCACCGATATATACAATACTGTCCGGCTACAGCGCAGAGCTTACGGAGGATCTGTTTTAAAGCGGTGGATTCGAAAAAAGCTGACCGCGATTCGGTATGCTGTAGGCACCGAACGCGTGTCGCGGAAGACGCCTGCCATCTATCAGCTGCACCTAGCTTGCTAATATTCACTTCAACTTATGTGTAGTTCTGTATCCGTCTTTCCTCTGATCGCAATGTTTCACAAGCGTGGTGATCACTGTTCGATCTTGGTATGAGGGGACATTCCGGGCGAGTTCTATAGTCCGTGTGGTTGGCAGCATGGGCGAGGGCCGGCGCGCCTTCGGGCTGTTCCTGACGCACGTGCTGAAGCGCGTGTCGTCGCCGTGCAACGAGCTGGGCGTGCAGCACGCCGCGCTCGTGCTGCGCTTCCTGCGCCGCGCCTCCGCCTCGCTGCGCATGCCTTACAATGTAAAGGTGACGCCTCTACGCATGCTGCACGCGCACGCACGCACACGCACACACACACACACACACACACACACACACACACACACACACGCACGACATACACACACACACACCCACACGCACACACACACACGCACACACACGACATACAAACACAGAACACACGACATATACACACTCAATATAGATATTTGGATGAAGTTCGTGTGGCGTCTAAACCCAGTTGTACACAAAAAACAAAGATTTGGACGTAGCACGTGTGGTGTCCAGACCCAACTTAACACACACAAAAAGCCATCTAGACCCAGCTTTACACATAAATAACATTGGACGAAGCTTGTGTGACAATTAGAGTCTAGAGTTTTGGGTTTGGTCTAGACTTTAGACCCAACTCAACACCCACTATATGAATGTTCATCTACTTGTGTCAAAATTATGAGTGAAAAAACTTTTGCTTTACGATTTTTTTATAATGACCGGTCGACGAATATCCCCCGCTACCTCGACGTAAACGTAAGTAGCCCCTTAATTTTACCAGTAGACACTTCTTAGTACCTTTTTATTTATCATTAGAATAAGTTTCTTCTTTCCGTAGATGGCGCCACGTCTAAAGAAGGTCTGTTTTTTCGAGCTAAGTATCCCAACAATATAATATGAATGAGGAAGTTTGTGAAATGATGGTTATCCAATCACATCATCTACTTGTGAACCTTTAAACGGGTTTTGATGAGAAAGGGCCAACAGACGCCATTTTTTACAACACACAAATGATAGGTTTAATACGCAGATAATAAATTTATCAGAATAGATAGGGTTCCTTTGATCATATAAAATATCGTAAAACAAAAGTTATTTCAATATTTTTGACGAACTATTTGAACGGTTCTACTTTCACATGAGGTCTTACTTAACCAGGGTTAAATGTTTACTAATTCTTATACAGTATGTGACAAACCTGTCCGATCCGAAAGAGGCGTATTCCTGGTTCAACATAATTACTTGAAAAAAATGTCTAGTTCAGGCGGCTTCTTTGATACAAACCTGTAGGTAGTACACGTGAACTTTGTCATCACTTTTATTTTAATTAATTTATATTTACCGGGGATAAATAATAATCTCAAATCCATTCAATAGTAACGTATATGTGTACGCAGTACGATGCCGAATAATACTCATAAGGATTGGAGAAGGTTTTTGTTGCATACTGTATAGAGGATATGCTGCGAGTTTGCTTGTGATCAGAGATGTGGTTTAAGTGCAATAATAGGTGTTATATAAAACTAACTTAATATGAAGTATTAATACCATTCTAATATAATTCCTGTGATAAATGAAGTTACATTGACTTGACCCTCGGTTTCTGAAAGGCTGATCAACTTAATCTGTTGTCAAATCAACAGATCGCGACTGTGATTGGTTGCCCAAAGGACTAACAACCAATCACAGCGCTTAACATGAGGTTTGACTGGTGATTAACTAATTTTTGAGTTGATCATTCTTTGATAAGCCATGGATAAGTTTATCTCGTTTATTTACTTAATAGAATTTAGATCGCATTAAGACTTCCTAATACCGCCTGTGCTACTAACAATGTGTACCAAGTAATATCTTGTGTGGGTTTTTTGCTTGTAAGTGTGCAGTTGACAAAAGCCTAATAAAATATAAATTGTACATATATAAGAGAATTCTTAAGTTGGTATTGCAATCTACAAATATCTTATCCAACAGAAAAGAAATACATTAATTTTCTATTGTGTCCTTTCTTATTGATTTTGAGGGTGGGAGTGGGAAAATAACTCTTTAGTGAAATTTCATTATACAGGTGTACGGAGAACGCTCCCGAAATGAAGACAGACAATAGTAGTCATTATACCTTTGATGATAGGCTAGATTTTCTTTATGATATTGTGATTTAATTATGGGTAGTATCGGTGCTACAATAAAGTTTAAGGCAAAGTTAAATCTAAAATTGATTGTAATCCATTTCAAGATCCTCAGTACTAACTTATGCATTTCTCCCTGTCCTTCTGCCTTCCCCGGCAAGGGACCTGGCTTGAAAATATGTATGTATACCGTTTGTAAGCTTTGTTCGCATGAATCACGCTTAAATTGCATGTATAATTATCGTTAGCAAAGGCTTGCTAAAATTTTCTATTGTGTCTTCCCGTTTGATGTTTAAAGTGTACTCACTTTCCGAATACTCTCATAGGACAATGATATATAAAACAATATTAAGGAACAAATTCAAAACGTTATTGATTTCATTATTGATGACGTTAAACTGTACACTTCATGGATTAATTCGATTAAGAATTGTTGTTAATAAAAATGTAAATAAATTTAGATTAAAATACGAAACATTCATCATTATATTATCATTCACAGCCTTGTTATGTTCAGTATCAATCAACAGTGATTGATTGCCCATCTCTAAGGATGTCAAAGAGAAGTTCACTGTTCATGCTTACTTATCATTAACTGAGCCATCCACGCCCGTTTATAGATACTATATAAGGGGGGAGGGGGGGGGGGGGGGGGGGGGTTACAGCAGTGAACCTTAGGGATCTGACAATACGTTACAAACTATTATGTACCGGCGATGTCCGGTGTCCTTTATTGTACCGATTAATTCTGGAGGTCTTAGGGTCCGCCGGCGAAGATGTGCGACAAGGACCGGTGCGCGGTCATCGCCAAGCAGCTGAACGACTTCCTGTACATGTACTACCGCGAGACCGACCTCTACACCGACAGCGAGGACAAGGAGGGCTGCGTCTCCAACATACACTTCGCGCAATTCTTGTACTCGGCTAGGTAAGAATACCCTAAGACTTCATCCTACACATATATATATACATTCGCCTCAGTCACTTAAAACCTTTTTAGCAAATTAGGTATTTGACAAAATATTTTTTATTTAAACTATGTCGAGTTGTAAAAACGTCAGATTAATTACTTTCATATTGAACTCTAGAGAGCTATACCATCAGGTGACGTCACCTTGGTAATTCTCCATACTAATCTGGGCTGCCCCGTACAAGACGTAGTTTTGCGGAAATGAGATAGCGTCATCTACTAACTTTAAAAGCTTATAACTTTTGTATTCGTTTATATTTTTTTGATGTTAATTCGAAGTTCTGCTTCAATTTATTATTATTATTAAAAATGCTTGTAATAAATAAATCATTCGATAGTAGTCAAATACCCTATTGGAAGCATGTAAACTTAGTTTGCATCTCGCTCTTTCATTCGTACTAATTAACGAACCATTTGATATGTACTTGTAACTGAAGTTGTATGTTGGGCAGCGAGGCGGACCTGGAGGACGTGCTGCTGCTGCAGCTGAAGATGGAGAACTACCAGACGACGTTCCTGGGCGACGCGCGCAACCTGTTCTGCGTGGACCTGCCGCCCGCCAAGCTGTGCGCCGAGCCCCCCGCACGCCACACGCTGCTCAAGCACCTCGCCTGCCTCTCGCCCATCAACACCAGGAAGTACAGGTACACGCACACACCTAACTTTAACAAACAACAACAAAAAAACAATATTTTACAAGTGATAATTATTTTAGAAAAAAAAACTTGTCGTTTAAATAATTACGTCTGAGGTTTGCGCTAAACAACTTAAAAAAAAACCTTCAAAAATAGTTTTACTTCAATTGTTTTCAAATGACAAATTATAACAATTATTTATTTAAACTTTTAACCAAGAACCGACCAAATCTTGAATGCTATTCAAACATTGTCTCCTGGTACTTATAGCACACGGTTTCCTAGTACCAGGAGTACATTAACTGTATACATTTAAACGTAAGTTTAGTACCATGCGTGTAAACTTTTTTTAAGTTGGACAACTAAATACATATTATATCATTAATTTATTTATTGCATTGATCATTCGTATGGCAAATATAACATTAAATTAAGAAAGAATAAACCAAAAAGTGCCTAGAAAAATAAAAAATATAAATGAAATGTTACAAACCTCAATTTGTTGGACCTCAAGGTCCAAAGACCAGTAATAAAACTTACCTTAATTTTAATATTATTTCGTTCTATAACTTAAACAAGATTGCTATATTTTATGCATATTTGGCTCTCGCGAAAGTAAGAAATTGAACATGAACGACAAATTCAACATGCTCTGTTTGACCCTCAGATCAGAGTGGACGACTTGGATCAACACGGCAGCTAAATTGGGGTACTAAATTATATACACAATGTTTTTCGTAGTCTCACATACACACGCTATTGTGGTAAAAAATCCGCTAGGTGTGCTAGTCTC
Source organism: Diachrysia chrysitis (assembly GCA_932294365.1). Classification (NCBI taxonomy): domain Eukaryota; kingdom Metazoa; phylum Arthropoda; class Insecta; order Lepidoptera; family Noctuidae; genus Diachrysia; species Diachrysia chrysitis. The sequence goes on along the minus strand of OW028661.1, from coordinate 10,253,217 downwards.
GCATCAGGTCTATCTGTCAATTTCCACCAATTACAGGCCAGTAAATAATAATAAAAAAACTTATTATTATAATTACCTGTATATTTTTTTATAAATGTAGAAAAACTTCCTCGTCTATACTAGTGCCTCACTCTATAATAAAATTAGTGGAAAAATCCCCATTGTGAGTTTAACTTACTCTCATTGTAAATAAATGTTGACTCATTTTGCTTAAGTTAAATTATGATAGAGTAACTTGCCTCTCATTGGTGGAGAATGGCAGTTACACCTGATGAGACACTATAGCATCTCTAGCGGATTTTTGACTGGCGGTAGCTTTAAGAACCGAAGTCTTAGAAACCGGGGATTAGTGATGTTTCAGTTATCATTCATTATACGAGTAAAAATTTTCCGTTTGTGAGACTACCAGAAATTTGAGTATGTTTGCTTGAGGCAACTTTTTTCTTCTCTTTCTCTTTATTGTCTTGCTATATTTCTATCTAATATTCTTGCAAACTTTTTAATATTTTATCTATAATAATATCTTCTATTCAACGGTTTTGTTTCTAAAACCTCATAAAAGAAACTAGCAATCATTTCTTCTTACCTGCTTGCCCTAATAAAAAAAAACTATGCGTATAAACTAAGCGCGGCAAACCATCGAACATTGGCGCGCGCGGCGGCCGCGCGCTATGTAGACGGGGTTTCCGCGCGCGGCGACTCGAGCATTGCCGCGCTCGAACGTGCCGCGCGGCGAACCGTTCACTGTCGGTTTCTGAGACCGCATCAAAGGAGCTCCAGTCGTTCGCTCGCGCGCAGTGGGGACGGTGTAGTTTTGGTGATTTGGCTCGCGCGGCAAATACGTAAAAATGGACAACGAAAAGTGCCGTCTACTAATTCAATTGTATGGCGCTAATGACTTGTTGTGGAATAGCAAATCCTCACACTACCACAATAAATCGTTGAGGCATGATGCGTGGGTACAAATAATTAAAAAAATGGATATACCTATTCCTGACTTAAAAAGGAAAATAACTACACTTTTGGCGTCATATAGAAGAGTCCAGAATAGCTAAAAGTTTAAAAGTTTTTTTTTTAGTTTACAAGAATGAACTGGTCTGGCTCTCCGCCGCGGGGTGTTCGACCTGGATCGCCTGCCGCGCGCGGCAGCCGCGTTCTACGAAATTTTATTTCTACATTTTGGCTCGCGCGCCAATAAACGACAACTCTGGTCGAACATTGGCTCGCGCGGCTGTCGCGCTTAATTTATACGCAGCTTTAGAGGAATAATTAAGTAAACTATGGAGCGCGCATATCGAGTATGAACTGTTGGCACTAGTATGAACATGTGAATTTAGTGTCAGACAGAGCACCTTGTTTTTTTTTAAACTATCACAAAACCTAATATTACCCTAATAATATCAGAACCGTCGATATTTTCGAATTAAATTACTTAAATCAGTTAACGACAGTAGTACATTTAGCTTAAAATGTGCTTAAACTATAAGGGGCTACTAGCGATGCGCACGCTCTATGCTTATCTATGTTTACTCTATGGTTAAAACTTATGTTTGTGTCAGCTTTATGTGTTAGTATTTAACGTTCATTTTAACTGTTTCTTCGCTTGGTACATTTCTATTCCATTATTCATAAAACCTGAAAATATTTTTATCACTTTTATTATTATATATGATAATGAAAAGAAAAACGCAAATTTGAAACATAGTTGAATATCATAACGTAGATTTGGAAGCATAAAGTTTTGGGGTCAGACATGGCCATTGTAACATTAATGCATACTACTCGTGCGCGACAAGTTAACACCTGTGCACGGTGACGTCACATACGCATCTTCGCATTACCAGGGCACCCCCTCCGCAGTTCAGGTACGTTCGACCGGCTCGCCTTCCGGGCAGGTGAATTGTTGCCGCTAGCCGCCGAGCGCGTAATTTTATTATTTGAGAACTAAGTATGCTGTCGAAGGCGACAAGTCTACAACCCTAACGCGCTGCGCCAGACAGAGTTACGAGTTAGAAAAGAGAGGCAATGTTTGAATGTATGAATTGCGCTTTGTTGCGTCGCAGCTAGAGTCGCTATTTATGTTTTCGCGAAGTGAACCTTCTGTGCGTAATATTATTTAACTAGCTGTCCCCCGCGACTTTGTTAGCGTGTTTTAGTTTCAACGGTTTTTCATTTTTGCAACATTTTTCATTTATGCTCCGCTCCTATTGGTCTTAGCGTGACGTTATATAGCCTTCCTCAATAAACAGACTATCCAATACAAAAAGATTTTTTCAATTCGAACCAGTAGTTCCTGAGATTAGCGCGTTCAAACAAACAAACAAACTCTTCAGCTTTATAATATTAGTATAGTATAGATTGTTCTGTGGTATTACCCCGGTCACTCACGTGAAACAAAACATTCGGAAAAGGCTCGCGCGCTTTGAAGTCTGTTAAAAAACCGACACAGCTTGGAAATGAAATCATTTGCAAATGTCCTACTCTTGTGGGTTTGCGTATTCGTGCGAATGTCAGTGACGGCATTACACGGGCGCCAGAGGGGATATACGCAGGGAAGCGGGCGGGAGTCGGAGGAATCAACTTAGCGCGCGCGAGTAATATGTATCTTGACAGTCTGAGCTTTATATCTTAACTAGCTGTCCCCCGCGACTTTGTCCGCGTGTTTTAGTTTCAACGGTTTTTCATTTTTGCGACCTTTTTCATTAATGCTCCGCTCCTATTGGTCGTAGCGTGATGTTATATAGTCTATAGCCTTCCTCAATAAATGGACTATCCAATACAAAAAGATTTTTTCAATTCGAACCAGTAGTTCCTGAGATTAGCTCGTTCAAACAAACAAACAAACGAACGAACGAACAAACAAACAAACAAACTCTTCAGCTTTATAATATAAGTATAGATTATTCAGTTCAACATTACTTCTGTTGGTTACTGCCTTAGGCAGTACATCTTAGCGGTTTGAAGACGCCACTAATTGAATTCAATACTAATTATGTAATTGCCAACTCTCAGTAAGTGGAGATCAAAGATGTCCATTGTGATTTAGTAAAATATTAAAATATATATATATACCGTTTAGTTAAACACGTTTTATGAATAAAGGGCTATCTTATTAGTTATGGGTGTCTTATCTACGAAACAATACAACTAGCTTACCAGTTGGGAAAGGCGTCGATCCTGTTAGCCGGGTCATAGACAAAAGTGTGAGGAGGGGGAAACGGACCACAGACTCAGGGATTACTTCGTAGCTACAGATTATAAGGGATGTTGTGATGTAAGTAGCGGTGTGTTTGATCGTGTGGCGCTTGGAGTTAAGGTTGCAGTAAGGTAGATATCACAACAAATCACGTGTTAATGCATGCTCACTTATAACCATTACAAAATAAAGTTTAATACTAAACTTGTAGAAACAATTTAACACCATAGAAAATTTAAGTTTCTTTATTGTTTTTGTGTTATTATATTTAGTTTATATTGATAAGTTAAATAATAGTCGAATCAAACAAATTACGTATAGCTTTTGACTTCTTCTGACGATGCCCAAAATATATGTAAATGTCTAACACATGGAACCTTTTAGTAAAGTGATATTATATACCTAGCCGACAATAGCTATAGAACATAAAACTACTACTACTATCGTCTATAATAGACGATAGGACATAGTTTTATGTTCTACGTTCTACGAGGTATAGACGGTCTATACCTCAATAAACAAGGGCAAATCATAGACAACACGGACAGCCTCTGCGAGACGTGCCGCCCCCCTAGACAAGTGACATTTCGACAAGCGATAACGCTGATCGAATCGTTCAAATGTATGGAAGTGACAAACCTAAGTCACGTGACTTATCGAAACGAAATGTCATGTCCATACATGTAATGTATGTCACTTAAGCGATTTCTATCATCGTTAACGCTTTTCGAAATGCCACTTGTCTAGAGGCTCTGGTCGATCTCCTGTAGCGAAAAACATTCGTGTGATCTAGAATTGTTTGCTTTATGTCTGGGTAGTCTTAATGTAAAATATTATATTTGTAACTAGCTGTCCCCCGCGACTTTGTTCGCGTGTTTTAGTTTCAACGGTTTTTCATATTTGCAACATTTTTCATTTATGCTCCGCTCCTATTGGTCGTAGCGTGATGTTTTATAGCCTATAGCCTTCCTCAATAAACGGACTATCCAATACAAAAAGAATTATTCAATTCAAACCAGTAGTTCCTGAGATTAGCGCGTTCAAACAAACAAACAAACAAACTCTTCAGCTTTATAATATTAGTATAGATTTGAATTTGTGAAACGCACCTCGACACTGGAATGAAATTCCCAAGTCGAAACTGTTTTATTATATTACTGCGCGACGCGAGGGTGACGTGCTTATCAGTTATCTGTATATATAAAAATGAATACCGATTTCCCTTGCTCACGCCATAACTTCCAAATGACTGCAACAAATCAGACTTTATTGTGAGGACAAGGTTTTGCAGAAGAAAAAAAAAAAAAAACACGTTTGGATATGTTTTAAAAATCTCAGACTACCTTGTGAAGCCGGTTTGGGCAGCTAGTATGCAATACATATAACTGATAAACACATCATCATTATCCATAGCCCTTGTCATCCTACTGCTGGGCATATGACTCTGTTTTTACGTGCCATTCTCTCCAGACCTGAGCCAGTCTCATCCAGACTCGACATCACACGCATCACGTTATTAATCTCATTTATTTACTCGTTACTTGCAGGTCTTCGGAATCTCAAAGCCGTTCAGAAACGGACACTGAGAGCGACCACCCTCAGCCACCGTTCACCAACTCCGACATCGTGCTTAAAGAGTCCCTGAAGGAGGAGAAGCCTCTCACTCAAGCCCTCAAGTACGCAAGGTCATAGCCACAGATCCTGTAACCTTCAGATGTAGAAGAAATGCTGTATGTAATTATAATTTATTAGAAATGTCCTTTGCACTCTTTAAAACTCTAAAGTAACTACTATTTTAATTTTTTTAATCTCGTTTCTCGCAAAAGACAGCCCTAATAAAGGTCTTACAGAAAGCCCACATATATTTAAAAAATACAAATGTTAAATATGTGTGGTATTTAAAAAATATATTGTCTTCATTAAGGATCGAAATCGCTCAGTTTCCTATATTTGAAGTAATTATAAATATTAACTGCGGTTTTTACTTCGACTGTTTGAGAAGGATATTCCATATTTCCTATACGTGTCAAACATTCTATCTACGCGTAAAAATGTTGGTGTTAATGTAGGGATAAAATACTATCCTTTTCCCTTCAACCGCATGAGTATTTTTCTTATTTAATTAAAAGAAAAACAAAGGAATTTGAGCGAAATAGGTTTTTAATTAAGAACCGCCCAAAGTGTTTCAGCATGTTTTAAACTGAATGCTGATTTATAAAAATTCATATTAATTCAATAGCTATTAAGAATTTGTTGTTGAGGAATACTACAGCAAAATATTCTACATGTAAGCAACTGTCCGCTTATTCCCTGCTAGTCCTCTGCTAGATTGTCAAGTTCCCTTTAACTCGTTTTATCCTTGCCTTCGCTTCCTCTACCCACTCCTACTCATCATTAGCATCGTCTTAACTTTAAGACACCGTGAAGATGTTCTATTGTCATCCAAAATGTACAAACGATACCAAATCTAGACGAATTTGTATAGAGTATATTTTAAAAGCGATATATACTGCCAATTAACTTCAGATATGATAGAAAATCGTAGAAAAATACTCCTTATTGCATATACAATAAGACAAATAATCTATCGTTAAACATCTGGAGTTTAAAAGCCGTGTATCCGCTTTAAATTAAAAAGAAAGAGATAGCGCTAGTATCCCAAATATATCTATCTCTCTCTTTTAGCGTAATATTAGTAAAACCAGTCAATCAGTAGTGTGATAATGAATTTATCATTAATAAACCGTTATAGCTGCCTTCCAAATAGTACAATGAAATTGCAATTGCCTTCTAGAGTTAGCAATAATTATATAATACCAGACTTGTTCTATTTACTGTGTACCTGGCACTAGATATAATGATCTGAAGGTGCTATGTTATCGACGTTCTGTTTTGGTAGGGTTTCTGACGTCTCTGGGACTAGTACGTGGCACAATCAATATATTTTATATTATTATGCCCTATCAGTTAATCCACATCCAGTTAACTACGCCAATTGGTTCAAGAATACGTTGCTAAGGAGTGACTAATCTTACTTTCTGTTTATGATCATATCATGATCTTCCTTTGTCAATGAAATGGCGTTAATTTTAAACTATCTTCGCAGTATTTTATTATATTTCTCCCCTTAACATTCTTACACTGGAAATTTAGAATATTATTCTTCTTTTTCCAATAAAAGAACTATTAATATTTCCAACTTGTTAGCCAAAGCTGCAATCTACGATAATCTAATGTCGTTATATTACTCAGATGAAGCTATCTTAAGTCCTGTAAACGCCCAATCTTTGTCAATGCAATACAGGTGACTGTAGTTTCTCGTTTGTATTGAAACTAAAGACTTTTATATAGAACAGATTGATAGTATTAACTAATTTGTAGCGGTTGTCTGTGCCCTTGCTAGTTGCATTCTCGTCATTCAAGGTTACTTGAACTGATGTATGTACGAGACAGCTGTCGACTTGTGATTGTGTACGAAGCAGTTTTATCTATTACAGTTTCGCTTGTACTGTGCACCTCTTAAATAGATACCCTTATTTTAAACATGTGCGGTATTTTATACAGTTATAAGTATTTTAACAGTGTAATAATAATAGAGGTTAACTTAAAAGAAAGTTGTCCAAAATTAATATTTTAATTTACCAGATGTGATCCTTACTTGATATTTTACAAAAAAAAATATATGTTCATATGACTTTATTGGATGTTATTAAAAATCACAACATTGGTGGTTACACCGATGGGTGTGCCTACATAAAAAAGTAAATATTAAAAAATTGCTAAACATTCTCGCTGACAGAAATAAACAAGAGAATAAAATGCCGCATATGTATAAGACATGTTTTAAAAATTTATCATACTTTTTAAAATTAAAATAGTATGTACCTATGTACCATTATCAAAAGTTGTTGCTAAGTCATTTTCAACTGCAGATAGTTTTACCTTTCCCGTTTTACAGATAGAAATTTGACATAATTTGTATGGTGCTTATGTCAAAATAATATCTTTTGTATGGAAAACTTTAAATGAATTTGTAATTAAAATTGGCTGCTTGGATTATAAATATGTCTAGATAGTGTCGCTCAACCAAAGACCTAAAATAAACGAGCAAACTTTATTATGCTGGTGTGCGTGACAGCTACGCATTGCAATACCATAGTCGCAGACAATTTGCGACTATTTTTTAGACGCGACCACAGCTTTGACAGTCCATCTAGACATATTTATAATCTAAGATTGGTTGTTAAACGTTAGAATTTGAATATGTACTAGTTATACACGCGGGTATGTACTTAAGGGTAATAAAAAAAGTATGTGAACGATATCTATCATCAATAATAAGATATATTTGGATGAATGGACAATGTTTTGGAGTAGCCAAATAAATAGGCAATAATTGGGTGAGGTAAGAAAGAAAAATGTCTTCTAACATGTCATTAGTTATATTACCAAATTGATTAAGCATTTTTATAATATTCGTGTGATCCCGCGAGAACTTATGTAAGCCGCGCCTTCTTATGTATTTAGCTTATTAGATGTGATTTTGACAACATATGCTAGTCGACATGGTCACAGTGCGCAACTGCCAAAGTCTCGAAGTATTTATTCGCTTTTATTTAATAGATTTTTATTTTAATGTATTTTCTTATTCAACTCACGCATGTTTTTTTTTTCTATAAAAGTTTGAAATGAAATTATAGTAGTGATAGTTTAATCTATTTTTCAAAATCAACACTTAAAGATTGTGTAATACAAGACAAAAAAATACTTAAGCTCTACCGTCCATTGCGCATGATCGCATTTTATTTAAGAATCTCATGAAATTTTATTTTTTCTCGGTATTTATTACTAGTATTATTAGTTTTAAGTGAGCAGTGATGTTGTTTTTAAACTGCACAATTCCAAATTATCTAATATTTGTGCAGTCTGATGATATATGTGGAGGCTTGGCTAATGAAATATTGGCACGATGCACTTTTCAATGATCCATGTATCATTTTAACGTTCTTCAAATGTAACAAACTAGTTTTGTATTATAATTGAATGTTAAAATAATAATATGGATCACTGACACGGTTGCAACCTGGTAAACAGATCTCTTATAATATATTTGAATTATTCTTTATTAGCAGCCGAGCTGTTTTAAATTTCTAAACATTTATAAATTATAGATTGACATACTTTTTATTTTAGCTAGTGAAAATGTTTTTTGCTTTCAAAACTTTAAATGTAGAACTAGTGCCATATCCCAAAGATGTAATTCGCTGTGCGTCATGTAACATGCTGCCACTGAGAAGTGGAGCTTCGCTTGAGTACAAAGTGTGAAATATTGAGATCGGCAAAGTTTTAATCTCGTAATATGTGAAAATATATTTTGAATATGCTAAATAAAAGTTGAAATCTATTCGTTTGTTTTATTATATACATTTTTGAGTCTTCACACGTACCTACAGGTACCAGACTGCCTCGTTGGGCTAGACGTGGTCGTAAGCGTCTGCCGTGCTCAAGGTTCGAATCCCGAGCCGGGATAATAGTTTTTTCTGTTAATAAATTTTCAGTTAAGGCGATTTTCACACTGCCCCGCATCATGCTGCATATTGCGTGTCGACGCACCTACGCGCGTTCCTGCGGGAGTGCAGATCTGCATCATCGTGCGGGTTTTTTGCGCACTCACGCGCGTAGGTGCGTTTTGTAGATTCACGCACGGCGGCTCTCATTTATTCGCCGTTCTCTGTGGTGGTCGTGCAGTACTGAGCATCACGATAGTTTTGATAAAAATGGGTAATAGTGTGGAACTCATTCAGGACGCTGCCGTTATACTAACTGTTTGGTTTTTGTACGGTCAAATTAAAAGAAATCGTGCCTATAGAAGATACTGGGTACAACCTTATTTACAAACAACGCCCATTCAAAATCACGCGCGGCACTGCGGGATTCGGTGTGCCATACCTTGCGTCTCGCCCCGCACCTACGCGCGGGGGTGCATGTTTCTCCGCGTGTATGCGCGTGATCCGCATGAACGCGCGTGGATGCATTTTCTGTGTGTTAGACTGTGCGTGTTTTCCATACAAACGGAGATACTTACAAGCAACGGAAGAACACGCATCCACGCGCTACGCTGCATCATGCGGGGCAGTGTGAGAATCGCCTAAGTCTGTAGAGGTCGAACTCAGGAAGTTTAGGGGATTTTCCACCTCCCTGCCTCAAAAGCACGGTTAAAAAGCTGAGAAGCTGTATAGTTTTACAATGCTGTCGTCGACCTTTGACTTTTATTGCAGAAATCTAACATTAAGGTAGTAGTGCTTGTAACACGTAATAAGATAATTGTGATTTTATGGTTGAAAGTAATAATGCATTAGTATTTTTTATGATCTTTCAATGTTGCATAAATATGGCAGATAGCTTGTATAAAATAAAACCTTAAGTTTCTTGAAAATTACATTAGCATAGGTACAAATGTTTAAAGGATATTTTAAAATTAAACACTTAAATTTGTCAATCTTTTTATTAATCGCAACACAACATGTCTCCTACGTCCCACAGAGGACAAGCAGACCAGTATCATACACAAGTTTCGTCCAGAATGTTCCCAGTCTTGAGTCTTCAGCCAGGCGCCCAGTGCCTGTTGAACACAGAAATAATGAGTTCCACCAAAATACAACAGTAATGCAGTTGTGACGTTAATGTACAAGGTGATAGTTTACGTTACGCACATCAAACTGAAGATAGAGATGGTTTTAAACGTATAAAACGCAGATGTTGGCTCCAGTATTACAACCTGTCGCCAGCCGTATTCAGCATGAATGCCCGAAACAAAACATACTCGACATTTACTAGTGATGTGCAATATTGTAGGAATATACGCTATTATGCACATAGGTTCGGTAGATCTCTAACGCACGCCGTCAACGTCTTTCAGCCGTACTTACGATTTGTAAATTTTCGCATTCCTGTGTCTTCTGCCGTTGTCGCCTAACGTATGTCGTATACAGCGTAACGCCGTCGCTTTAGCATCGACTACGTATCGCCGCCGTAAGCTCGTCATCGTCATGCCGCATCTAACTATCTGAAAGGACTCGCACGCACTTTGCGGTATGTATGTCGCCGCTCGACAACGTTAGACATGTATGATAGCAGAGCGAGGATGCCGCTACGCGTCACCTCTCCGCCTGGGTAGGGTGCTGTGATCACGTATGCAAGCCTGAGAGGCAATCAGGCGGGGTGCGTTCGGATAGTGACGTGGACGCAATGATCAAGTGGTATCTCTGCTTATTTTAAAGTTCTGGTTTAAATATCCTAAACGCAACGATACGAATGTATATTTTAAGATGAAGTATTTTTTTATCTACATATAAGAGTGTTTAAGAAGATCGTTAAGTGACAATGAACGCACCCCTTTACAGATCACTGCCTGCACGGAGACAAACTATGAATGTTAACATATCGGTCAGCCCGTGCGATATATGGGCATCCTGCAATGAAACCACAAATTTAAACAACCGCAACCAAGGACAAGCAGTATTTAAGCCAAAGATGTCTGAGGATGTCATGCATGAAGAGTTTAGTGCCTGAAGGAGTAATTAAAGTAAATAATATTTTCTTTTAAGGAATTTAATCTAAAAGAAATTAATATACATCTTTAACAAAATGTACCTTAACAGTAAAACTTATCATTAACGAAATAAATCCAATCAATTATACAAAACTAATTCGATCTTATGTTACAATGGAGCATATCGTCAAACAGCAGGTAAAATGAAAACGTTCCGTCAATATATCTCTCATTTATTACATTATAAAGTGATTCACATAATTTTTCACTCGAACTGGACTTACAAGCTACGTGTCCGACACGGTCGCACGCTCGCTCGCATCGCTCGCGGATCGCGGTCGCGGATACCGACCGGCGCCGGCACTAGGTACTGTACTGTATTTGTTCGTGTCGCGTCCTACCGCCTAGCCTAGCTGCGGGCCGGCCGCTAGTAGCGGCGCGGGCCCATGCCGCCCAGCTCTCTACCGCGCGCCGCGCCGCCGCCGCTACGCACAAACAACACACGTCACGCCTCGCGCTCGCCGCGTGTCCGACGCCTTAGCTCATAGTGAATACCCACACCCGCGCCTCTACTACACAACGCATTCTAAATCGTGCTCAACAAAAAATATAAAAAACGTCACATACGAATAACGAACGATATTCATTTACAACGAATTCACTACAACCTAAGAGGCGTTCCACGGAGAGCGAGCGTCGATTCAACATTGATATTATAACAAAAGTGTCATCACCTTGTTTTATCAGTCCAGCAGTACTTTAGCTGCATTGAAAGTATTTGACAACATTTGAATCATGTTTTGCAAGTGAACTTATTTGCACCGCGAGATAGAACCAATTTAATGGTGACTATATCATGACTCACAGCATGTAACAGTTGACAAGAAGTATACAGGTACCGGGCAAGTTATTATAGGTGATCATTCAACAAAATGTGAATGATTAACTAGTCAATCAAACTATACAGTCATCTCTAAATAATTAAGAAGTTTTCCTGTTTGTTAAATTAAAATAAATCATTAATATGTAAGTTGTAAAGACTTGATTACTAAAACTAAAGAGATCTAATAATAGTATTTGACTAAAAAATCAAAACTTTTGAGGGAAGTTTATGTATAATTAATTATAATGTAATGCAGAATGTAACTGATATTCAGAGAATTAGTGATTATAAACAGACAGGAAAACAAGTTGATGAACAATGGCTGTATACTCCATGCTAACTGTTACTGAGATAGTTATAGTGAAAAGGATCTTACCGTCCCATGGGGGGGTACTGCTGCGCGTAGGGATCTCTGTCGTAGCCGCCGGGGGCTGCTCCGCGCCTACGAACAAACGTGAACACTTATTAATATACAAATAAACATGAATTACAAAGTACATACATGTTTATTTGGTGTGTTTCCTTATAAAAGGGTCTTTAATTGATATTTGTAGTAGTAAGGAATTATGGTGACTGATGGAAGTATAAATACCTATACTCCATTATCACACTAACCTACATTTTGTAAGCTTGTCTTGCATGTAGGTTTTGGATAACAACTAAATTGCTAAGTATCTGAGTATTCAGTAGGTATTCAATGCTTTTTTTTATCATAATATTTATAATGCATGACAATGACAGCTAAACAATATGTGCAAAATCAATTTGAATAAGAGAAAAATAAATACTACCATATCTACTGACAATCATGAATGTTATGATGGATTATATTGTTCTGTACAATAGCGGTAAATATTTAAATTAAATGCAAAAAGAACTGATTAAATGCAGATCATTACTCTTGATAAAGATTAGGCTGGCTTAGTTGAATCATTCATAACAAAACTGCTGATGGTGGTCATGCAAAAAGCAAAGACAGTGAAAAAAGTTTTTAGTAAATACTTGAATTAATCTATATAGTTAAATCTAAATTTATTTAACTCATTATGAAGATGGTTGAGATACCAATTATCTTATACCTTAGATAATGACAAATGGCTGTGATAATTAACTGTTTTATGTAAACTATAAAATTTATAGATCAACTTAAAGACTTGGCAGAACATTTATAGGTTGAGCCTGCAGCATGACACGATCGTTGGTGCTCTGTAGTATACTAATTGGCAATTAATTTCTAAATTTGAGATTGGTTTCCTTATAATATGGTAATTATATTCAATAGCCAAATCAAGAGGATAAGTGCGAGAAACAGCCCAGCAAAACCAACCAACATGGCAATAAAAATTTGACCTAAGGATAGAATACAGGTACTTATACTTTATTGCTTGTATGATGTTTTGTAGAAACCTATATTTTGAATTTTAGGCTTTAACCCATTGATTGTGAGTTGTACCTCTGTACCATACAAAAGTAGACTCTAAACACAAAAAAAAGGGTTCTAGACTAGTGGGGGTAGTGCGGCGACTGTTTGCCACCAAGCAGCATTTGAGTTAATTGTCAGATTCAGTATCTACTAATATGTGCAGTGCATGACTATAAAAAGCATTGAAAGGTTAACCATAACATTAAGCGCAAACATTTCATAGTTCAGCTGTAATTATAAACAAGGTTTAAATAATAAATATTTTAAGTTGTTAGGAGGTTAAGATAGGTGGTGTTAGTAACTCAAAGAATGCTGATGTACAATGAATTTCAAAACAAATATGATTCTGATGAGTCAATAAACTTGCTTCTGAGAAATGTTATTATATGACTGGTAAGCAAATGGATGTGTATATAGTAGGCATGTAATAAGTTAGTATGATGTTTGACTGATGAGGGTGGTGACTTGATGAGACTCACATGGGTGAGCGCCTGCTGAACATGTCGCCGTTGGGCATGGGCTGCGGACGCGGCGGCATGGCGCGCTCGTAGGGCAGCGGCTGCGGCGCAGCTCGCATGGGCGCGCGCCGGTCCATCAGGTCGCGCTCGTCCGCGTACATGGGCGCGCGCCGGTCGTCCGCGTACATCGGCGGCAGCTCGTCGTAGCGGCGCTCCTCCGCGTACATGGGGGCCGCTGCCGCGAACGGGTCTCGAGATCCGCGCTCCATCAGCGCGAATCCGCGCCGGTCCTCACCGCCGTAACCGTTGTAGCGGTCGTCGTACGCGGGTGGCGGCGGCCGCTCTGCTCGCTCGTAGGGCATCGGGCGCGGCGCCATCTGTGGTGGGGCGCCGGGCGGAGGCCCGCGCGGGTGTGAGGGCCGGTCTCGTGAGTACGGAGAGTCGCGGGGCGGAGGCCCACCACGCATGGGGCCGCCACCGCGCCTATCCATGCCCCCGCGCATGCCACCTCTCATGCCGCCACCGCGGCCGCCGCCGGGACCACCGCGCTGACCTCGCTCCTTGATACGTCCACGCTCTACTGAGATGACGCCACCGTTGAATGTTGTGTTGTTGAGCGCGCGAATTGCAGACGAAGCTTGTTCTTCTGATTGCATGTGCACAAACCCGCATCGGTTCATTATGTCGCATTCTGTGACTACTCCAAATCGCTCGAACAACTTGCGGAGTTCCTCTGGTTTGGAGCCCTGCGGCAGGCTGCCGACGAACACCTTGGTTTGCTGGAACGAAACGGAATTTCATGAACACTAGCAAAAATAACCACATTTATTGTTAAAGCGGCATTTATACTATCACTCACCGGCACCATTATCTTATTGCTCACGTATATTCACTATAAATGTATTAAATTCACCACCACTCTTTTTACGCACCGCGATAATTCTACGTCCCGACTAAAATGGCGGACCGGAACTTGAATGAAAGTCGGCGGATGACGCTGACCTCACCCGACGCCTGCGTCAAACGTCACGAGCGAAACTCTTTTTCATTGGTCCGCATTGTGGCCACAGATAAAAATATACTATGACATTTCAAGTGACTGATATTCTATTAGTTGAAATGTGGTCATCTAATTTAATCGACCAATAATATGATAACGTTCAAAACAATAGTAATAACAAAGAAATCAATAAATACATCTACTTTTTAATGAGAACTTGTAATTATGTTCACAACAATATACATAAATGATGATTTTAAATCATTGATTAGAATATAAATAATAATTTTATCAGTAATGAAGAAATTTAAAAGACAGTATTTATCATAATAAAATACCAAAAATTTACAAACATAGATTTATCTTGAACAACTTCCCGACATTGCCGACAGTCACAAAAATGCGGGAAAATTTAATATTTTAATTCATCATTATCAGGCACTTGAACTTAAGTTCGAAAAGTCCATTTACCTAATAAAATAATACAAATGTCGTCTTAATATCCCATTTAAGACGAAATCACAAAATATGGGTAAGTACCAATTATACCGTATCCGTAATTAAGATTACATTCATAAGGTACACACAAATGTTCCGAGAGATCTATTTAAGTACTTAACCGGTAACTTATTAGGTATACATATTTCTAATGTCAGCTAAGACTGTCTAAATACAGGGACGCGTTATTAACGGATCTCATTAATTTCGTCACTTGGAAATTGATGGAATTCTTGACGAACTCTGCCAAATTATATTTATTGAGAATTCCACAGAACTGTGGTACGCTGCAGTTGAATATATCTAACAATTTCTTCTGTATTTTTTCTGAGTCGTTTTGGTGAACGAGCTTCGGCGGTATTCTTTTAGCTTTTTTGTATAAAATGTCCGTTATGATAGTGAGGTTGTATGTCAGAAGGTCGTTGCTCTTTCTCGGTGCGGTGCGGGCCATTCGACCTAGCATATAACCTGCAAACAAAAAGTACGTAATTGATGAAATAAAACGGCATGATTACCGTGAATTATTATTACGCCTAGATGGTAAACGGGTTGGAGTTGTACCTAGTATTCTGTTTGAACTTTTGAATCTAACCTTTTTAAGTTTACGTGGTGAAAATATAATGACTGGCCCACGCCGAAGGCACGATCTGGGGATATGTCGGACTTGCACCGACTGACTAAAACCCCTCTGGTCGCGTCCTTGCTCTTGCCGGAGCCGCGGGTTCGCTCCGGCAACTCTGTCTAAGAACTGTCTGGAGTACCTAACTTTGTCTGTCTGTTACGCTTGCACGGCTAAACTGCTGAACCGATTTTGATGATATTTGGGATAAGGTAAGCTTAGGATCCTAAGAAAGGTCATAAGCTACTTATTGACGCGATGACTGACATCCACGCAGACGGAGCCGCGAGCAACAGCAATATAAATAACATAATAAAAGCTTAATCGTTTAACTAGAATTAAAAATGTATACAGATTTATAACAATAAACAAAGTAAACCGACTTGGTATTTATTTGGACGGTAATTAATGTTTTATTTTAACGTTAAGGAATTAACGTTAAAGAATTTCAAGCAATTAGGGACATTGAAAAGTACCCAATTAACATTCTGTTTTGCGTAGGCCACAAATTACGGACCTTAGTTAATATTTTCTTAACAAACATTAATTACAAAATAAACAAATAATAATAATTTAAATTTGTGGGTAGGTTACCGCTAATATCAAAGTAATATAATATGCTCAATTAAGCTAAATAATAGTTATTTAAAATAATTAGGTACCAGTATTTAATGTTTCTATCGGGATCATAGGCAGGTTAAAAAGTAGCTATAACTTTTTTATTCTCTGATGAAAAGGACGCACACAAAATAATAATTATAGAACATGATTGATTGCCTATCCCTATACTTCAAGAATAAAAATAAACTTTTTTATAGAATGTGTCGTAATTTACGCAACATAACCACAGATTTCTTATTTTTTATTTATTGAGAACACTCACCGACACAAGTGTTATTCCACCATTATTATAATTTACGACGTCCGTCGACTTGTTAGTAAATATAAAACTCAGTCTTACCTCCGAACAGGCACATTAGGCCTGTTAACAACACTATTATAGCCATCAGGCGCTTGGTGACGTGCGGGGCTTGGTTCACGCACGATCTTCGTTCTATACTCATAATTTAAATAAATACTTAAATATAAGTTTTATAAGAAAATATTCGCGGCACTCGATGCCGCGTGTGAAATGGTAATAATTCGTCTGCCGCTGTGCTCGGCCGTGATTCCTATTTTATTTTTAGATTACTCGGTGTTGTGTCTGTGTCGGTGAATAATCTTGCCATCATGAGTGATATTTTTTGAAGTAATTTTTGTGAATGATCGCCGGTCTTTATCTTTAGGTTCAGGGGTGTGACTAACAGTTTTATTATTTGAAGGAAGGTCTTTGCTCTGAGGCGATCATGACGAGTAATAAAATCCAGCGATGTTTCGTCAGCCTAATATAGCTTGAAAGCAATTTAGATAGAATTTATTCACCTCTTTGAATCTCGCCTTTGTATTAGTTTCAACAGCAGAAAAAACGTATGAATGTATTTAATTAGGTACTGATACTATTCCAGTTATTCCTTAGAATAAAAAAAATATATTCGTAATCTACGCAATTGGCATGCGGCATGCTGTTTTTCATACAACTCAGGTTAAAGAAGACTAATTGTAAATAAGATTATTATTAAGACGATTATTCGATCGACTTTTTTATTTCCAAATAACAAAAAATAAACAAATACATTTTTATTCTAATCCGGTCAGCCCTCAGCCGGCTTTTAGATAATAAACATGTCATTGGTGAGCGAACGGATTTATTTCAACCACTTATCCCACATTCAATGTTCCAATGTAAATATTTAGACTTCAAAGATCATAGCTAATACATTTAATATTGAAGATGTTATAGAAATAGATCACTTTTATTAAATGAAGTTATTGCTTTTGATGAGACTATGTGCGTCAGGATTTGGTAGATATAGAATTGAATGGGTTGGCTTGTTATTTGTTTTTAAAAAACTGATACCACTCAAGGACACATAATTCAAAGTTGAAGGTTTATCTAGTTATATACGCTAGAATATGCTGAATAATTTAAATTCTATTGAGGGTAGAAATAAAAAAAAAAACAGAAAAAAGAATTACATAATTAGGTATTTATTAAACAATTCTTATAAAATATTTTTGTTCGTAAAATATTAAATTAAACCTATATTTTACATTAATAATAACATTGGAATATAGAAATTAAATGTCAAAATTCAAATTAGAAAAATGTGATTTTAGCTATTGACGATTGAAACTACCGCTGAATAATAAGGTATGTTCACACTATGGGTTTCAGAACTACAGATATTTGTACACAGCCAAAGCTAACCAATAGGGATGTTTCCTGGGTATGAAAAGTTAAAATCTATTTAGTCCGTCAGTTGGATTATAAATTGGAAGTTGGAAAATATTAGACACGTATTTTTTCTTTTATCAAAACAATAAAAAAATACAAAGATACACCGCTTTAAAGTTTCGGAGTGGGGGCTTATGACGCCACGCCTCGCTAAAAATCGTAGCGAGGAGTGACGTCACGAGTAATTTCCGATCTCTGTATTTTGATCATTTTTTGTTTGCAGGATAAAAGAAAAAATACCTGTCCAATAAAATTCATTAATCTACAAGACGGACATTATAAAAAAAAATAGGAAACATGCCTATTGTTAATTAAGAAAACCATGACTTACAATATCTTACGACATATTATATGCAATTAATTCATTATTTGTAACAGGATTTAACATCGAAAGCCGGTATGAACATATGTACACCAAATTTCTTAATAGGAACTTTGTTACACCACAGTGTGTACCCACCGTTATTAAAATTCCTATCGACAGAGTTGTAAAGTTTATTTATGTTGGCAAGTTATATTAGTTAAGAAGGAAGTCTTGTATAAACATTTATTTGCGCACATTCTTTTGGAAGCATATATTTTATAGATATAATTACGTACAGTCATGAGTAAAAGTTTGAAGATTTTTTTTTAATATTAATCAAGACAATATAAGAAAGTCTTCCTAGCTGTTTCATTTTTAACAAGTAGGTAAGATTTTCGGCTGTATAGGTAAAATTAAATTTTTCACAAGTACTTCTCAGGAATGTCGAAATGAGATTACAATTTGACTATGAATTTGAAAGCAAATTGACACGATTGTACATTTATGTTTGTAACTATTTTATATAATAAAAGGTTTATCCTAGGTAATTTTAAGACTTGGATATATTGTTAGTTCAAGAGAATTCAAGTTACATTGTTAGTGTTCAGTCTTGTTTGCACATTGAGTATTTTAAAACCTAACTAAATCATCAAGTTTTAGTATAAAATTTGACAATTCTATGTGAACATTGACTGATAAGTAATAAGGTCTAAAATTGCTTAATTTGGTATTTAAAAAAATAAGAATATAACTATATTGACATTTGACAGATAACAATATTTAAAACTGCTTGTATTTACGCAGTTATTTCAATAAGGTTCAAAAACGATATTTCAAGTTTACGAATGTTAAAAACCTGTAAAAAAATTAAACTGCTGCTCTATGACAACAATTTTTTTGGAACAGTTCTAAAAACCAGTTTGTTAATGCAGATCCTCAAACCATTCACCTTACTCACTGGTTCTGTAGCCTATGACCCCATATTAAACAGCACCCTAAGGTCTTCAATGGTAAGTTTGGAGTTGTTAGTGTTCTTGGCTCCGGTGAGGACGTTCTCTGCTAACTCCAGCTTGGCTTCCTGCAGCTTTCTGATGGACTGCTCCACTGTGTCTACACACATGAATCTGGAGAAGATAGATCAATAAAAATTATATTTATATCTGTTTGGGAGTTTGTTGCGTCGGTAATTATCACTAGAAAGCGGTAACTGGAAGGCGATTTAGAGTTTAACTCTGTTTATATAGTGTTGACCTTCAAAATGTGCTACTTGGTATCATTGCAACCCTTAAATAAAATGAAGATAAAGTACATAATAATAAATGTAAAAGACGGTGGGTTCATTTACATTATATATTACTAGCTGTCCCCCGCGTGCTTTAGTTTCAACGGTTTTTCATTTTTGCAACATTTTTTTTTGGTCGCAGCGTAATGTTATATAGCTTATAGCCTACCTCAATAAATGGGCTATCCAACACTGAAATATTTTTTTAAGTCGGACCAGTAGTTACTGAGATAAGCACGTTCAAACAAACAAACAAATAAACAAACAAACTCTTCAGCTTTATATATTATTATAGTATAGATTTACTATTTTGTTTATAATATATCGATTAAATTGAATTGCCTTGATACTCTTTCTATACATTCCAAACTTAAGTTTAACAAACTTTTTTCATGACGTGGATCGTACGCGTACATCAATATATATTACAGCATGCAACAAAAACCCTGTCCGATCCTTATGAGTATTACTTGGCATCGTACTGCGTACACATATACGTAACTATTGAATGGATTTGAGATTATTATTATTCCCCGGTAAATATAATCAAATTAAAATAAAACTGATCAAAGGCAACACTAATCGCTTGACAAAGTTCACGAGTACTACCTACAGTTTTGTATCAAAGAAGCCGTCTGAGCGATACATTTTTTTTAGTACGTATCCAGGACGGACGCCTACGGACTACGCCTTTATTGGATCGGACAGGGTTTTTGTTTACTGTGGATACTTTCACAGCTCATGTCTTGGGTAGTACATGTAATATGTATGTACTCGTAAATAAATGAGGTAATTGTGTGCGTGTCGCAGATTACCCGGCGGTGGGAATATCTGGCATGTTAATGTGTTGGCAGCGCCGCGAGCTGCAATTACAATGACTTTCATTTGTAGCGGGTGACAATACCTACATTACTGACACTGTGATTTGGTTTCATGAGAGACATTATTGTTAGTATTTTTCCGAAGAACTTACAAAATAAGGTAATAATTGCTAGTCGTATTTTACACATAGGTTTTTTTTATTGGAATTACACGATAATCGTGTAAACTTTGGACAATAAGTATAAGTATATCCTGACTAAAGCCGGGGTCACGCATAGCGAATATATCATCTCGCTGCGATGAGGCACTCGCAGGGAGAACTCGCTGTATGTTACAGGCTATTTACTGCGAATAAATTCATTTGCCGCAATTTGAATTAAGCATGTTTAATGTAACTCTCTGCGAATGCGCACTCGCCGCGAATATTCTCTATATGTGACAGGGTACTCGCTGCGAGTATTCACTGTGTGACTCCAGCTTAAAATATTTTTTTAACGACGCAAACTATAAAAAAAAGCAGAAATAATTCTAAATAGCACAAGTTGAGCATTTAGATGCAACAAAAAGGTTTTCATCGTGTCTTTTAAACCAAAAACGTTTAGGTTTTTAAAACCAAAATTAACATAATATTTAAAATATTTGGTTGTAAGAAAAACATTTATTTTGATGTTACATCGTTTTAAATTAGCCAAGTACTACCATTTTTTTTTCATATCCCAATTTACAATAAACTCGTGGTCACAACACTCGACGGATGTTAAAGAATGCGCCGCATGCAGTTTATTTAGGGAAGAACATTACACTATTTAGTTCTCGTATCTTAAGTAGTTCATAATTATTCAGAGCATTATTATACTGTACACATTTTTTTTCCTTAGGCACACCTTCACGACAACAAAGTTTAATAACCTGGTTCGAACCTGGAACCTAAAGGCCGAACATCACTTACACGACCCGGCTCCAACACCGCTTAAAACGGATATCCAGTGTTACGATGGCGGTCAGCTCGCTAGCCGCGCGAAGTTTGCAATTATATGTTATCATTGAAAAAGGTACCTAAATAACATAATATTAAGGTTGTATTTAAATGCCAATTCATTTACCGTGCGGGAGCGGTTTCGTATAAGTGTGCTACGGCCTTTATGCTTACGAATCCAGTTATTAAACTGCTATGTTACTCATCAAATTGCTATAGTTAGTTGCATGTTGAAGGTAGTTGTTACCTTTTTTGTTTGATTACGGGGTGAAAAGCTAATTACTTCGACCCACGCTGAGGGCTCGGTGATATGTGGACTTGCACCGACTAAAAACAGCCCGGTCCCGTTCTTGCCTTAGCCCGAGCCGCGGGATCGCTTGTGCAGCTCAGAAGGTAGTTGTTACCTGTATATGTTGACGTTCTTCTTCTGGCCGACCCTGTAGATGCGGTCCTGCGCCTGCTCCTCGAGCTGCGGGTTCCAGTGCGGGTCCAGCAGCAGCAGGTGGTTCGCGCCGCACAGGTTCAGGCCCACGCCGCCCGCGCACAGCGACAGTAACATCACCTGGACAAAGTGTTACGATGTCATTGTAGGCACTCGTGACCCGTGAGTTTTATGATCAACTAGCTGTCCCCCGCGACTTTGTCCGCGTGTTTTAGTTTCAACGGTTTTTCATTTTTGCAACATTTGTCATTTATGTTCCGCTCCTATTGGTCGTAGCGTGATGATATATAGCCTTCCTCAATCAACGGACTATCCAATACAAAAATAATTTTTCAATTCGAACCAGTAGTTTCTCAGATTAGCGCGTTCAAACAAACAAACAAACAAACTCTTCAGCTTTATAATATTAGTATAGATAACAAGCACAGGGGCACAGGGGCACAGGGCACAGGCCCCTTCTCAAATAAAGAAGACACGAGCATTGATAATAACAATAATCATTTAAAGAATTTGTAAGAAAATAGGGATGAAGTCATTTTTTTCTGCAATCATAGAGTAGACATAGACAAGCTTAGAGCGCGCGCATCGCTAGTAGCCGTTATGTCCAGCGTAAGCATATTTAGCTAAATTTACAGATTTATGTGATTTTCCGTGCTACGACAGACGTTTATGTAAAAATTTCCGTTGAAGAGCGGGCCTGCGATTTATTTAACTGTTACTCCACAGTAGAGCACTGATGTCTCCTGTTATACCAGCAACATTTGTCACCTGTGTGACAACTACTTATAGTTCAATTCAAACTTAATGGCGGCTGTGAAGTGCGCTAAACGCTGCGCAGTACCTCGCCCCGCACCCCCGCTGGCGCAAGAGTTTGGTACTGCGCAGCGACTCGACTCGTGTTCACAGCCGCCATTAAGTTTGCATCGTACTGTACATAAAGTCAATTTTTTTCATATGATCGATTTATCGATTATCGATATTTGTGGTTGTTTGTAATGAACAGGGAACCTCACTACGTGGGCGTTACCCGTCAATAAAGTATGACAGTATTGTAGTACAATATTTCAAAATTATATTCACCAGGTTACTCACCAAGACAAGCGTGTAAAAGAAGTATTACTTCAAAGAAAGGGTTACTTAATATTTCAGATTTTCGAATGGACAGAGTATAGGTAATATGAACCTTGACGTCGGACTTGGGATCGTTAAGGGCGTTGATGAGCGGCGGGCGCGCGGGCACGGGCACGTTCCCGCTCAGCGTCACGCTGCGGACGTGGCTCTTCTTCAGCTCTTGCTCCACGAGGCGAAGCACTGACGTCCACTGCGATACTACTACTGCCTTGTCACCTGTACACAAATGGTGCACTTAAATTAACTCAAACTTAAATGTTTTATTTCGTTGAAGTGTGTTAATATCATGAAAATACACATTTTTTGGACTGGCTAAACAGAACTTTATAAATTATTGCTTCAAGAAGTTAAAAAGAAAACGGGAAATCATCGTTATAGGTCTATTTAAATGGGAGCTTAGCTACCTCCGACAGACACACAAAACACGTGGTAAACTTATAACACACCTTTTTTCCTCGGGATTAAACATATTGTCAAACATGTATCAAGAATGGTTCTTCAAAGCTAACCTCGTGAGGTCAGAGACTGGGTTGTTTGTACCTCAAGAGCGAGTGAGAAAACATCACAAGAGGAAGTGAGACAGGCTATATACCTTTGTTGGAGAACACGTCGTTGTTGAGACAGTCCATGACGGCTTTGATCTTGGAGGACATCCTGGTGAGCTCGAAGACAGGGTTATTTGGTGAGAGCACTGATCTGATGGCCTCTGCTGCTGTCGTGCCCTCCTGCGCTGGACCCTCGTCTTCGTCTTCTACGTCTGACATCCTGCTCTGTGAGAGATCAGTACGAACTTGGTATCATTGTTACAATACTTGGATAACAGATCATAGACCAATTTAGAATATACATAATATACAATATAATATAATATAATCCTTACTCATATTATAATTGCGAAAGTAACTCTGTCTGTCTGTCGTTCGCGCTTTCACGCCAAAACTACTGATCCGATATAAATAAAATTTGGTACATAGATAGTCTAGAGCCAGAGAAAGGACATAGGCTACTTTTGAACCGATAACCGACATCCACGCGGGCGGAAAACATCTAGTATTAAATTAATTATATTGGCCTATACATTGTCACACTGGCCCAAACGCCTAGCACATGGGGAAGGAGCAAACACTACCGACCCCAACATAGCATGGGAAAAGTCTAGACAGCAAAACAGATTATTCAATTTCAAAGTAGTACCAGGGGGTTTCACTCCGAACTGGATACGTTAGACCGGCACGCCGTCCGGGAAGGCGAAAGGCAATAGGTTGCTAGCCGCATAATTCTATTAAGTATATAATGTTGTCGCAAGCAATAAGTCTACATCCCTAACGCGCAGAGCCAGACAGAGTTACGCGTTAGAAGAGAGCAACAATGTTAAGGTAAATATCGCATTAGGTATTACGCGTTTATGCGCGCTGAATTGCACTTTGTTGCGTCGCAGCTAGAGTCGCTATTTATTATTTTTATCGCGACTTGTATATTCTTTACGTAGTACTATTCATTGTACAACCGGTTATGTAAAGGAGTATACCTTTCTCTTTGTCTTGGAGTCCTCTATGGACAGCTTATTGAGCTCAGCCAGCAGGTCCTGCCCGGCGGGGTCGTCGTTGACGTCGGGCTCGCTGTCGGCGTCCAGCATGGCGGCGATGAGGCCGCAGTGGCAACACACCTGCCGCAGCCGCAGCAACAGCACCAGGATCTCGTGGGATTTCACCGGCTTTGCACCTGGGAAGTGTGACAAAATTGCAATGATAGGCTTGCTCCAATTTTATACAGAGAATCCTGTAAGTTCCACAAATAAAAGAAATAATTCACTAACTTTTTACATTTTCACAAGTTGTGCATACCATATCCAGGTATCAGATATAAATCTTTATTGTTGGTCCATAGTTTGGTGGACCCTTAGGAGTTATTTTTAAACGCTGAGTAGACAACGGACTAATTTTACTGACAGACAGAAATGACTGTGACTATTGTTACATATGTATATACTATTGTCTTAAAAAACATAGTTTACTAGCGATTTCTAGCGGCTCCGCGCATGTGGAAGTCGGTTATCGCGGCAAAAAGTAGCCTATATCCTTTCTAAGGCTCTAGACTCTAGAGCTTATCTTTTAAATTTCATTTAAATAAGTTCAGCAGAATTGGCGTAAAAGTGCGACAGACAGACAGAGTTACTTTATAATATTAGTAAGGATTAGTACCTTGTAAGGCGATCATCTTTTTGTGCATCTTAGCGTACGCGCTGTCCTTCCCGGGCGCGGTGAAGCTCTGCGAGTCTGCGTTCTTCTCCGCGCGCTGGTGGAGGAACTGAGCGAACAGCGTCTTGGAGAACACTAGCACCTGTAATAAATGTGTTTGAACATGGTTCAAGGTTCGAAACCAGGCTAGTACCAAAGTACCATTTTCAGCGTGTCCCACTGCTGGGCAACACACACCATAGCTCTTGCAGTATAGCGAACAAGCGAACAATGTGCAATAATATTTTTTTTTTATTTTATTTTTTTTAAAACGACTCCCGCACTCTTGTGTCGCGGGGGGTTTCACAAACATTCAAATCACATGCACAAAGAACACCCAGACTTGGAACAAGCATTTGTGGGTCACACAAATGCTTGTCCCATGCGGGGATCGAACCCGCGACACGTCGCGCACAGAGGTAATTGGCGTGGTGACCTATACCACTCGGCTATCCGTGCAGTCGAGTATAGCGCATCACTTTGCCTGTCGCAGGAACCATGCTTATATATCCCTACAAGATCTGTTAACTTTTCTGTTGAAGCTAAGATTTCCCAACCTTCTGGTAGACGTTCATCTCAGCCTGCGACAGCGTGACGTGCTTCTGGTGCGCCTTCCGGTCCGGCAAGCAGTCCAGCTGGCCGCGCTGCTGCAGCTGCACCTTGGTCCGCCGCAGCAGCAGGCACTGCATGATCGTGTTCAGACGCTCCTGCCCGCCTTGACTCTTGTTGTCGATCCATTTCTTCCACATCTACCGAGGTTACATTTATTGTTATTATTGTTAACCGGCCCCAGCATAGCTTGGGATAAGGCTAGGCAAAAGAATATTATCAGCCATTTCTGTCGCACTGCAGTAAAAAAGGAAAGACAAACCCAATGGCTGACCTTTTATAGATATCTCTGATATTGAACATATTTATATTGATTGATAACTGGATATACTACCCATATCCATTTATCAGCAAATTAAAAAAAAATCTTAAGACAGTGCAGAGTAGTATCGTTTCTAAGGCGCTGAGCGTGAAGAACGAAGAATGTATATTATACAGGGCGCCCCACGGCTATGCCAATAAGAAAATTTTAAGAAAAAAATATTTCTCAGCATATTGGAGATAGCAAATTATACAAAAAATAAACATTTTTTTATTTTTTAACATAAATAAAACTGCATTTGCATATTTTATGTTAACCTGACCTTGTGAGCTAACGCTCCATAGGCAGAGGTCTACACGCTTCAACGTGATAACTGTGCGTCCAAAAAAATATGTGTAAGTAAGACGGACAATTTGTTCTTGGTCAGAAAGGGCCGTGAATGAATACTGGCTGCACGGTGCAACTAGAATGCGACTAATAATAGAGATGTGACTTCCGAGGACAAATTTTTTCCATCTCTTTCTTAGCATCTAACTGCACAACAGCGACACCTGGTTTCTAAAAGGCTGTTCAATTCATCTTAAGTTTACGATTGCCATTGGTTAACAACTAATCAAATCCAGTGACTTGAGGTTTGACAGGTGACAACATTTTTCTGTGTTTGAGTAACCGGGGTTGAGCATGGGGTATGGGGGTATGGCATGGGGTATACTGACGGTGAGGTCGTCGAAGGGCGAGCAGCGCAGGAACTTGAGCAGCGCGAAGAGGTCGAGGTCCTTGTTCTGCACGGGCGTGCCGGTGAGGCACCAGCGGCGGCGCGCGCGCAGGCCGGCCACGGCGCCGCACGTGGCCGACTTGTGGTTGCGCACGATGTGCGCCTCGTCCAGGATCACGCGCCGCCAGCGCACGCGCATCAGCACGCCGTTCTACCAACACACGCACATACATCCTAACATTGACGGGCCTGTTGGTCTTCCCACCCAGGACGAATCTTTGTGTGATGAGCACGATCATCTGTTCTGTGTCTGGGTGTAATTTATCTATAATATGTATGTATTTAGAAATATATAAGTATGTTTATCAGTTGCCTGGTTGCCATAGCACAGGCTCTGCCTAGTTTGGGATCAGATGACCGTGTGTGAGTTGTCCAAATTTGTTCCCATATTATTATTATTTATTATTATTATATACTTTTAACGAAAATAGCTTTTACACACCGTACTGGTAGAAAAGTTTACCCGGACAATAACGGTAGTTTGAAGTATGGTCCCGACTGATTGCCCCAACATTTCGATTTGGATCATATGGTTCCGTTGAAAGAAAAACCAATCCTTTCGTTAATATTCCGATACAGTACAATCATTGTAATTAAATACAAATAATAGAAGGAAAAACTTAAACCTCAGGCAGGACTCGAACCTGCGACCACTGGCTTGACGCGCCAGTCGCTTTACCAACTAAGCTACCGAGGCCACTGCCTGGAAGTTTAAATTTTGCCTTCTATTTTATTACGTCTTTTTAGGGCGACGTATGCGACATCTAGTGAACCAACCTTACGGTTTGGCTTTCACCGACACTGATTAACAATCTGTTAATTCAGATGTCCGAGAGATGATGCAGCCCAATACTTATTATTTTAATTATTTGTTACGCATTAACGCATGCGGAGCGAATATTTGTAATTAAATACAAATAATAGATGCGATGCATGCGTTAATGCGTAACAAATAATTAAAATAATAAGTACAATCATTATTAAAATAGGTAACTATTATTTAATTATATCTAAGAACACTATCCTCGATAAAGTCGGTTTACAAAAAAAAAACAAAAGTTGTTTATCCTCTTGCACATCGTAAAACACATTTCGTTTATAATCGGAGGTAAATTTTTTCCGTCAATGTCGATCAATAAAAATGTGTCGAGTCTATTAAATCCACATCTCTGAAAACTTGACGACGAGATTGATGCGCGTACGCACTAGTAAGTCGACCTAATTATTTAATCTGTTTACCACTTGGGCAGCTGCCAAAAGCTCCGATAGTGTTACCGAGAGTGCAACACTACGTAAGTAACAGCACAGTGGCAACCCACGTGCAATTATCACTAAATATATGGTATATAAAGATTTAAAGACTTTTGCTAGGTACAATTGGCAAAATTAACGGTACTTCACTTATACAACAAAACTTTTTGAACAGCTCTAAACGTAATTAACGTAATTAATCTTCCCAATTTTTTATTTTGTTTCATCCACATTGCAACCGCAGCACGCAGGTAACCTAATTCGTGAGTAAGAGATATGTTAGCTATAAGGTAAAATTACGCAAAATTGGGCGATTGTACATGCAGTAAATCGTAACCTAGAATCATACACTTGACGACTGGTACAGTAAGCCTAGCTTGGACACCTGCCCCCTAGACAAATGGTATTTCGACAAGAGATAACGCTGATGTTGTAGGTGGTGAGCACCAGGTCGTGGTGCGCCAGGCGGTGTGGCTGCGTGGCCAGCTCCTGCCGCGGGTGAGAGCCAGCAGCACAGCGGGTGTTACCTTCTCGTTGTCGCGCTGCATGATGTTGTAGGTGGTGAGCACCAGGTCGTGGTGCGCCAGGCGGGCCGGCTGCGTGGCCAGCTCCTGCCGCGGGTGAGAGCCAGCAGCACAGCGGGTGTTACCTTCTCGTTGTCGCGCTGCATGATGTTGTAGGTGGTGAGCACCAGGTCGTGGTGCGCCAGGCGGGCCGGCTGCGTGGCCAGCTCCTGCCGCGGGTGAGAGCCAGCAGCACAGCGGGTGTTACCTTCTCGTTGTCGCGCTGCATGATGTTGTAGGTGGTGAGCACCAGGTCGTGGTGCGCCAGGCGGTGTGGCTGCGTGGCCAGCTCCTGCCGCGGGTGAGAGCCAGCAGCACAGCGGGTGTTACCTTCTCGTTGTCGCGCTGCATGATGTTGTAGGTGGTGAGCACCAGGTCGTGGTGCGCCAGGCGGGCCGGCTGCGTGGCCAGCTCCTGCCGCGGGTGAGAGCCAGCAGCACAGCGGGTGTTACCTTCTCGTTGTCGCGCTGCATGATGTTGTAGGTGGTGAGCACCAGGTTGTGGTGCGCCAGGCGGGCCGGCTGCGTGGCCAGCTCCTGCCGCGGGTGAGAGCCAGCAGCACAGCGGGTGTTACCTTCTCGTTGTCGCGCTGCATGATGTTGTAGGTGGTGAGCACCAGGTCGTGGTGCGCCAGGCGGTGCGGCTGCGTGGCCAGCTCCTGCCGCGGGTGAGAGCCAGCAGCACAGCGGGTGTTACCTTCTCGTTGTCGCGCTGCATGATGTTGTAGGTGGTGAGCACCAGGTCGTGGTGCGCCAGGCGGTGTGGCTGCGTGGCCAGCTCCTGCCGCGGGTGAGAGCCAGCAGCACAGCGGGTGTTACCTTCTCGTTGTCGCGCTGCATGATGTTGTAGGTGGTGAGCACCAGGTCGTGGTGCGCCAGGCGGTGCGGCTGCGTGGCCCGCGCGGCGCCGTGGTGCAGGCACACGGATAGCGTGTGCGCGCGGCAGTGCTTGCCCACCTCGCCGCCCCACTGCTGCATGAGCGACGCGGGGCACACCACCAGCGTGCCGCCAGGAGTCACTACGCCACCAACAAACACCAAGTCAGTCAGGACTACTCGTACTTTACGCCGATTTACATTACGTTATAGCAGGCAGGTGTTAGTGATAGCGCGATCAGACCAAATTCAAAAAAATTCAATCGGGCACATTCAGACAAATGACGGAGAAGGACGGGGACTGAGAGATTGTTAGCCGGTGAGTTCTCAATATATCCTCATAACGTATACGTACAATATTTAAAAAATAGAGGCACAGAAGGGTTACCATCGTCCATCCACGGACAAACCGTGGTATGGCTTACACATACCCACCACACATAGCCCTTTTTCAAAAGTAAAAACAAAAAAATAATTGCATCTAAAACAGATTATTAAAGACCCATGTATACTCACGTTTGCCCTTACTGGGGTATTCATCATCATCATCATCTTCATCATCATCGTCGATCCGATCCTCCTTGTCGCTCACAATTAGAGCTATCATCGTAATAGTCTTGCCCAAACCCATGTCATCAGCTAGTGAATTGAAAAATAATAAATTTAAATATGTGGACCACATCACATTACTCTGAACCCAAAGTAAATAGCTAAAGCATTTGTTTTCAAAAAAAGTGTTGTTTATAAAAAAAAAACTTGTGTAATGGGGAATCAGAAACAATGTTGAAAAGTGGTTTTCTACATTGACTTGTCCGGGTATCAAACCCGGGACTTCAGACCTAGCGACACCTTGAAAACCGGTGTGCATGTTTGTGTATATGTTTTATTTACTTGGTATTTGTAATATATGTTATTACCATACACATAGAAAATGGACTGAGAAGAAGAAGGTATACTGCGTTCGCAATTTATATGCCAAAGGTCGAGTTTTAGAAAAATTATGTTTACTGATTACATATAAGGTTCAGTTTCCGGTACAAGTATTTTTTTTCATTGACTTTTTCAGACAGTACTAGTCATTAATTTACATTTGCATAAAGTTGATGTTTGTTTAAGTGGAATAATAATAACAATTGGTACAAGAACATAAACGGACTATATTATGTAGTATATTTCTGTGTTGCTTGGGTACATACCGAGTATCCCAGCCCTGGGCTTCTGCGTCTCTCTCCAGCGCAGCCAGGCGAGCGCGTGCAGCTGGTGCGGCATGAGCGTGCTGGCAACGCCGCGCGGCGCCGGCGCCAGCTCGCTCTCCGCGGGCCGCGATGCGAGGGACTCGTACAAATCCCGCAGACGATCGAGGATCAAGTTCCTCTCAGCCATGTGAGTTGCCATGGCTAGCGTCATGGACATAATTTTAATCTTCTAATGTCCAAATATTGAATACTCAATCAGTTTTAAGTCGCCGTTAACTCTGGTGCTGTCGCAGTTACTTTAAGGTGTAAAGTAGCGAGAAATAGACATTTAAGAACGTCCTAAAGTTAAGTTGTGTTTCAGTATTTGGGGGTAACATATCTATTAGATTTTTTATTCGTAGGCAAAACTGTATCTGTTTATGTTTTGAACTGTGATAACTAAAGCTTTTTATATAGTTTTAATAAAAAATATGGAATATGAAAAAAATATGATTGGAATAAAGTTAAGATGTTGTACTCACCCTGTTTGCCGAACATGCGTGGCTGGACTGCATTACTGGCCTTTTGAATCTCGTCCCACGATAAACCCTTTTTATCTTTAGCGTCGAACCCGTCTCTTGCGATGTCGGCCGCCGTTGGGTTATCTATCCCAAACAAATTAACATCGATTTATTTAGGACTGGATTCTATAGTTAACGAGGAAGAAAATGGTTTCAATTAACTATACATGTCTGAAAATGTCAACATTCACGTAAAATCCAAGAGATATTTTATTTAATTTCTTGAAGAATTAGATTACTTGTAAATAAAGAATTTTCGATTTAGCTGCGATAGAAACTAAGTAAAAGTTGTCTCATGTTTACAATTAAAATATAATATGAATATATAAGCTGTATAAATGCAACAATAACATGAGAAAATCAATAGGAAACTCAAAAAAAAAAAAAAAAACGACGTCTTTGTTGCCTATAGGAAGAACTTTAAAAAAAAGAAAGGAGTAAATGCTGAGATGACGAGCAGTAGAGATGAATGGAAGAAGAACACATTGCGCCGACCCCAAATAATTAGGAACAGGGCAGGAAGATTCTGAGGATTATTTAAGTTTAAAGGTTACCTGGTTCGACCACCATGTTGGCGACCTTGTCCCCCTGGTGGCGGACCTGCTCCTCCAGGTTAGTGAGGCGCTGGATCAGCATGCGGCCGCCGTCCGGCAGCGAGTCCACATCCATCTCCTCTAGAAGGTACTGTCAACATACACGTCACATCACTATGGTTTTATCCAAGACAATGGTTATATGATTTCACCCGCAAGGTTTCTTAGACGTATATCCCGTTCCCGTAAAATTTTCGTTATAAAAATTACGTCTACGTGTCATTTATAGGTAACATTAGCAGAATACTTGGTAAGTTTTCTAGATAAAAGCATTAAAAGAAATTGAAAAGATATAGGTAGTTACGATGACTAAATTTACCCATCGCTTATCTATACTTTATATTATAAAGCTGAAGAGTTTGTTTGAACGCGCTAATCTCAGGAACTACTGGTTCGAATTGAAAAAATATTTTTGTATTGGATAGTCCGTTTATTGAGGAAGGCTATAGGCTATATAACATGACGCTACGACCAATAGGAGCGGAGCATAAATGTAAATTTTTGCAAAAATGAAAAACCTTTGAAACTAAAACACGCGAACCAAGTCGCGGGGGACAGCTAGTAATTTTATAAAAATTGACGTTTAAGCAAAAATTTGTCTTTTATTAAAATAGTGGACCCTTTGAATCCCGAAAAAGGTAGCTGGGTCGGACTGTTTGCGGAAGGGAGTGGGTGTTGTAGCGCAACTTGGGAGAGACCTATGTCCAGCAGTGGACAGCGATAGACAGACTTAATTGATTAATTGAACCGTTCCAACAATATATAAGACCGGTTGTCTCGTAAAAAACAAAATATTATCTTCTAGCTGCAGCCTGCGGTTTCACACGCGTGTTGATGAAAAATGGTGATAATGATTATGATGAAAAGTAGCCTATGCGCTATTTCAGATATTATAGTATATCTGTGCGAAATTTCATCCAAATCTGTATAATCGTTCTAACGTAATAGACAGCCATCCATCTATACATTGAAACTTTCATTTATAATATACTAGCGGTCCGTCCCGGTTTCGTACGGGTGGACATGTATTTTTCAAAATATCCTATAGCCTATGTTAATCTGAGATAATGTAGCATTCACAGGTGAACAAAATTTTAAAATCGGCCAAGTAGTTTTTGACTTCGTTCGTTACATACATACACACAATTTTTTCCTCTTTATAATATTAGTAAGTATAGATTTATAGATTGTACACACGGCTCGGCAATCAAAGTATTAAAGCAACTATTAGTAAGATAAATAAAACTCACCCTAATATTCTTGAGGTCAGCCTTCAGCGCCTCAAGCTTCATGAGTTCATTTTCCCTCACATTTTTCTTGACGTACACCACTTGCTGGTTGGGGTAGCTCGGAGGAGCGAGGTACTTTCTAATGGTCTGCGACACTGCCTGCGGTTCATCCTTGGGTTTAGGAGATTTTCTGGTAATGGGGGACTTCTTTTCATCTTTTACCTGGTGATTGATTAAATTGAACAAGTTAGATTGGTACTATTAAGTATTTACATAGGCAATGGAAAGTTAAGATAGGAATGAAAGTAAAAATACTTTCTAGAGCAAGATTAGTCGTAGTTATTTTAATTACTAAGGTAGGTTTATTTTTACCTGTCAATGACACATTGTAAATATTGTTAATTTATCAAAATTATCGTAATTTGTAAACTGTAAATCAGAATAATTACTATAAAATAGTTTAAACGCAATAAATACTAGTTAAGTTGACATATTGAGTAATCCGTCAATGATCTATACTTATAATAAATCTGTAGAGAGGTCAATTCTGTACATCAAATATATTTTCAAAATAACTATCAGGGGGTGATTAGTGATCGATACTGATGCCAAAAATGCAATCTGTAAAATTTTTGTCTGTCTGTCTGTCTGTCTGTCTGTCTGTCTGTCTGTCTGTCTGTATGTTCCTTATAGAAACAAAAACTACTTGACGGATTTTAACGAAACTTGGTACAATTATTCTTCATACTCCTGGGCAGGTTATAGTATACTTTTCATCACGCTACAATCAATAGGAGCAGAGCAGTGAAGGAAAATGTTGGGAAAACGGGAGAAGTTACTCCATTTTTTAAGCTTCCGTCGCGTATGCAGCCTTAATGGTTAAAGCTACATAGAAATCATGTATGACGGAAATGTTCTACATAAAATTATCTAAAAAATATCCCACAACAGCATATGTCTATCTTTTATGGTTGACTCACAATAACACGTGTAACTCCCGATAGCTTAGCAGTTCGGATCTTTCTGATTATATTTGTTTACTCTTACGTTTATAATACTCTCACTCATCCCTAATTAAAAAAGTTAACATTATTACCTATTCAATAAAAAAATAATCATAGAAATCGGTATAGAATACTGAATCATGCTTTAAGGATTATTTTTGTGTAACGTGATATATTATATTTCCCTACTAAAATACGAAAGTTAATCTGTCTGTTACATCAAAACCACTGAACAGTGAGGAAGGACATATGCTACTTTTTTACGAAAAACGACGGAAACGCGGACGAAGTCGCTGGCAAAAGCTAGTTTAAAATATAACCGTGGTAACAATGATTCGGTGATAAATCCAAATTTACGGTTAACGGGATAAACTCGCAACAACCTATATTTAAGGTGGTAAAGAAGAAGTACACACAAGAATACACTTTTTACTGGCTATTTAGATAGGTAACTGAGTCAACTTTTTAAACTGCTAAAATACATGACATCATTTTGTGTCGATTTACTATATTATGCCTTTGTTTAAAGGTAAGATGTATCATAAAACACACAAATAACAATACTGTAATTACCTAAATAATTATACTGCGTTTTTCCAAGTTTATTTTATTTAAAATAATCTACTTACTGGTTTCGGACTTCGAGACATTTTGCTACAATTCAAACTATTCCTAACTTCACAAGTTTATTTTAACATCTATTACACATATGAATTTACTTTAAATATTATTATTTCACAATTCCATAATCATATATATTTTTTATTGTATTTTATAATAAATAATTAATAAATATCACAGCTTTTTTGTTCTCCAGCACAATGTTTAACAATGACACATTTAAACGGTTACGGCCGTCGCCTAAATTTATTTCCGACTACCCTCTGCATGATACATTGCCGATTATATTTTTGCAGATACCTTATTTTGCCGTCAGGCATTTGTTTTACCAAATTCTGTAGAGACAATAATAAAACTTAATTTCAAACAAGGTTTTACGAGTTATTATTGTAGCCCCTACATATTTGCACGTAGTCAGATAAAGCACACTTTAGGATAAATTATAAGATAAGTTTAGATAGTAATACGCACGTACCACATTAGTATATAAGGTTTAATTGTATTCAATTATATTAGACTATTACGAACATCTGAGTCTCAATTATACCCTTGCCACGATTGGCAAATTGGTGACCCTCGACTACACTACGACTCTCGCTCTACAAGTGGACCTCGCAACAGAAACAAGAAAACATGAATCAATCAACTTGCAAACCTAGCTGCAGCCAACAAGAAACTTTGGAAGTTGCGGCCGGCACCTCCATTTTATCGCGCATTCCGGAGTTTTGGAGAGACCAACCAAGCCTATGGTTTAACCAATTGGAAGCAATATTAGCACCGCAAAAACAAGGTGATGATTACAAATACTTCACTGTTATAGCAAAGCTTTCAAAGGAAGAAATATTACAGGTTAGTGACATCATTACTTCTCCGCCGACCACAGAAAAATATAAGGCCCTCAAGGAACGCTTAATCAATTGCTATGAGGAATCAGAACAACGTCAATTTCAAAAATTATTGTCGGAAATGGACCTCGGCGATCAAAAACCATCCCAACTCCTAAGAAAAATGCAAGTTCTCGGAAGAGGAAAAATTGGAGACGAAACAATCAAACTTCTGTGGCTGAGGCTTTTACCATCATCTATTACTACGGTTTTAGCAGTCACGGAAGACATGGACATGGACAAGATGAGCCAAATCGCAGACAAAATAATAAATAATTCCAAAAGTACGGAAGTATCAGCTGTAAATATAAACAAAGCGGACGAAAGTGCAATGACATGCATATTAGCACAGTTAGCGAAAATACAATTGGAATTAAGTGCAATTCAAGACGATCGCAGAAATCATCGACGCAGCACTCAAAGTCATTATAATCGTCAACATTTCTCATCGAGGTCAAGTTCAAGAGCAAGCAGTCGGGAAGGAAAATACTTTTGTTTCTACCACAACAAATATGGAATAAATTCAAAGAGATGTATTAAACCATGTGATTGGAAACAGAAGTTTACTACACAGGACCAGGGAAACTAATAAAAGCGCAGATTACGGCGGATCTCTGCGCTATTCACCCGTCAAAACGCCTCACTATTACCGACTCAAAAAGTGGTATGAGATTTTTTATAGACACGGGAGCAAATATTTCAGTAATTAATAAGCCTCAAAAATATTTAGGTGCACAAAGTGAGCACTATACACTTTACGCCGCGAATGGCACAAAAATTAAAACTTATGGTGAAAAAACTTTCACTTTAAACTTGGGATTGCGGAGATGTTTTACATGGAATTTCGTCATAGCAGACGTGACGCAACCAATTATTGGAGCGGATTTTTTAGAATATTATAAGCTATTGGTCGACATAGCTGGTCGGAAACTTATTGATAGAGTTACGGAGCTTACAACGCCCGCAACCCTTATCAAATCGACACAGCAAACAATTCGTACCATTGACGTGGGAACAAACCCACACATTACGCAACTCCTGAACAAATATGAAGATATCACGAAACCCTCTTCACTGCGCGCAGCTCCAAAACACAAAATTGAGCATCATATTATTACCAAAGGACCGCCCGTATCAGCACGTGCAAGACCTTTACCTCCAGATAAATATCATATTGCAAAGAAGGAATTTCAAAATATGATAGAGTTGGGCATTTGTCGCCCATCAGATAGCCCATGGGCTAGCCCTTTACACATGGTTAAGAAAAAAAAACGGTGAATGGAGACCATGCGGCGATTATCGAATGCTCAACAGCGCAACATTACCGGATAAATATCCACTTCCACGTTTAACCGATTTCACGTATATATTGGAAAAAAAATACGTATTCAGCAAAATTGATATCAGAAAAGCCTACCATTGTATCCCAGTCAAAGATGTAGAGAAAACCGCCATTATAACTCCTTTTGGACTTTTTGAATACTTAAGAATGCCTTTCGGACTACGCAACGCAGCACAAACATTCCAACGATTCATGGACTCTATATTTAGAGACTTAGACTTTGTTTATGTCTTTGTCGATGATTGCTTAATAAGTAGCGTAGATGAGGCGAGCCATTATAAGCACTTAGAGACAGTATTCAAGCGTTTACAAGAAAATGGAATAACGGTCAACCTCGAAAAATGCGACTTCGTCAAAAGCGAAATAGATTTCTTAGGTTATCATGTAACGAGCCAAGGAATACGCCCAACGGAGGAAAATTATAAGGCAATCGCAGAATTCCCCAAACCAATAACAATCAAAGATCTTAGAAGATTTTTAGGCATGATTAATTTTTACAGAAGTAACCTTCCAAACGCGGCCAAACATCAATTGATTTTAAATAATTATTTGCGTGACTCAAAAAAGAACGATAAAACACCTATTTCTTGGACAATAGAGGCGGAACAATCTTTTGAAAAATGCAAGGAAAGCATTATGAACGCAATATTAACGGTACATCCCTCAAGTACCTCACCGCTGGCACTTATGACGGATGCCAGTGCTACATGTGTTGGCGCGGTTCTACAACAGAAATCCGGACCTAATTGGGAGCCATTAGGATTTTTCTCAAGGAAATTAACGGAAACTCAACAAAAATACTCCACTTTCGATAGAGAGTTGCTCGGAGTATACATGGCTGTCAAGCACTTTCAAAGGTTAATCGAAGGAAGAGAATTTACAATATTCACAGATCATAAACCTTTGACTTACGCATTTACTCAAAAACCATCATCTAATGACACGCCACGGCGAATACGTCAATTGGATTTCATTTCGCAATATTGCACTATTATTCAACACATAAATGGACGTGACAATATTACTGCAGATACATTATCACGTATTGAACAAATTAACATGCCGTCGCCGATTGATTATGCTGATTTAGCAAGATGCCAATCTAATGATCAAGAATTGATAAAACTTCGTACCAATAAGAAATTAAAATTGAAAAACATAATACTTCCGGGTTCTACAGAGAGCATCAGCTGCGACATATCAACGGGAAAATATCGTCCTTATTTACCAGAAAAGTTTCGAAGACAAATTTTCGACGTTATGCATGGACTGAGTCATCCGGGGAAGAAAACTACCAGAAAAATGATAACTCCAAGATATTTATGGTCTGGTATGAACAAGGATATTAATAATTGGTGTAAAACATGCATAGCCTGCCAAAAGTCAAAAGTACAACGTCATATAATATCACCTGTTGGCAATTTTATGCCTGCCCAACGTTTCGAACACTTACATATCGATATAGTTGGTCCCTTACCTATTTCTCAAGGAAAAAGATATTTAATTACCATCATAGACCGTTGTACCTCATGGCCCGAAGTATTTCCTGTGGAAGATATCACTGCTGAAACAGTGGCTAGTACCCTATATGAAGGATGGATAACACGATTTGGATGCCCGTTACGAATTACTACAGATCAAGGTCGACAATTCGAATCAAGAATTTTTGAATCACTTTCACAATTTTTAGGCATACACAAAATTAGAACAACACCTTATCATCCCCAATCAAATGGCATGATAGAGAGATTTCATAGAACATTAAAAGCAGCATTAATGACAAGGGAGTCTAACGGCAATTGGATGAAGGAAATACCCTCTGTTCTACTTGGTTTGCGAAGTTGTTTACGCGAGGATACGGGATTTAGCGCAGCAGAAATGATATATGGCACACCTATTCGTCTTCCAGGAGAATTTTTTGAATCACCACATCCACCTTCTACATACGAAGAATTTGTGACAAAAATTCAAAGAGATATTACGCAGATGACGTCAGTACCAAAACGAAAAAAACACAACAAAGCAGTTTTCGTACACCCAGAGCTTAAGGAATGCTCACACGTGTTTGTGAGGTGCGACAGACTCAGAAAAAGTCTGACACCACCCTATGAAGGACCATTCCCAGTGTTAAAAAGAATGGATAAGTCATATTTAGTTAAAATAAGAGATAAGGAAACATTAATATCTATAGACAGATTAAAACCTGCTTTTGTGATAAACAGTGAAACTACGAACGTGTTACAATCGGAAAATAACCACAACAATAATTCAAACACGTACATCACAAAATCCGGACGGGTAGTCAAACCCGTTGTTCGGTTCAATATTCGCTGACACAGGTAATCTGTCTATTTAAATACTCGGGGTATTACGAGAAATATCATCATTCGTCATTAGTAACTCAAACAAGAAGAAAAAAATGGGCAACCAAAGCTCTAAAGACCAGATAACCTACAACGCGGACAGCTGCCTGAATCAAAATGAAGCTGACCAATTAAGAAGCCTTATTTTGGAAGAATTAAGGTGGACCAGGAACATCGCGATTGGTCAATTAAGCATCACATTCGGAATTTTTCTCATCTACGGTATACTCAAGGCCATAGACAGAAGAATGAAAATACTTACGAAAAATAATCAACATAAATGCAATGGGTAAAACAAAACATTCACCCGTTAACATCGAGGCCTTGAACCTGGGAGCACGCCGTCACAACAAGCGTCAGCAGTCTGCACAATACTTACGCGTCAGCAGTTGGGTTATACTGACTGAGCCAGCAAGGTTTCCATGAATTAATTAGTCATACGTTTAAATATAGATTTATTTATAAGTTATCTCAAAGTAATATGTAATTTTTATTTTTTATATAAAGGGGGGTGTATATGTAGCCCCTACATATTTGCACGTAGTCAGATAAAGCACACTTTAGGATAAATTATAAGATAAGTTTAGATAGTAATACGCACGTACCACATTAGTATATAAGGTTTAATTGTATTCAATTATATTAGACTATTACGAACATCTGAGTCTCAATTATACCCTTGCCACGATTGGCAAAATTATCACTAATGATAAAGTCAAATTGGTCAGTTAATTTTATTGATTAATTTAGCCAAGATCGATACATTTACATAGTCAGGGATGAGCGTTTTTCTCGTATCAGATGAAACTGTATATATGAACCGATTAAAAAAAATACACGAAATTTAATTAAAACGATCGAATGAATTACAAAATATAAAATATGCACGAACTTTGTTCAATATGTAAGATTTTACACTATGATTTTACCTTTGATATAGAATAGAAAATATTTATTCCCGCTGTTTGTACGCTTCAATCTTTTAAACTACGTACTTTTTAGCGATTTAAAAGGAAATATTTGGTGTATAATGTAGAATAGTAATTTCTACCCGTTCCAAGCGGGGTTGCTAGTATACATATATATAAAATCGGATTATAACTTCTTTTGTGTGCACTGGACAACCATTTTATTGTTTAATGTTATAGGAAAACTTTACGTAACATCTTTCATACCTACATAATGTCAGCGAGGATTATGCATCAACAACAAAATAGTAAATAGTGCATTACTTACGTCATCTTCATCATCACTGCTAAGCGCTATTATCTCCGGCTTATTGTCGATAATAGTGACGTCATCGTCATAATGAATAAAATTCTCCTTCGCCCTATTCGCCATCAATTTATTTTGCACCTTATCCTTAAGGGAACTAGACACATTGTTCCCTGTGTCACTTATTATTACACACTCATCCTTATTTCCTAAGGATTTTCTTGCACTTGACTCAATATGTTTTGAGTCATTCGTTATGTCTTTAAGAGGGCTTGAGAAAGGGGAGCAGGTTAGTTGTGAGGAGTCAGAGTCTTCCTGAGGGGCCTTCTCCGGGGTTCCAGAGACTCTGGTTTCTGGAAGCTCAGTCAGACTGACTGTGGATCCCTGGTTAGAGTTCCGATGGCTCTGAAAATTGGCTTTTATTACTTCTGGCTGCTAGGTTTATTTTTTTATAAACCTAGCAGCCAGAAGTAGAAATAGAAGTAGAAGTAGGAATAGTTGAACAAAGGCCTTCTCTACTTATATCTGGCCATTAATTATAGTAATTTAATGTGGTAAGATAAGATTCTTGAATAATTTCTATAGAAAACAATAAATAGCTTACTTATACAAATTAAGTGACTATCTATATTTATTACAACAATAACTTACATCATCAGATTGAATATAATCTGAATCATCACTTTCATTGTCCTTCGGTATGATACCCATGATACTCATCCGAGTAGCTCTGGACATCACCATCTGATCCTCATCAGGACCTTCATCATCCGTGCCATTGCTAGCTTCATCACTATCACTGCCTTCATACTGCAATGGGGCAGTTCTATCAGCCTTTATACTTCCTTCATTCTCTTCGTTATCATCACTGTCTGAAAACCTCATCACTTCTTCATTACTCTTTCTAGAATGTTCCGTTGAAACATCTTGTGGATTCCGGTCTTTTCCTTTATCGATTTTCAGAGGAGTATCTTTTGTACATAATTGTTTCTTATGCTTGTCATGCTCAATGATTATTGAGTTTTCAGTGTCGGAGTCAATCAGCATTATACGTTTTCTGGTTTTGCGTCCAATACTGGGTCCGGTGCTTTCGTTAGATTCCTTTCTCATTGGTGGTCGTCGTTTTGGGATTATTTCTGGTGATACTTGTTCTGTGGAGTTTTATTTTTTTAATAATATGTTAGTGTCCACCGTATTATACCTAATCTGTTGCCAAATAAAGTGCTAAACCTGTGTCTAAGCCTTGTGGATTTAACCATCTTAGAGAAAGGATGTAGTGTCTTAACTCTCAGATAGACTATTACCCAAGACTATTGATTAGTGATGATTCTCGAATCCTAAGTTCTTACACAAATATAGGGATCAGCATAAGTAAAAATTTAAAATTAGGGCCATTTAAGAACTTACTTGTTTTTCTTGTAGCAGTTTAAAAAAATACTGTCTAAAAAAATAACAAAATGATAGTAAAAAATATTTAAACTAGTATTACCTTCTTCATCTGAAGAGCTTAATACTACATTGTTAGATGACTGCGATTGTCTCCGAATGCTGCCCCTTTTGCTGGCTTCTAATAGAATAATTAAAAAATAATATAAGTGTAAACAGATATATTTGGAAGAGTTGTTTTGAAACATGGATATTTTTACATATATAATTACAAGATAATTAATAGGCTATTTGACACTATGAATATTTTTGTGATTATTTGTTTTAAATGCATTAAATGAGAGTTTTTCATGTGAATCACATCATTTTTATTAAAAATTAAAACAATTAATATATCCAAAAACACAAAAATATGTTTGGCTATTTGTTTCTCGCGCCACACATTGAGAAACGACCCGGATTGGCTAATGTTATAATGACGTCATCCGCGCGTAAACATATTGTCGGTGGTTGAAGTTTCTATTGTGTTTACAGATATTTTGGCGTTTCTAATTATATTTGCAGCGATTTGTGATATCTTTCGTTTCCCACTTTTGTTTTGCGAGTTTTTCTCGAAATGGACAGCAATTTTATTAAGCAATTTTTTCGAGGGTTTTTATAGATGTATTTGTACAACAGGGTACAGCACACCACTTGTAAGTCATTTTATTGGATTAATCAACAATAATTTACAAATATCCAAACACAAACACCACTGCGGAACCGAAAACCTTTATTGCTTACGCTTGTTTACGCGCTTGTGACGTCACTCACAAAGCACGACACCATATTGTTTGAATAAAGCGTTTCGGCGGCTTATTTGAATTTTGAATTTTTATTTGCAATTTTCTTACGAAATACGTAATTTCTTTTTGAAAAAATTTTATGGGTGAAATTCTTAACCGTAACCAAGTAATTCAAGATAGAAATTATAAATCTGTCAAATAGCCTATTGTACTGTTTCTCAATCTTTTCTATTACTACCACATTTTTTGTCCGCATCGTGGGCTATTTATACTGCGTTAAATTTGAATGGTTTTCTATACTCACCATCGTCACTGCTAGATATAACATGACTGTGA
This sequence comes from Diachrysia chrysitis, assembly GCA_932294365.1. Lineage (NCBI taxonomy): Eukaryota > Metazoa > Arthropoda > Insecta > Lepidoptera > Noctuidae > Diachrysia > Diachrysia chrysitis. Next base: position 10,210,210 of record OW028661.1, on the reverse strand, counting down.
GCAACACTACTCTGTTTAACAACTGTCTTTGCCACAGTTTTGGCTTTTGGTGATTCTTCTTCTTCTTCATCTGAACCACTTTCATCTGTAAAAAACATAGTAAACAGGAAATGATTACTTAACCTTAAGTTAAATATTCCTAACAATTTAATCACTATTTTACTAAGTTTTTTTTGAAGTTCAGTGAGAATGCCCGTCCTAAATGCTTTTTTTAATAATATTATTAAAATCATATTATACCAACCATTTACTTAAGTACCCAAGTTATTATACTAACCAAATATATAATAAAAGAAAAATGAATATACTGTTATTTATTTTATACTATTAATAAAATGGCATTTTTAACTGTTTTACAGAAATGTTTTAGAATAAAATTTGTACAATGCACATAAAACACGGTTTTGATTTGTATTGTATAGAATGTTTGGTAAGTAAAGTATTGTCTAAAATAACTTTTATGATTATTCTGTAAAAAAATTAGTAGAACATTATTTAAGACACATTGCAAACAAACATAACCATAAGTTTGTTGTTTATGTAGCAACTTAATGCATTTTCTTAGTTTTGACACTGTTACTATAGTTCTTTAATACATTAAAATTAAATTGGATTTGTATACTAGTCTAGAACAAATTTAAATTAAGTCTTTAGAAAAAGATTGTACTTACATTGGAGAGCCACATTGCAATTACTCAGCTCAGAACTTAACACATCGCTTAGGCAGATATTAATCATAGTAATACATAATTATTATATTATACAAGTAATATACGTACCATCTGTAGTAGATTCTTCAGATTCAGCCACAAAAACTGTGTGATTCTTTTTCTTAGCCGAAATGTCCTCAGCTATACTATCGTCAATAAACTCTGTGTCAGAGTCGCTACCAGCTGCCGTTTCATCACGATATTCAAAAAATGAATTCTCCATTGTGGTAACTAAATAAATGTGTTTATTTCACAAAACATTAATTTTCAAAATTGAAAAATAAAAATACAGACACCCATTCAAAACAATTTTTGAAAGTAAATTGTCGTTTTCCACGTTTTGTTATTGCTTTTGCATTGTTAATTGTTATTATTATTTTTAACTAACATTATTATTTGCAACATTCATTGATTAATTTCACGGCAAACTTTCACGCGGAAAACAAGAATTCTCCATTGTGTTTACTTAAAAAAAGTGTTTATTTCACAAAACATTAATATTCATTATTGAAAAATTAAAATACAGACCACGCGTTCATTACGTACTAGAGCATTAAGATAAAAACATGTTTATTAAATATGAAAGCTAAAAATATATTAATTAGTAAGTTAGTTAGAGTATATGAAAATTATAGCATAGTAAAAACTAAATGTTATAAACGTCGAATAAACGTTACTATCCAGAAAAGAACATTTACACATTTTGAGCATAATTATACGATTATAATAAGACGTTATACCTTCTTCAAAGCTAAAAATATTAAAAATAGCAAAATATAAGAATTTGTGTTTCATGTTTTGATTGAAAGTGCACGACACTCACATCATTTTGTCGTTGAATTAAATTGGATTGTAATCAAACATCTGCTTAGAAATAGATTCATCTGTTTTGCTTATATAATAATTGAAATCGTAACCAATAATAAAATGACTGAAGTTCAATTACAAGAGTTTAAACTAGATCCCGATTCGGAGCTTAGGTTTGAAGTTGAATCAAAGAACGAAAAAGTTGTGTTAGAGGTAATTTCTCATCAAGCTATTACGCTTAAACGTGTAATTCTACCATATGTTACTGCATTTCCACAGATTTGTGCAATTTCACATAAATATTATATAGGGATTCGTTTTAAGGTTAAGTTTGTTTTGTTTACAGGTCAAGAGTGGTTACGCGGAGTTGTTTGGCACTGAGCTGGTGAAAGGGAAACCGTATGAGTTCCACACGGGTGCTAAGGTGGCCGTGTTCACATGGCACGGCTGTACGGTGGAGCTGAGGGGCAGGACTGAAGTCAGCTATGTGGCTAAAGAGACACCCATGGTAAGGCTATATACAAATTTGTTACAAGGCTGTCTTTTAATGCAGCTATGATGGAGCAACTGAAACCAAAATCAATCAAAACATTCATTTGTTTAAACATAGGTACAGATATATTAGAAATAATGAAATAACAGATCCAAGTGGCATTCAGGGGAGAAATAAATATTTATTTATTGCATAATATATGTAACAATTAGAACAAAATATATAATTCTGTAAGAGTGCAGCAAAATAAATCTTAGGACACAGAAAATTAGCCAGTTTTCAATTAATTAACATTCTTATATTATATTATTTATTACAGGTTGTATATCTTAATGTACATGCGGCCCTTGAGCAGCAAAGGGTATCAGCAGAACAGGAATCCACGAGGGGTCCAGTCACAATGGTGGTAGGTCCCGGAGATGTGGGCAAGTCCACCCTGACCCGCATCCTGTTGAACTATGCAGTGAGGATGGGCCGCAGGCCAATATATGTTGACCTGGATGTGGGACAAGGCCATATCAGCGTACCAGGAACCATTGGTGAGATAAAACCTATATTCTCAAACTAGTTAAGTTGTGCCTTACAGTTTTGATACTGCATAATTAGGTAGTCCCTGTTCCTGTAAGATGTCAAGCTTTTCTGCGACTTTTTCCAATGTTTTAATAGTTTTTCTGTGTCTGCAAAATTTATCTGTATATGTAAATGGTGTACCCTTTTTTTTGTTGTAACCTTTGTTTTATAAATAAAGATATATTCTGGATAGTGAGTGATTTAGGCTACCACACCAACCATCACTGTGAGATTTGCTGTGGGCTCAATTCATAGGACAAACATTTATATGTTTGTTGCAAGTCTGGGTGATCTTTATGCATATGATTAGAAAGTTTGTGAAAGCTATTGTGTTACAGGTATTAAACTCCCCAGTACTATGGTTTATTAATGTCAAAGTCTTGTAAAAAGACATGTTGAGTCACTATAGAGATTTCTTTGGTTGGAATAGTAAATAAAAGTCTTAGCAATCACTTCAGTATTGCTTATTCAAACTATTTACATAATTAAGTTTTGTATTTGTGAAGGCTTAATCTTGTTATGGTGAGGCGATAATTTTGCTGTAGTCTCCTTAAACTTGAAAGGATTCTAAATACCTGACTTTAGGGAACCTTAGAATAAGGTTGACTGATAAAAGTAAATAGGTCGAAATATATCATGATTATAAATGTACTAATTACCACGAAAAGGAATAAATGTTATATTATTCACTAGCTGTCCCCGCGACTTTGTCCGCGTATTTTAGTTTAAGCAGTTTTTCATTTTTGGAACATTTTTCATTTATGCTCCGCTCCTTTTGGTCGCAACATAATGTTATATAGCTTATAGCCTTCCTTAATAAATGGGCTATCCAACACTGGAAGAATTTAGACCAGTAGTTCCTGAGATTAGCGCGTTCAAACAAACTCTTTAGCTTTATATATTAGTATAGATTATGAGTATGAAATCTCATACTACTTAATAACACTGCTTTTTTTCTTATATAACCTTTTAGTAATACCACTGCTGGGCAAAGGTCTCACCCAATTCGCTTCAGACTCTTCTTTCTGGAGGCGCTCTCCGCCAATCCGGCAAATAGCAATCAATGCCACACTGCTTTATTTTAATGAAATTTGTATCCTTTAATGTTTAGGAGCATTACTGGTAGAGCGACCAGCTTCCATAGAGGAAGGATTCAGCCAGCAAGCACCACTTGTGTACCACTTTGGACACAGTTCGCCCGGCGAGAACCTGGAGCTGTACAACACTATAGTGGCCAGGCTTGCTGAGGTAATTGCTGAGAGATGCGAGAACAATAAAAAAGGTAACCAAGAAGATAATTTATTTTTACTTTTAAATAATTTTTAATTATTAACACCTCAGCCATAAAACTGATGAATTATTGTTTAAGACAAAATTAAAGCTGTTAACATATTGCGCTAGACTATAGTATAAGAACCCAATTTGTTTTTAATAGTAATGTGGCTAAGTTCAAATTTTGTGTAGGTAGAAAACTTTTATACAAGTTTTTTTTTTAGTTCACTAACTATATTAATATTATAGTCATGGGAACTTACACGGAACGTCTTAATCTATGATGATAGGATGTCCATCGTCTTAAACGACGACAGCATTAATTTGTTTTTTTGATTCCAGCATCTACGTCAGGTGTCATAATCAACACTTGCGGTTGGATCAAAGGTGCTGGCTACAAAGTGCTCACACACGCCGCTCAGGCGTTCGAGGTACGAACTGATTTGTTTTTAATAATTTTAAAGTTAACATTCAATGTTAAATGTTACATATATTCTTTGTTGGAGACTCTTATAAATATTACACATATATAATTTATTTTTGCAGGTGGATGTGATACTAGTTCTTGATAACGAGAGGCTGTACAACGAGCTCAAACGAGACATGCCTAAGTTTGTCAAAGTTGTCTATCTACCTAAGAGCGGAGGCGTGAGTATACTAAATGACTAAGATAAATGGAGCGATTCTATCGATTATACTGCGTGGAAACGCAGCCTAAAACCTTGATTGAGCTGGGAACGGTGATACCATAGGGCCCTGTTCTTAGAGTATACATAGACAAGTGTAGAGTGCGAGCACCGCTAGTGGCCCGATGTGCCGAGCGTTAGTAAACTTTTAGGTAAATATTTTTAGGTTTAAAGTGATTTTTCGTAAGTTGATAGACGTTTATGCGGAAATATCGATGGTTTCGATATTTTAGAGTAATATTAGGTTTGGAGATAGTATTAATAAAACAGCGCGCTCTATTTTGACACAAATTTTACGTTTTATTTTTGTTCATACTAGTGCTTACAGTTCTTACATGTTAGGCGCACACTATGTTGTTTACTCATTTTTACACTAAGGCTCTGCTAGCCATCTATAAAGCGGTGTCTGCTTAGGTCGTGGAGAGATCGTCGACGCAGCGCGCGGAGTCGCGGGACGCGCGCATCCGCGAGTATTTCTACGGCAAGCGCACGCCCTACTACCCGCACTCCTTCGACGTCAAGTTCACCGATCTCAAGATATATAAGGTATGTTGTATTTCTTGTGTTCATTTTTAGCTGAGCAGGAGTTTTGGGCCCTGATGAAAGAAGATTACATGTAGCGGAGATGAGAATGTTATCAGTGGAGTGACGAAAATGGATAAAGTTAGAAATGAGTATATTAGAGGAAGTTTTAAAGTGGCACCAGTAACAGAAAAACTGAAAGGAAATCGCTTAGGATGGTATGGGCATGTAATGAGGAGTAAAAAAGAGTGATGAATTTGGGTGTGGAGGCCTGGAGAAAAAGAGGAAGGCCGAAAAAAGGTGGATCGGTTGCGTGAGAGATGATGAGGAAAAAATCAGTGAATGACGGTATGACGGCTAATAGAGTACAATGGAAGGAGAAAACATTGTGGGCCGACCCCAAATAAATTGGAAAAACGGCAGGAAGAAGATTTTTAGCTGAGCAGGAAGCTGGTGGGCGTGTGGCGTGCCTTACCTAGTGCTGATGGTACATTGTGTCCTGTGGGTAGGTGGGCGCTCCGTCGCTGCCGGACTCGTGCATGCCGCTGGGCATGCGCGCGGAGGACGCGCTGACGAAGCTGGTGGGCGTGTGGGCGTCGCCGGCGCTGCAGCACCGCCTGCTGGCCGTGTCCTTCGCCGCCGCGCCCGACGACGACGTGCTGCACACCAACCTCGCCGGCTTCGTCTGCGTGTACGTATCTCACACATTATACACCTGGTTACATGTCCCACACCAACAAGTTTAAGTTATCCCGTACACTTAGCCCGTCATTAGCCCGTCTTAGCCCGTCATTAGCCCGTCTTAGCCCGTCATTAAAAACGAACACTTCTAGCTCTCAGTACTCGCTGCACGCACTCTCCTCGCGAGCCTTGTAAGTCACACGTACAACCTAACCTAACTTGATTTCGAGCTTGCTAATTTTTACGATCATTTTTTTTAAGTGTTCATTTTGCGACGTGAGAGATGTGTTCATTACGAGAAGTGCAAGTTATTTGTACAGTAATCTTTTACGAGTTCGAGATTGCATCTTCCTTCTTTATATTTAGTACAATACGACATAGAATATCTGTTGCTTCTCTGATGGATGTTCTAATCCTTGGACTCCAAAATTGCCGGACGAAATTTCGATTAAAAAAGAACGATGATAGTAAGGGGCAGTGTAAAAAAATATACAATCTCATTTTTACAATATACGAAATTTAAAAATAGTTGATTCTTTTTTTTTTTCATCTATTTTTTTCTAAATATACCGTATGCGCCGTAAATAATGATTTTGGCAAATAAAGGCCTATCCCCACATACCGCCACATTACTGTCTGTATATACTTTGACTTTCGAAAAGTGCTACATGGTAGCCCATGTTGAATATTATTTTTATTTATGTTTCTTTAGCACGGCCGTGGACCCTGAGCGCCAGACGCTGACGATCCTATCCCCGCAGCCGCGGCCGCTGCCCAGCACCGTCCTGCTGCTCTCGGACCTGCAATACATGGACAACCACTAGTCCATGCTACACGGCCCCCACGCCCACGCCCCCGCCCAGCACTGGGGGAGGCGCTACTTCAACATCTCGCTACACAGAAAGTAAACTCTTGTGCTGTCTCTTCACGTGATTAAATAATATAAACTTGGACTTCGTTAGATGTGACTATATTTATTATATAGTTCAATTTGTAGTGTTTGTTGTACCGACAAAAACATTGATAAATTTTCAATTTTCATATAGATTATGGTGTTAGTTGAATTGACTTTTAAAAAAGGGACTTATCTTTGAATTTTGTAGTGTTGGTGTGTAGTTTACATGTACTTAACATATTTAATGGTGATTTATATCTTTGTCATATTTCTTATATTAATATTTCATAACATATATATATATATATATACAGAGTGTTACTAAAAGGGTATATCTATCCAAAGTGGGTGAACAGTATCTACATCTGATATAGAGTCAGTTTACAAAGTTTCAGCTCAAATGAGTTAATTAATTAATCGATATTAAATTTTTCGCGATAACTATTCGACACCCAAAATCGTAACCAGACCGCTGAAGCGACGTATCCTTAACATTTAGCGAGTGTAGAAATAAAATATTGAGGCTCGTAGTGTTGTGACACGTTTTTTATTTTTTTTGGTGTCGCATAATTGATGCGAAAATTAGACAACAATTATTTAATTAACCCATTTTGAGTTGAAATTTTATAAACTGACTTCATAACAGATGTACTCTTCACCCCTTTTGGATAGATATACCTTTTTGGTAACATCCTGTAAATATGTATAATAAATATTATAATCTTTGTAATATAATACAGTATTCTTGTATAGATTATCACGTGTAGAGAAAAGACTACGTGCATAAGAAAGTGTAGCTAAGGGGGCCGGATACCTTGTGATACGATCGCTAAGGATCTCAAACGACTGTAAATATATTTAAACTAGAATATTTTAATAAATAGATTTTTACCTAATCTTAGTGACATTTCGATAACTGTGTTGACAGAAAAGGGTACTTTAAAATTAATAAAACAAAAATAATCGTATTTTGAATTTGTTTTATTTACAAAAATAGAGGTAGTCGCTAATATTTATTTACAGGAAGACACAACGATGCATTTTGAATTTAATTCAAAACATTAATACTATGTTGTATTGGTGACAGACTCAAGCAAATATAATAACTACTTACGTTATAGTGACTATGTCTATTTGACCCCTTTTTTGACCCCCTCAATGGGCAAAACCATTTTTTTTCTTCCAAACTCTCTTAAAATTTCTAACACTCATAATTTAGAACAAACTTCTTTCCAAATTTCTAACACTCATAATTTAGTTTTTGGTAACAAATCTTGAATAAAATTTTACATTTTTTAAGAAATTAATATTCTCAATATACAAATTAAATTCGAATTTTAACAAAATTTAAATTATTTTACAGTTCAAAATGTGAGAGTAGTTTAATTTGTATTAAAATTGTTACAAAACAATAGGCCTTATTTATAAAAATCTCGACGATGATTAGCAGTTTCTTATTTCATTTTTTTTTAATAGAGAATTTGAATTTAGAAGTTTCCTAGCAATTGCTTAACACCTTCCAGATTTTATAAATAAGGCAAAAAATACATAGAAATAGAAACTAATCTTGCATAATTAATTAGATCTAAATAATAGGGTAAATGATTGGGTATTAAAAGACAAAATATATTTAGTTCGTCAGTTAGATAATAAAACAATATTAGACACGTAAGCTTTGTTTCTTTAAAACAAGAAAAACCTAAGTAAATAAACCGGGTGAAAGTTCAGGAGCTAATGACTTCTTGCTTTCACACAAAATGTACAAAATTGTGACGTCATGCGACATTTCATATCAATATATCGTCGTGAGTCTTTAGTTACATACGTAATTAAAATATAAAATCTATAATATAAAATAAACGTGTTGCTAAGCGCAAATCTCGAGAGCAGCTGAACCGATTTTGCTAATTCTTTTTTTAGGATATTCCTTGAAGTACGAGGATGGTTCTTAGGGAGAGAAAAATTAAAAAATAAATAAATTAAAGAATCGGTTGTTAGGCGGTACGAAATTCGCCGGGTCAGCTAGTACGTATATAATATTTTTTATTTATCTACCCGACAGCAATCAAAAAACAAGTCATCTACCCCATTTTTCTAACAAAAAAGTACGTTGGTTGCAAAACTAACTTTTTTTAATATTATGCTATCAATAAATATTTAAAAAATAGAAGGCACCTTGCCTACAAAAATCCGAGTATTTCAAACGACAGACTAGTACAGTCGATCTCTCTTTAACGGTATAACTGACACCGACTTATATTTCAAAGTAACAGACTTTATTGCAATCGCCTTCATTAATCACACGTTCTTTGTAACAGTTGCAAGAACAGAGGTGATGTGAGTTCCAAATGTTCCAATGAGAGAACCTTGGAAATGCCAGGGATAGCCAGGGCGGAGCACACGCGCTGTGGGCTTGCTCCGCTACTTGTATTGTATATGTTTTGCTCATAAATTTATTATAAACAAGAGACTCAAATGGCGTGCTTTGTTTAAATCTTTGATAAGCAAGCTAAGATAAGGTCGGGTTTCAGAGTGTATAGGTGTTTGTGATTTATTATAAACACGTCTTAATTTTGTTGACATTATGACTTTGTTTATTTTTCCCGCGGAAAAAAAACACCTTTTTTTTTATAAACTGGCTGGAAATTCGATACCGTCAGAAAAAAAAAAGTGAAGTGGGCACTTGACAGTTTTTTTTAATAAAATATTTTGTAAAAAAAAAATCATGTCTATATGTGTATTTTTTAATAAAATATTTTAACCAACACTACCCGGTTTTTTTACGTAGGATACGTAGTTTCGTTCCGAAACGGGAACAATAATTTAAACTACGATCGCACAACTTTAAACCGAGATACAAAAATATGCACGCATATTTTGCTGACGTTAACTGGCAAGCATGTGCTGCCACTGGCTTGCCAGAGGTTGTAGACAGATAGCTCAATGTGTTATATTTTGTTGAGCTATGCTAGCATTATAATATAGCTCAAAATATCAATCACAATACAATATGACCTCATGTAACAAAATTGGTATGAGTTACACAAACAGATAGCGATGGCTCCATCTTTCATTATAATTATCGATGAAACTACGCTTATCCCCACAATAAGGCCCCGTCCCATGGTCATACTTAATTTAATACATTACAATCGGTACAGTCTAAAAAAATTCCATAATCGAATCAAGTTAGTAATCGATTTAAATGTTAAATCGAATTGAACTTTAAGGCCTAACGTTGATTCATTTACATGCGATTATTTTACTAATGTTAGTGTCTTTTGACATTAATCGATATATTTGAATCGTTTCAAAGGTTTAATCGATTAGAAGGCTTAAGACCTGTTTATATATTTGACTCATGCTATACTATTGTGAGTGTCTTTTAACTTGAATAATAGTATCGATATTTTATAATCGATTTAAAACCTAGGGTTCTGTTTATATTTTTAACACACCACCATTTTTAGTAGTTATGTTTGACACAAATGGTAGTTAATATCGATACCCTAGTCTCGTTTAATCAATTTTTATCTCAAGCCCTATGTTAATGTTTAAACTTGATTATTTTAGCCTTGTTAGTTCAGTTCTGTTGCATATTCATGGTGGTTTGAGCGTCTTCTGTCCTGGTCTCCTTGGTGTGGGACTTGGCGAACTTGATGGCAACGCGCATCGCATCCTGGACTAGTTGCTCGCAGTTTATTAGGCTCACCTGATGAAAGGAAGAAAAAAACATTTAATTATTTAATAAAATGCTCAGACTTAGAACAAGTATTTGTGGAGCACACCAATGCTTGTCCCATGCGGAAATCAAACCCGAAGCACGTCGCGCACATTGGTTGTTGGCGTGGTGATCTATATCACTCGGCTATCCGTTCAGTCAATTAAGTTATAAAAGTTAATTAAGATGCAAACATAATATAATTGGTCTTCACACAACAGGGCGATATCCGACAGAGTTTAATTAAAGTTAAGGTAATTAGGTGATATTTGAAATGAAATGAAATAGTTTATTATGCAATTAGGATATACAGTCACTTTTACACGTCACTTTTTTTGAGTTCGTATTTGAGATGCCACATGGTACAAGTTAGGCTTCAAAATAGATGAAGTGCGCAGCGTACCTTAGTCTCGGTCATCTCGGCGTATGTGAGCGGCGAGGCGGCGGCGGGCGGCAGCACGTCGGCCTGGAACACCGGCGCGATGCAGCCCAGCCAGCGCCGCGCCGAGAACGACTCCGATACCATGTCCTACACAAACCACTCAATAAAGCTTCCACCTATTGCACTACCCTTACAATGTGGTGAATAGGTATACCTGCGGTATTTTGAAGAGTTCGTGGGTAAGTACAAATCGTACAGACCTTTCAAACAGAATGGTTATGCCGAACTTGTCGCGGTTAGTTTGTGAATAATTGTGACCATTCCAAAATTTTCATGTTGAAACCTTCTGTGTTTCGGGAACACGGAAAAGAGAAAAAAACTAAGCTACGAGAGTGCAACTGTACTCGCGCACACTACACTGAAATAATTTCCGCGAAGAGGTTATGTCTGTTAAGAGGGGGACGGAAATGCGGTCTGGAGAACATTATTTCATAATTAGCAGCACGAACCGGCTTTGCATGGCTAATTAAAAAAAAAAAAAAACAAAATTAAAAAGATAATAATAGCCATTGTCACCCGGGGATAGTGTAGTTTCACAACAGTGAAAGAATTTTTCAAATCGGTTCAGTAGTTTCGGAGCCTATTCAATGCAAACAAACAATAAAATCTTTCCTCTTTATAACATTACTGGCAGCCCGCCCCGGCTTTGCATGGCTAAATAAAAAAAAAAAAAACAAAATTAAAAAAAGATACTATAGCCTATGTTATCCGGGGATAGTGTAACTTTCCAAAAGGAAGAATTTTTCAAATCAGTTCAGTAGTTTCGGAGCCTATTCAATACAAACAAACAAACAAAAATTTTAACATTTTCCTGTGTATAATATTAGTATACATGAGTAGTACCTGCGGCACGGTGCAGGAGGCGACGACGACCCCGCCGGCGCAGCCGAGCACGAGCGTGGCGAGCGCCTCGTGCCGCTCGCCGAGCGCGTGCCGCACGCCCGCGCTCTGCATGAGGTACGAACACCGCAGGAAGTGCACTACGAAGCGACGGCCTTCCGACACCGCCTGGGTTATCACGTTGCGGACTTCCGCCTCAGCTATCGCTCTACGAAAGCACCGGAATTATAATGTCTGAGTTCTGTCTGTCATAGTGCAATTTTAGCGGTTCAACAAACGGATTTCTATGCTCAAGGGTGCAGCTTCTAAACCGAGCTAGTAATAAAAAAAACGATTACTAGCCAATGTAACTACTTTCCAAATTTCGTTCAGGACACCATTGAAAATTTCAATCTTCATTATTTTTCCTTTTGAGTCTATAGTAATTATATCCTTAGTTAGCCACGCGGACTGCAGCGTCATAGGCGTGGTATAACCCCTCCAATTTTATTAGCAACATACATAAACATACATAAAGATATTTTTAAGACAGACTCGAAAAATATTGACTATTTTCTCCCAAAGATATCAGTAACATTTAACTCACTGTAAAGCGACATCGTTCTTATTAACTTCCCTCTTCGCGAAGCTGTCGAGCAGCGCCAAGCACTGCGCGTACTCTCCGTAGGGGGCGCCACCGGTACCACACAGTTCCGACAACTCCTGCTTTATGTTGGTGATCTCCTCCTTCTTCCTCTCAGGGTCTATCAGCTCGATCACTTGGTCTAACTTCTCGGCTCGACAGAATAGTTCGCGGGCCTAGGTGAAAAGGTCAAGATTAAAGTAATGGCACACGCCACATTTTTTTTATGACCGAATGAGTAAACATCCTATTTTTGAATTATTTAATACAAAACGGTTTACTTACGTATTTTCTCGTGATCGCTCGACTAGTTTCAGACTCAATAGGAGTCCCTAATCATGAGCTGACGCGGCGGCGGTGGTGTCGCGAGCCGAACCGTTTTGTTTTAAATAATTATGATTACTCCTCACGAAAGTTATTATACAAATCCTATTTTTTTTATGACGACCTCCGTGGTCATTTGGCGTACACACCGGTTTTCAAGGTGTCACCATTTCAGAGCTGGTGACACCTGGTGGTCCCGGGTTCGATCCCTAGGCGGTCTCGGGTCTGGGTGTTTGTGGTACCATCGTTCTCTCTGATTCCATAACACAAGTGATTTAGCTGATTAAATTTCGGTTCAAAGCAATGTATGTGATGTTGTCCACATTTATTATTTATTCAGGCTTATTAGATCAGCTTCATCACCAACCCTAAAAAAGCTTCTTCGTCATCGTCACTCTTACCTAATGATAGTCCACTGCTAGACATAGACCTCCTGCAACGATCTCCAGGTACCGCAAACATATCCTTAATATCAGCGGATTCACACAGTACCTGTTTAGCATATTCTCCTGTAAGAGCATGGATGGTGGGAGAGTTACTTCCCGCTCCCTTAACGAGGGTAATGCAGAACTCTTCGAGGACGCCGGTGGAGGGCACGTGGGTGCCGCAGCACAGCTCCCTGTGTAAACACTCATCATTAAGAGAAATACCGTGTGAAGGTGGATAGTAAGACAATACAGTGTCTAATGAAAATCGTTAGGGTGTTGCCAAATAATTACATTATAAGTGGGAAGATGGAGATGAGCAATGAGACATCTTGTGATTATACGGTGGGGTCAATTTATTAACAGAGAGCTAAAAGGAGGGTCTTAAACCTTAATAACGTTAGGTGAAGTTTATGGATTTACTTCATACACGGTTTAACAAAAATTTAAAATAATGAAAATATAAGAAGCTCGCGACTTACTTGGACAAGAGCGGTGGGTGAGCGGTGACGAGCCTGAGCCCCACCTCGGGGTAGGTCTCCCCGGGGATGGTGACCACGGCCGCCTCCAGCGCCAGCTCCACGCTGTCCACGACCCGAGTCTCTATGGGCGCGTTGCACTTTATTGATTCCCTACAAATAAAGATAAAACTAAAATACTCCCGTACTTCTTTTACCATTATACCTACACATAATTAGAACAGTTTACATTCGACATTAAACTAAAAAAAGATGACAGAAACTCGTACTCGTCAGCGAAGGACAGTATGTCGCCAGCGGCCGATCGCTTCCGAAAATATATATTTTTTTAAGTTAATAAAAATAAATAAAAAAATCTTACGACTAGTCGGGCATTTCTTCCTCTCCATAGACAACGCGAGTAAAGTCGTTCAGTATAAAATACTGCATGAACTTAAATAAATGCTCACCTAATAAGATTTTGTACATCCATCAGCACATTTTGCGTCATCTTCTCTCCATAGACCATCATGTTCAAATTGAGTCCCTTATCGGTGACACTGGAGCCCACAGCACACACCACACTCTTAGGCAGCACCCTTCTGACCGCCGCATTTAACAAGTGAACACCAGTATGGTTCCTCATGACCTTTAGACGCCTCTCCTCATCAATCTCCAAGGTCACGTCACTATTACCGTTTAAATACGCGTTCCCATGCACTCCCACAGCAAAATAACCCTTATGGAACACGAAATCACGGATTTTGAAAACACTATCGACTTGCAACGCGATATTTTTGCTCACGTATATCATTCCCTCGTCCGCTACCTGACCACCTTCCTCGCAGTAGAAGTTTGTGTCTTTCGTTATTAGGTAATAAGGTCGGTTTTCGCATGCTTCGAGAAAGTCTATCCAAATGAGTTCTTCGTTTAGTATTCCTATGATTTTGGTTTTTAACGGTTTGAATTCTACTGTTTTTCCTTTGAGCGTATAGTCGTATTTGTAAGAATCGTTTGTTGAGGTGTATCCGTTTTCGAGAAGAGTTTTGATTGCTTCGTTGAACATTTGGGCCTTGTTGGAGCTGCCTTCTTGTTCCTTATAGGCCGTCTTGTGCCTGGACTTGTGTTGTGTGAGGAGTTTCCAGAAGCCGGGCTTGTCTATGGTCATGTCGTTGAAGTCCGCTATCCGCTGTATGAGGTCCTCGTGGAGTCCGTGCGTGTCATACAGTTTGAAGACTAGCTCTCCTGGTATTACGTTTGTTTCTTGTTTCGCCATTGTCTGTAGGCAAGAAAATTATGATTAAAACGATCAATTACATATACATTTTTTTTAGTCGTATAACCGAACTTCCTTGAATGCCATCTAAAGTAGATATCGTCCAAAATACTGATGATGACAAAAGCAATATTTTTCATATCTAGCCAAGTACCTTTTTATATGTTCTTATACATATAATAATGACGAGGAATATTATGAAATACAGTTAACAATCAGGACTTAATTTTGATAATTCACTTGTTTTTTTTTGTTCTCTAGTTGACTGTTACAAGTACAAATATATTAATTAAAATGTCTTACCTCTTTAAACTCTTTGTACCCTTGCACGAATCCTGGTAATTCCACTTCATTCATGATCTGCACTTCGGGGTACTTCGTCACCAGATCCTTCCACTTTTTCCTCATTCCTGACCTCATTTTAGCGTAAGCTTGGCCCTCGTGCTCAATAATAAGTTTTGCCTCAGATTCCCTGGCGGCCAGCTCTGGGTATGTAGGACCTAGTGTCTCCGTGACTACATCGTACAGGATTTTCAGGAGTTGAGGATTTTGGAAGACGTCTGTAGATAACTTGAACGATTTCCTCATGATTTGTTTTAAGTTTAAACTGAAACAAATATTTTTGTAGTAACTTGGTTCCAATTGCAATTGCTTGGTTTAATGAGTAACGTATTTATATTTCGTACAAAAAAGTATGGAACCACGTCCAAAAAGAAATGCAACGGTTTTAATTTCTGTACATTACTTTATTTATAACATTCAAACTCATATATGTTTTCTACTATAGTGAATTACTAATGTTACTTCCACTTTCACAAATATCAACTTTATGCCAGTGTATATAAAGTTCATTTAAGACTGACTAGTACTGTTAAAAAGCCATAATAAATATCATGTTGTACAACAAACTGAACTTTAAATGTAAACATTACAGTTGTTTTTCCTAAAACTGTTTGGCAAATAAATTACGAATGCAGTATTAAAACGTGGCAGATAGTATAAATCCTAAGTATTACATGCCTATATTGCTCAGAATACCTGGAGGCCGGGAACACGCCATCAGCGAGGCAGATGCTGATCATCCGCGCGTGGTCCGCCAGGCGGCGGTACGCGCTGTCCAGCTCGGCGTCGCTCCGGTAGCTGCGGGTGTACTCCGGAACTTCTTTACTGTTCTGCCGAGATCATGTGTTATTCAGGCTACTAACATCTGCACTTTTTAAATTCTACAAGCTTTCATACATCATCTAGACTGGTCTAGTGGTTAGTGACCCTGACTGCTAAACTCGCGGTCGTGGATTCAATTCTCACCCAGGACAAATATATGTGTGATGAGTACGAGCATTTGTTCTATGTCTGGGTGTAATTTATCTATAATATGTACGTATTTAGGATTATATAAGTATGTTTATCAGTTGTTCGGTTGCCATAATACAGGGTCTGCCCGGTTCGGGATCAGATGGCCGTGAGTGAGTTGTTTCAAGACATAAAAAAAAAAAAACAATCTTAGACATAGAAAACTTAAAAAATAAGAAGAGCAATTGGTCTAATTCGCGCCTATGGGGCAAAGGCCAAGTCTTATAAAAGTGGATGTTAAAACAGGCGGAGCTGCAAGCAGTCTCAGGCTAAGTCTAATGGTGTCGTAATGTACTCTTTGATAAATCTTTTTTTCACGCTTTCACCAATTAATAGGGTCTTGAATTAGACGCATGTTAAATCACATAATATACGACGAATTGCCTCGACAAACGTGTAAAAAGCATGTTACAATACCTGTTCTATAGCCCTTATGAGAGGCTTGAACAAGTCCGTATCATAGTTCGAAGGTACATCCTGTAGTATGGCTGCCATACGCTCCAACCCCATGCCGGTGTCCACGTGGTACTTGTCAAGACTCTTCACTTTACCGTCGACATCTCTAGACAACGAAATAATAAATAATTAAAAAAGTTTATTATTTTTATGCCTTTATAATTAGGCCGTATTATGTATCTTTAAAATAAAATGAAAAATGCGATTATTGCTGTCAAATTGTTAATGTGTTGCAAAAGTGTTACTTTATCCTTCCCCCGCAGACTCTGTGCAGTGCAGTCGTGTCAATAGTAATTCGTTGTCATTAAATAAAACAAAAATAATTTAATTTAAAAATATAAACCAAAGCAATAAATTCACGCGCTGTACCAGGAGCGCATAAGCCAGTGGATACCGTACGAAAAGTGAGCGAGAGCACCGCGCGTGTGAAGTAAACGACCCTATTCACGTGAGTCACTAATCACTTTGTACGCTTTACTACTGCTAAGCTCAAGGACACGCCCCCTGGTGCAGCGCTGACGCACCAAAGCGCCTTTCATCTCTTCCTAGCAAATCACTATCGAACGAAATCACTTGTTGATATTTGCAAGGCACTAAGAAGCGATGTCAGTCCAACGATCGCCTCCGAGCTCAGAGCTTAAGCTGAATGCCCCTCTTGTACATTCTAATTCGGATTCAGCGCTTAATCTACCGCCATCGGATTTAAGAATTTCTAATAGCTGCACCGACTCACCCAACTATGTATTTCAACGCGCCAAGCGACATAGAGATCAAGATTACGACTCTGATTTCGCTGAATTTAAGACAGAAGTAAAAACATTGATATCCAACTTAATATCGAAACAGAGTGAAGAGATAAAAAAAATATCGTCTACTTTAATGGAGATCAGAAATACAAACAGCAGCATTGAACAATCTATGGCCTCTCTTACGGCCCAAAACGAAGAACTAAAAAAGAAGATTGAACTGCTTGAAACAAAGTCGAAGAAAGACAATGACTACATTGTATTACTAGAGGATAAAATTGAAGATCTTCAACGAGGTAGCCGAAAATCTAACATCGAGATCAAAAACGTACCTAAAATAGGCAAAGAAACTAAGGACAGCTTGGTTAGAATGGTCTTAAATTTATCAAACCAGATTCACTCCAGTATAAAAGAAGATGATATTAAAGACATATTTCGAGTCCCAAGTAAGCGAGACAGCACTAAGAACGGCCCAATAATCTTAGAAATGGTGTCAACTATGAAAAAAAACAATTTTTTGAAAGCCGCTAGAAGTTTTAATAAGGAAACCAAGGATAAACTGAGTGCGAAGCATCTAGGACTTACCATTAGTGAAGACACCCCCATCTACGTGTCCGAACAACTAACCACTAAAGGTGCACGCCTTTTCTTTCTTGCGCGTGACCTTGCAAAGTCCAAGGATTATAAATATTGCTGGACCAACTACGGCCGTATTTATGTTAAGAAAGATGATGATTCACGTACACTATCAATTAACAGTGAGCTGCAAGTCAACAAACTTATGCAACAACAATGACTAGAGGAAATATCTGTTACTGTCTCTCTATTTTATACCTATTTATGTAAACTCTGTAATATAACAACTTCGAAAACTGTACCAAGCACTTATAGTCTAAATGTCTCACTAAAATGTAATAATTATATACACATTACGCGCACAAACACACCACTCTCTCACGCAATAATATTATCATCATACAAACTACTCTCTCACACAATCACCACACGTTATAATACTGCTACTCGCCCCCAAGTAATATTTATGGACCCATATATGTATTTTAATTTAATGACTGTGATTTGTAATTCATATCAACCCTATAATTATGGATAACATCCTTACTACTGTAACTGAAATCAGTCCTGGCTCTTTCCTCCATAGTGACTGAAAAAGTTGACAGTGGATCCAAGTGTCGGGCTATATTCCTAGATATCAAAAAAGCCTTTGATACGGTTTCTGTTCCTACACTTTTACACAGGCTTGAAAACATTGGTGTGAGGGGTACACCCCTAAAATTATTTAAAGAGTACCTTAGTGAGAGAAAGCATGTAGTAAAAATAGGTAAATTGACCAGTTCCGAAGAAACAGTCACTTATGGAGTGGGACAAGGTAGTGTGATCGGTCCAACGCTGTTCCTTGTTTATATGAATTGCCTCTGCGGCATGAGTATTGATAGAGCACACATCTTCTCTTATGCAGATGATACAGCCATTGTATTTTCCGGAGACTCATGGGACAGTGTTAAAAGATCAGCAGAAAAGGGGCTATCAACAATCGCTGCGTGGCTTGACAGTAATCTTCTAACCTTGAACATCAGTAAAACAAACTACATCTGTTTCACTATGTACGACCGTACTCAACCGCCTCATGATTTCCAACTTAAAATTCATAATCGCTGTAACCTATCAAACACCGACTGCCCCTGCTTGCCTATAGTCAAAGTAACTACCACAAAATATCTAGGTGTGATGATCGATCAAAGACTCTCTTGGCATACTCACTTAGAACTGATAATGAACAGACTACGAAAACTAATCTGGACGTTTAAAACACTCCGGCACGTAACCACAAAGCTTCTTCTTCAACAAATCTATGTCTCGCTGGCACAGTCAGTCATTTCTTACTGCCTTCCCATTTGGGGTGGAGCGACAAAAACAAAATTTTTGGAACTAGAAAGGGCACAGAGAGCTTTGATTAAAGTCATGCTTTTTAAACCCTACCAATTTCCTACTGAAACCCTTTACCTCTCTTCGAACCTCCTCACGGTAAGAAAACTGTATATTCTCCAAATTATATTAAAAAAACATAAATCCCTTCCCTTTGTTTCTTTTAAGCCTAATACCAGACGAAAGCGTAGAGTAGCTGCCTTAACAACAGTTAAAACAAAATTTGCTTCAAGACAATACGCAGTACAATCCTCACGCTTATATAACCTGCTAGACTCAGAAATAAGTATATATTCAATGACATCCCACGACTGTAAAAAAGCCGTTACTCAATGGCTATCAACCAAGAGCTACGAGGAAGTGGAATGCTTGCTTCATGTTGTCCAATAATCGAAAAGCAGTGGAGCAGACTCGAGCACAACAGATATACACACACCCATACATACACTCATACATACACACACACATATACACGTACATATCCACGCATACCTCACACACATACCTATACACTCACTGTGCGTTAATTTTCTTTTCTTTTATTTTTAATACTATGTTTCAAAATTATCTTAAGTTACTGACTAGATTTATATCATTTCATGACTAAATTTTGTACTTACATCCAAATTATTTCAATCATTTATTAAGTTGTGTAAATGGGAAGTGCGGATCATCCGATCACAAGCAAATCCTTGCTTAAAAGGATGTTCCAAATTATATTATGTAAAACCAAAAAGTGATGAAATAAACATTTTTATTATTTTTTTTATTATTATCGCGATACGTAATTCGAATTAGTAATTTGGCAATAATAATTGTGCTAGCTTTTCTATCGCTTTGCTTTTGCAAGGTACGTAATACCCGCCGCAGGTCGTTATGACCATAGTTATTTTATTTTTATTTTTTGTTGTTATACCGGCAACAGAAATACACACTCGCTGAAAATTTAAACTCTAGCTAATACGGGTTATGAGAAGCAGCCCGCTGACAGACAGACGGACGAAAAGCGGAGGCTTAGTACTAGGATCCCGTTGGCACCTTTCGGGTATGGAACCCTAAAACGGACGAAAAGAATGTCTTCTACAGTAAATAATAAATGGAGTTAGGTAATCTATACATATTTAAATTATTTTTGTAAAATATTTTCAAGAATGTATAACAAGTACTGAGGAATGTAGACTTACTATAGGGTTGTCAACGAATGTATATTTTTTGTGAGATAAAGAAAAAAATGAGGGAAAAAAAACATTTAAAATTTTGAAAATTGGAAGAATAAGCTATAGTCACACTGCGAAGGTTGGTTTGAGGTGCCGCGAGATAGAGAACTATGTAAGAACTTGGAGGAAAACCTTTTCCCAGCAATGGGACAGCTTAGGATAATTAAAAAAAAAGAATAAGCTGCATACATCGCGTACACATAATCAATCGTTATTATTTTAATACTATCTGCCGGATTGGCAGCGGCTCAAGACAGAACATCCTCGAGCCAATTGGGAAGCCCTCTGCCCAGTAGTGGAACAACTAACAGGATAAAAAAAATATATAAATTAAAAAACCACACGACTATTCACACAATTTCTCCACAATAAAATAAATAACTAACATTTTTTACAGTAAAAATTCCAAGAGATAACAGAACATTATATAAACGCTGTAGTTCCTTTGAATCCAATACATTTTACTTAATATTATAATTGGAAGTAATTATAAATATTATAATGAAAATTATATATTTAGTAGTTATTTTGTTGGTGATGTGGGCCAATGCTGCTGAAGATTCTTGGGATTCCCTGGATTTCTATGAAGAGAAAAATCTCGAGAGTAAGAATATATTATTTTATCATAACTTTGCAACTTTTTTTACTGTGTTATCTCTTAGTAATGTAACGCTTAAAGTGCACAATCGGTGAACCCGCCTTTAACTTAGCTAAGGTCAACTTGCACGAAAAAAGTAACTCCAGAGTAAGTTGCAACACGAGGTTAAATTGACAATATTGTATGACAAACTGTCAATTTAACCTCGTGTTAGCATTTACCTCAAAGTTACCTCTGCGTAAAAAAGTTAACCCAAGCTTGTTGAAGGTAGCCTAAGACAACTACAGAATTACTGTGTGTGTGTATTATTACAAAATAATGGTGGAAAAAAAATAGTTTTTTTACATATTTGTATATTTAAAAATGTTATATTATGTTTTTTTAAAAAACGACGTATAAAAAGCAGCATTTACTTGCGTATAAGAAGTAACGAAAATGGGTGCTTATATTAATATTGCACTAACGAAATTTTTAAACATTTAAATATTTTTTTATAACTTTCGCGAGGCGAATATATAATAATTTTAAAACTAACGCTGCCCCCCGCGGTTATAATCGCGTAAGTAGTCCCCGTACGCGACTATTTCCAATGTTTTTTATAGTTATTCTGCTATTCGGGGTGGAGACGAATCCAATAAACCAAAGATTATGAAAATCGGTCCACCCGTTCTTGAGCTATAAATGGTGTAACTAACCCGAATTTGTTTTACATATACAGATGATTTTGACAGTTTACTGACGCTCATTCTCGGTATCGCCCGACTAGTTTTAGACTCAATAAGAGTCCTTAATCATGAGTTGACGCAAATTAAGGACTCCTATATGCTCGTAAACTCTTAACTAATTATTCTAGAACATTTTTTACAATTTCTTAAAACTCTTCGTGAAATAAAGGTAAATAGATCAGATAATCGCAGTGACTTCTATCCTGGCTTTTGCTTGTTATTTATTCATCTTAAGAATAATTATATAAAGTATATTTTGTTTCAGAATATGATGATGAATGCTCTTCGGAAGATTCGTCTAGCGACTCTTCTAGTGATTCATCTACCAGTTCATCTAGTGGTTCATCTACCAGTTCATCTAGTGATTCATCCACCAGTTCATCTAGTGATTCATCAAGCGACTCATCTAGTAAAAGAAAACATAATGATTGCAAGAACTGCACCCGAGATATATGTTGTTACTACTTATGTTATTATAAATACGGACAATATGGCCTCTGTTCCAAAAAAAAGAAGGGTCATTGCGAGTGTGCTTGTTAAATACTATCAAAAACTACCCTTAAAGCAATATCACACAAGCGTTTGTTTAGCTTAGGCGTTACCAGAAGGATTCTGTTACGATATCGTCACAAATATTTAAACCAAACGTATAATATCGGCGATAGCGTGTCCATGTCGAGATGATAACGCCCTATCAATACTTTTATAATATACACATGCCCATCATTGCAACTCCTGTAAGCCAGGATCTACAATGATAACCAATGAATACCACCAAAACAGTAAAGCTCGGTGTGTCCCAGGGAAACGATTGACTGTCTTGGAACCCGCAACGAAATTAATCAGAAGTAGTAAATAGGAGGAGTGGGAAAAAATTGTTTCCACTTAATACTAATACCAATCAGTTAAAACTTTCATAAGTCGATTCAGTTGGAACGATGTGGCGTTGCGGATGTGTACAATACACATCCGCAACGCCACATCGTTCCAACTAAGCATCCTACGGCAAAAATTGCTTGAGTGATAAAGCTTTTATCTAACCCTATTATGGTGCAAAGGATGTATTATCTAAAAGGCATTTTAAAAAAATCTGCATTAAAATAAATATATATTGAGCTTTCTATTTTGATTATTTACAACATTGGAACATATTCTTTGTTAAAATTTAATTAAATAAATATATTTCTAAATTATTCTTTCTTTCATTTGCGGTTCAATAATTTTTATTTCGGACAATTTTGTTTTAGAAATGGGAAATTATATGGTCGTCCTAAATAGGAAAACCTTTTAACTAGTTGTCAATAAATTTTAAATATGCGCTCAAATAAAATGTACATTATGCACATATTTGGAAGCACAAAAATGTATACTATAACTTAGGTATGGTTTAGTTAGAAGTCTGATCCAATTATAAAAATAAATTAAGTATTTTTCTAAACTTATAATAAAGTAAATTTTACCATTTTCCAGGATTCTCCAGCAAACCAGTGGAGGTGGATGTAGGCAAACATTGCAACCCTAAGAAGTGTTGCAAGCAATGCAAGAAGCAGAACATCGACAGAGGATACTGTCTCAATGATAAATGTTTTTGCTACGATTGTAAATGATGCATTCAATAAATAATTATTGAGTCTGGCAGACCTTTAATTTTTATTTGTGGTTTATACTACTATCCTACTAATTTTGTTATTGAGTATTTAACAAGATTTTTTATATTTCGTTTAAAAAAATATTACAATCTATGTCGATTTGTAAAAAAGGCAGATTAATTACTATCATATTGAACTAATTACAATCATTTTAATATTGCTAATTAAACAGAGAGAGCTATAACAAAATATGACGTCACTATTGTTTTCTCCATACTAATCAGGGGCTGCCCCGTACAAGTCATCGTTTTGCGAAAAAGAGATGGAACATGTGTCACCTACTAACTTTAAAAGCTTATATCTTTTGCATTCATGTACATTGTTTTAATGTTATTTCGCAGACCTGCTTTAATTTAATACTATTAATAGAAATATTTTAAATAAATAAATAATTCGATAGTAGTCAAATACCCAATTGTACATTAAAAAAACATGTACAAAGAACATCCAGATTTGGGACGAAAATGCGCAAGTCGAGTAGCTTTTGGTGTGGTGAACATTAGGCTATTTCATCAAACGTATTTTGAATGATGATGTTTTTGTTGGAAAGTTAAAGTAAAGTCCTTTTCAATAGAATTAGTATGTTAGGTATACAATCCACCATGTAGATGTTATTAATGGATGAATAACAGCAATTTTTTTATGTTTAATAGTTTGTTTGTGAATTTTTCGTCATGAAATACAATCATAGGATACTTATATATATATAAATTAAATACTACAAAGTATACCATATCGGTCTTCCTTTCTATCTTAAGCATCTTTTAACTATTTAAAAGAAAAAAATACCTCCAATTTCTGAAACATTGATCAACACAAAAATGTGCTAATCACCTGTCAAACCTCATGGTAAGTCTTTTGGTCAACCAATCACAGTCGTGATGTGACAACAGGTTAAATTAATTAGCCTTTCAGTAACCAGGGGATGGAATTTGTGTTTGTTTCTATTCTATACATTTTTTATTGAAAAGTAACACAATTTAGTTACCTGTTGCACTGTATGAAGACGAGGTTCCATATCTCGGTGAGTGATCCGTCCAAGTTGACGTAGTGTATCTCGGTGCAAGGCCCGCAAGGCCCCGTCGTGCCCATCTCCCAGAAATTGTCCTTAGAAGGCATGGCTTTCAGCCTGCTCTCCGGTACACTAGAAAGAAAAGAGATTGTTTTTATTTATTTTATGTAGTCAGAAGTACACATACAGGGTGTTTAAACTGAGTAAAATAAAAGTGAAAATAAAAACTATCTGTAGGCTAAACTATAATATAATAATATATATATAATAATTGATTTTCAGTGTATAGCCCGAAAATAGACCTAGAATATGTACTGTAAAGGAAATCACAAAAAACACAGATGAGGCTATAACTTAAAAAACAATAATAACACATACCCAATTTCCTTCCAAATATCCCTGCACTCTATATCAGGCTTGAGACCCATGGCAGCATCACCAGAGAAGTAAGTCACCACCAGGTTTTCTGGTTTCAGCCGATACGGACCGAGCAGAAGGTCCCACGCCATTTTACATGCTTCTCTCTAAAATAAATAAGATTAAAATATGTAAAAAGATCAATCTTTTAAGATTGTTGTTTTATTTTATTTATTTATTGCTGTTTGGAGCCTGTTATGGTAACTGGGCATGCTTTCTTCAGGTTTGAAAAAAAGATAAATAAAAATTGGGCAATTACTTTAAATACACAGCAGAGATGCTGAAAAATCGAAATTGAAGTTATGTCCTGTCTTCAAAAAGACTCATCATAAAGAATATAACATTTAAAAGCTACAAGTTCTATATTATATAAATATAAAGTTTTGTTAACTTAGATTACAAAATAAATTTTAAGAAGTCATCTTGCGATTGGAGTATTCAGCTCCTCCTGCAAGTCCGGCATTACAACTTATGAAGTAGGAATGGCTCAAAAACGGCGCACTGACGGTTCATGCTCATCTCGGTACAGCATTAGCAGAGCTATTATTCTACTTTTTTAACAGGCATCATTATTAGCAACTTTGTTCAAAACATGTTAGTAATTAAAAACAAACCTTATAATAATCACCAAAGGACCAATTGCCGAGCATCTCAAAGAATGTGTGATGGTGTCCATCTGTCCCCACCACATCCAAGTCATTGTGCTTGCCTCCCACTCTCACGCACTTCTGAGAGTTCACGGCTCTCGCACAAGGCGCCGCTACCTTACCCAGGAATACTCCTTTGAACTGAAATTTACAAACAAATTTGTGAGGAGTATTTTTTACCTATTTTAAGTTCTATCTTGTTTTAATCTTTGGAACTTTTACTTTCTATAACATATTTTATCAAATGTATCTCAGTATTAGTTGGACATCAACTGATTTTATATTGTGTCAACACTGAACCTTACATATAGTAATATTATAATTGAGAAAGTAACTCTGTTTGTTTTTACGGTATTTTTTATGGTGATACCACTGAACTAATTTTGATGACACTTGGTATGGATTTTTTTCTTGACGCTAGGATCCCAAGACAGCACTTACTATACATACTACTGTTACTTTTTTCTA
Organism: Diachrysia chrysitis; assembly: GCA_932294365.1. Lineage (NCBI taxonomy): Eukaryota > Metazoa > Arthropoda > Insecta > Lepidoptera > Noctuidae > Diachrysia > Diachrysia chrysitis. The sequence goes on along the minus strand of OW028661.1, from coordinate 10,184,231 downwards.
CAACAACCAACACCCACACTAGCAGAGCTACAAGCAACAGGTAGTAAAGAAACATTATTGTACCTTTATATAAAATTGTTTATTAATAAATTAAAGAAATAAAAAAAATAGAATTGCTTCTTTTTTATGTCAAAAGGCTGATATTATTATAATTCTACCATAGTGCTTAGATATATTTTATTTAACAAGCAGGTTTCATTTATCATATGATTTTTGTTTAATGTTTATGTTAGCATGCATTGCAAACATTGTTATTATAATGCACATTATATAAACAAACAATTATGGCTATATCAATTATGATAAATGTAACATTAAACAAATCATAATTAATATATGCTATAATACAAAAACTAATGTGTAAATGTATTTCTTTAGCTTTATGTTCTAAAAACTATTTATAATTTTATTTATAGCATAGGTATTATTAATTAAGTCCTGGCTTATTTACAAATAAACCTTCAAATAATAAAAGTAGATTTGACAATATCCTTGTGTTAGAAACAAGTAAAAAAGCAATTAAATTAATAATCATGAAGTATTTAAAAACTTAATTTGTTTTTTATTATACTATAATTATTTGTGTAGGTAGATGTTGTTCGTTATTATAGTTGCACAAATAACAATAGTTTTGTACAACTTTTAAGCGCTAAACGTAAATTTTTGCAGACAGTACAGCGATGTTATTCGTAAATATACATTCGACTTTATGTTAGCTTACCTGGTTCATACCAGCATTCACAAAAGGCACACTGGGATCATATAGGGGGACCACAGAGCTGGATTTAATACGCTTATGACCATGACTCTCCACAAAATAGTCTATAAAAGTGTTTCTTATAAAACTGCTCGTAGACTTTAAACGAATCCATGGTTTGTGTAAAATACCACTTTTCACCGGTGCCCGCAGCATTTTAGGTTATGGCACAGTTACAGCCCTTTGAAAAAAAACTATAAATTGACGTTAATATGATATTAAATCTTATTTCCAAAATATTCTTCGAGACGTATTGCAGTTTAGGACTTTCGTTGTAAAATTTGCACAAATTCGGCGATCTCTGTCATCTGTCATGAATTACGATTGACAAAATTGACATTAAACATTTGACAGTGACAAAATAGTGTTTTCGTTTGGAAAATTTAAATCCGGCCAAATACATATACCTAGCCAAGTTCATTGATTCAACCTTTATGATAACAAGGTCATACCGAAAGTCGACATTTTTATGTTTTTTATTGGTATTGATATTTGTGTTGATGTTATTCTCATATTATCATTACCGTTAGCCTTATCAGCCTAACAACGGGGATAGTTTATTAAACCCATGACTTACGCAGTGTCATAACATACTTTATTTGCATTCGATGGCTGTAATAATTTTGTTTCAACAGAACGTACTTATTTAATAAATATTTAAAGATTACAACCTATACACTTTCAATAAATATCAGCATGATTAGATTACAAAAAGCCAGCTTATGTTAGAAACCACATTATCGCCCTGGCTAGTTGACTACGTGGCAAGAACAACTTTGGTAGCCCTATTTAATTTAGATTTTTTTTATACATTATTAGATTTTTTTATTTATTTATGGTTTTATTTGTTTATTATTGTTCATTTAAATGATTTTTAATAGAAAAGAGCAAACTGATATGTAATCACATCACTTTTGATTTCGATTGATTTCTGATTTGAATGACAGCAGGCCCAGGCAGAAGTTTGACGGCTAATAAGATACAGTACAGGTTCTGAAAAAGGAAATTTCGAGCAAAATAATGAAATAAATTTATTTAATACGCAAATTGCTAAATAAATTTTGTACACGTGTACGTTTGCTAGAGGTAATATTTAATAGTTCTGTTTCACAACAAACATCAGTTTGATTACAAAAATAGTGTTATTATAGGATAGTGTAAGGACACGTAAGTCGTTTGGTCCGATGCGTGTTAATAAATTGAAATTATGAAGCGGTTTCAACTGTATATCTTGTGTTTATGTGTTATACTATCGTCCGCGGAGTTATTGGGTCCCGAAACTCGTAAGAAAACTGAGAAAGATGATGAAGAGGAGCCAGCGGAAGGTACGGATAGCAAATACGATCGAGTCAGTGCCGAATACTTTAAAGAGCTAAAGGATGCCATGAACAGGGAAATAGTGAATCTTCAGGAGTATACAGACGCCCTGAGGAGTTCTAAAGACGTGCCTAAGGAAGAAGAAACCAATAAAGGTAAATATTAAATTTTATTTGTCAGCGTACTTACCCCTAGTATTATCTCAATAATGCACATAAGTTGGCGTTTGTTGGTTGAGGCTTATGCATAGCAGTGGGTTACAGGAAAGCTAGTGACTGTAATGCTATGTCTAGTTAATTATCTAAGTAGTATAATTCTTAGTGCACTCTAGAATTAATTGAAAACTTTCCCCATTTGTAATTTAAATGACATCTTTAGTAAACTATTGTCTATAAATTTAGTGATCTACCAATAAGAACAGATAACATCAGTGTATTATGCTATAAACATGAAATGTCTATTAAACTTAATTAATAAATCATTATGAATATGCACTTACTTATATTTAGTTAACTTTATATCTGATAGCTTTATTTAACATTGTCTCTTTAAATCCTTTTAAAGCCAAACATGACTCAGTTACATTTAAAAAATTGTCAAAAAAACATCATCTCCCTGCCCTGTTTCCAATTATTTGGGGTTGGTGCAATGCATATTTGGCTTGAATTCATCTCTACTTCCCCTACACTCCACTATCAAAAACTCCTTTCATTCTCACATCATCTATATAAAAAGTATTAAAAATTAAGTCATGCAAAAACAAAAAAAAACATAAATAATTAAATACTAATAAATCTGTTTCTTGCTTTTTTATTAAGCTACTTCCTTCCTTACTTCGCATTCTTCCAAATTTATTGAAAGTGATTTTTTAATTGTGCCTCCATTTGTCGATCTTTGATGTTGATTGTAATAAAAATCTTTTAATTGCAGATAGTCATTTAGATCAGATGGAGTACACTTTGAAGTTGCTCAAGAAGAGTTTCCTCAGGCACTCGGATTCAGCCTGGATCCATGACCCTAAGACTGGAGAACACGCTGATAACGAAATTGAGGTAAAGTAATTTATTCATAAATTAATTAAACATTTTGTATAACTGAACCAGTAGAAGATATACATAAGGATTGATACATATCTGTATCAATTTATATTATTTTTGCATTAGCTGTAACAGTAAAATAAGAAACTTTGTTTTTTTATTGTTGGTTTTTTTTAAATGAAGGCTATTTTGAAGTGTTAGTTAGACACCAACACTGCAACACACAAGCCTCTTTTAACACCTGGTCAACTCAGGTATTAAAAGAGGCTTTCCCTAATAATGGAAAGATTCAATTCATTAGTCAGCCAACTTTCAAGTACTTCTATCTAATTAGTTTTTTAAATCAAGGCTATATCAGTCTCCTGATAACATATTTTATGATATGTATTGATTGAAAATAGAATGCTACTGTGATTTAGCAATTATTCAGTTTGTTTGTGCTATGTCCAGCAGTAGATCAAAGTAGGCTGAGTTATTACCTAATTTATTGAGGTACTTTTCATGGGCTCGAGACTTACAGACAGTTGAGAGTGATTTAGTTTTTCTAAAAGTTAAAAATCGCAGGTCATCAAATTTTTTTATGAAACTTGATCCTTAAGCTCGAATACTTACTACTATGGTCAAAAGTAGTATGTTACTATAATTGTAACACTGTGAGGTAATCATCAGTCTTTGTTTTTTTTTCTCACACAAAAAAGAGAAAATTTATTTCATCACACATGATACAAGCTTTGCTTAGGTTCGGCGTAAAAGGGGCACCGGTGGCTAGCGACAGTGACTTAACACACTTTTTCATATATTTGTCTGCTGTAGCGAGTGGCCGCCACCGGCTGCCCGTGTGCGGCGCGCCTATAGTTGGCGTGTTAATAGTCGCTATTGCTGGCCACCGATGGCTGTGGTCGAAGGCCAGGTTGCGCCGAACCTTAGTATTTGTCTTAATTCAAACGTGTCCCTAATTTATAATACTTTACCTTGCATAAGTCAATGTTTATTTTTATTGATCTCCACCCCCATTCACTGTGAGAGGTATCATTAATATTGCAGAAATAAAAATAAATCTATCTTGTTTGGTTTTTTATACAGAAGTTAGAAGAAAACCCGCAAGATATTCTAGATATGCTGCCTCCTTTGCCTGAGGAAGTAGAACCAGCGTTATCTCCTGAGTTAATAGCAGGTATAAAACTTCACCAATTTCTAGAAGAGAGTAATAATTTATTTAAATTATAACTACAGTAGTATTTATTTATATAGAGATTTTGTTATATTGCTAAACAAAATTGCAAAATTTGTCTAACAAATCATTATTTAAATCCCTAGCTAAAGATATGTATGATTTCGCCATGGCGAAGTTAAACCGTCGTTCGCCCGACCTTCGTGGCGCCATCCTGACGATCAAGAATGCGGCTGACATGGGCTACGTGCCGGCCAAGATCAAGCTGGCCTGGTCCTATCTCTTTGGGGAAGGCGTCGAGTTAGACCTCGATAAGGCTAAGAAGATATTTGAAGTGTTAGCTGAAGAAGGAAACGCTGATGCTCATGCTGTAAGTCTTTTTATTCACCTTAACAACCTTCATCATTTCACTATTGAGCAAATATTTTGATTATCATATATGACTCTATCTACACATTTTAAAGCGTATATACCGGTGTCAGGTAACCTAAATGCAGACTTATCCAAGCTAAGAATAAACCGCCACAAAAGTAGACACCTTAACTGACCGGACTTAGGTTTACAGGGGACTACGCAAAGTATTCGCACTGCACAGCAGTAAATCTATTGTATACATATAAATAAGGTTCTGTTATAATGGGGTTATAATTTCCCAGGGTATGGGCTTCCTATACGCGACCGGAATCGCAGTCCCAGTGTCCCAGGCTAAGGCCCTGGTACACTACACGATGGGCGCGCTCGGCGACAGCGACTACGCGCAGATGGCGCTCGCCTACCGCTACTGGAGCGGCAACACCGTGCCAAGCTCCTGTCCCAAAGCTATGGACTTGTATATGAAGGTGGCTTCTAAAGGTACGTTATTAACATGTTATACGATGGGTGCCAGATTCCTGCTAGAATATATCCCCCCTCTTTTAGGTCCCGAAATCGACGCCATCAGGGCTTCATGCTCCATCTTTAATTATTTTAATGGCTAATGCATACCATACTTAGTAAGATATTTCTGTTTAGTCGCAAGCCAGGTAACATTCAGCGGCGGGCCGGCTATCCAGCGCACGCGGCTCATCGACGAGGCGGAGGGCGGCGGGCCCGGCACGCTCGACACCGACCTCATCGAGTACTACCAGCTGCTGGCCGAGAAAGGCGACGTGCAGGCCCAGGTATACACCATACACCACCCACTCACACACACGCATGCTCACACACACACACACACACAAACGCACTCCCACAAATGCACATAGATCACACGAATGTATGATATACGCAGGTAACATTCTGCCCGCCGAGCTTGCTTTAGCGAATCCGGGACTCCTGCAAAGGCAAGGACGGGACCGGGATGTTTTTGGTCGGTGCAAGTCCGACATATCCCCACGTCGTGCACTCGGCATGGGTTAAAGTCACCAGATTTTCACCCCGTAAAAAAAATGTAACATTCTGCGCCTGATCTCTCTCCGGTTGTGTTGGTCTACCGTCCTATCAGACTATGAGTGCTAGGGGTAAACCTGTAATTTGCAACTGTGTTCGCATACTAATGCACTAAAATAAATTACTTTATCTATTTTGTGTTGTTGACGAAATTCTTATGTTCTCTTTTATATCCACAGATTGGGTTAGGTCAGCTTCACTTCCAAGGTGGTCGTGGAGTGACGTTAGACATCGGACGCGCGTTACACTACTTCCAACAGGCAGCTAAGGCTGGAAATTCTGTCGCCCATGCCTTCCTCGGCAAGGTACGTAAAAAATCCAGATGGATATGATTACATTAATTTTGACTATCCCCAGATATATTTACGTATAAAACACGTATAAACGACGTTACATATTCATGCGACTAATTGCACAATAGCCGACTAGTTTTGAAATAGACCAGGGTATTTAGGATTTGTAACTCGTGAATACAGTCGTTTAAATTATAAATTTTAATATTCAATTATTTTTGCCACATTTATTCAGTAATGCCCCACTAGTTTCGAACTAGACCGAAACAATTTTTTTTATTACTCTGCTGAGAAACAGATTTAAGAGTAACACTAAAGTTTATGACAATTTGTCTCGAATATACCTCGTCGAATGTAATGGTATTAATAGAAATCTATACTAATATTATAAAGCTGAAGAGTTTGTTTGTTTGAACGCGCTAATCTCAGGAACTACTGGTTCGAGTTGAAAAATTATTTTTGTATTGGATAGTCCGTTTATTGAGGAAGGCTATAGGCTATATAATATTGCGCTTCGACCAATAGGAGCGGAGCATTAATGAAAAATGTTGCAAAAATGAAAAACCGTTGAAACTAAAACACGCGAACAAAGTCGCGGGGGACAGCTAGTTAAAAATATGATTAGCGTCGGTTACTGCATAGCAACAAAAAACAGGTCATAGATAACATATTCGTTTGGTACTCCCTATAGATCTATCTAGAAGGCGGTGATGGTATCAAGGCAGACAACGAGACAGCGCTGCGGTATTTCCGGAAGGCGGCCGAACAGAACAGCCCCGTGGGCCAGAGCGGGCTGGGGATCATGTACTTACAGGTAAATCAACGCTGAGAAATACTGTCGAGGTTTTCAAGAAATTAAAATTGAATTTATCACTTCACCTTATCTAAATAGACCCCCGGTTACCGAAACGTTGATCAATACAAAAATTAGTTAATCACCTGTCAAACCTCATGTTAAGCGCTGTGATTGGTGGTTAGTATTTTGTTCAACCAATCACAGTCGTGATCAGTTGATTTGACAACAGATTAATCTGATCTGCCTTTCAGAATCTGGGGGAGAATATATCATCATCTTATTTTTTCTTTTTCCGACATTTTCAGGGCTATAACAGATTATCGTTAATCATGATTATTAACTATGCACGGATGGCCAAGTTTAGGTTAACACGCCAACTAACGCTGCGCGAAGTAGCGGGTTCGGTCCTCGCATGGATGCATTTTTTTTTTTTTTTGAATTCGTGGAATGCACATTACAAGCAATCTTGTTAACCCCTCCAACTAAGCTAAATATGCTTGTATCTGAAGTGGGTTCACGTCAATAGTGTAATGGGTGGGGATCGAACCTGCGACATCTCGATCACAAGGTGGTCACCCTGACCATTAGGCTATTGCCGCTTTATTTGTACTACAATTGTTTGATTCAAGTATGAGTGTTCTTTGTGCATATGATTTGAATGTTTATAAACGCCAAATTATGTGATGACTACGTAAAACAACCGAGTATTGGACATCAGACACACCCAGTATGTGGATGCAATTTATTTTTATCTATTTGGGATTATATTTGAACAGGGTCGCGGCGTACCTAAGGACACGACAGCAGCTTTCAAGTACTTCACAATGGCTGCCAATCAAGGATGGGTAGAGGGCCAACTACATCTCGGCTTTATGTACTTTGGTAAGTGTTATTAAAACAAATAGATTATTATACAGTATGTAACAAAATCACTGCCCATAAAGGCGTATTCCTGGTTCAACATTAGTACTAGAAAAAAATGTCTCGCTCTTTTATTTTAATTTAATTATATTCACCGGAGAACAATAATAATCTCAAATCCATTCAATAGTTAAATATATGTGTACGCAGTACGATGGCGAAAAATACTCATAAGGTTTTTGTAGCATGCTGTATTTCGGAAAAAATGTCGATGACAATATTGTTGGTAAAACTCGGTGCGACTGAAAGTTCATTCAAATATGTATGGAGCGTTTGAAAACTGCACAAAATATATCCGTCCTTCTGACGCAATCAGATAAAAATAATACAAACATTTGGCGAAGTCGGTCGATAAAATTGGACTTGCTTGCGCAATTGCACAAGTTAAAACGTAGTTGTAGTTCTGGCTTGTATATACCGAAACCGGAAATATTGAATTTTTTGAAAATCTAAATATTCTGAATATTTTTTGCGCCAGACGGACTTGCTTTCGAGTTGCTGCACCATTGTATAAGATATAATATGTACTTTTTTATTATTTGTTGTAAGGATATGAATACACACGTTGTGGAAACCCCCTTATCCTCGAAAGCTAAACGGAGCTGTTTGTAAGCATCGACATTCCAGCGATTTATGTCATTCTATCGACGCTTCCATACGTGTCCTTGTCAACACGTCAATCCGATGTTATCATGGAAATAGTACTTATAAAGGGCCAAGAGTTATGCATTGAAATAAAAAAATAAATAAACGGATTCTGTCGCGGTTTTTACCAGGAAATTTTTCAATATTCCTGTGTTTGTATCAACCAGGCGGTATCGGCGTCCGGCGCGACTTCAAGCAGGCCAACAAGTACTTCTCGCTGGCGTCGCAGACGGGCCACGTGCTGGCGCTCTACCACCTCGGCCAGATGCACGCGCAGGGGCTCGGCGTGCTGCGCTCCTGCACCACCGCCGTCGAGGTAACTACTACACAAACACTGTTACTGGGCAAAATGTAAAATATCATCCGTTCCAGATGCAACCCTGATGCTGACCACAATTTCCAGACATGAGGGATCGACCAGAGAGAGATGGAAAAGGAACTTCGTACCGCCTAACAGTCGATTATTTAATTTTTCTCTCCGCAAGAACCATCCTCGTACTTCAAGGAATATTCTAAAAAAAGAATTAGCAAAATCGGTTCAGCTGCTCTCGAGATTTGTGCAGCGATTCATTTTTATATTATAGATATCTTTACACGGTGACGAAAAACGCTCTTTGGATGTTTTGTTTTACTTTTTTTTGAATTTTCTTAGAAATTATAACTGCCTTTTAATTATATGTGTATGATAGTTGTTCAAGAACGTGTGTGAGCGCGGGCCGTGGGGCTCGCGGCTGATGCTGGCGCACGCGGCGTGGCGCGCGCGGGACTCCGACTCCGCGCTGCTGCAGTACCTAGCGCTCGCTGAGCGCGGGTACGAGCTTGCGCAGACCAACGCTGCCTTCCTACTTGATAATGGTAAGTAGTGTTTGTAAGTGTAAACTTCCAGGCAGTGATCTCGGTAGCTTACTTGGTAAAGGGACTGGCGCGTCAAGCCAGTCGTCGCAGGTTCGAGTCCTGCCTGAGGTTTAAGTTTTTCCTTCTATTATTTGTATTTAATGGGCCTGTTTCCTATTTTTTTTTTTAATGTCCGTCTTGGAGATTAATTAATTTTATTGGACACGTATTTTTTCTTTTTTCCTGCAAACAAAAAATGATCAAAATACAGAGAACTGAAGTTACGCGTGACGTCACTCCTCGCTACGATTTTTAGCGAGGCGTAGCGTCATAAGCCCCCACTCCGAAACTTTAAAGCGGTGTATCTTTGTATTTTTTTATTGTTTTGATAAAAGAAAAAATACGTGTCTAATATTTTTTTATTATCTAACTGACGGACTAAATAGATTTTAACTTTTCATACCCAGGAAACATCCCTATTACAACTATTCGCTCCGCATGCGTTAAGGCGTAACAAATAATTAAAATAATAAGTGTAAATGTTATGTAAAAGATAAATAAAGCTCTATTGCACATCATAGTGGAGTAGGTTCATGAAATTTCTAGTTTTAGCAGCAAAATTTAGACAATTTGCTGTTTAGTCGTATTGGTTTAACTAATGCGACTTTTAAAGATGACGTAATTTACATATTCATTTATATTCCGTATGCAAACATCAGCCATATCCGAACAACAAATTCATTTAATGTATGAAAATGATTTATCTAGCACATTTAATGGGAAAACTCGACTAGTTTTCATACTAGTGTTTGACTAGTTTCTGTCTAAAATTCCGTTAGTTTCAAACTAGGTTTCGGCTTAACATAGTTTGAAACTAATAGAAACCCACAATTATTGCTCCACCATTTCTAAATCCTTCTCGGACTAGTTTCACACTAGTCTCGGACTACTTCCACACTAGTCTGGGACTACTTCCACACTAGTCTGGGACTAGTTCCACACGAGTGTGGGACTAGTATCCCAGCAGTCGGGGGCTAGGTTCCTGAGGAGTGTGTTGCGTGCAGGCGAGGTGCGGCTGTTCGACAGCGGCGAGCGCTGGGCGCGCGCGCTGCAGCTGTGGGCGCGCGGCGCGGCGCAGGGCTGCGGCGCGGCGCGCGTCAAGCTCGGCGACTACCACTACTACGGGCTCGGCACGCAGCAGGACCTCGAGGCCGCCGCCTACCACTACAGGTACTGCCACTAGTGTGGGATTGGTGTTTGCATTGTGGCCACGACGATACAAAAGATATATGGCCTTATTTATAAAAATCTCGTCGATAGTTAGCAATTGATTAGCAGATGCTTATTTTAATTTTTCTACAGAGAATTTGAATTTAGAAGTTTCTTAGCAATTGCTTAACACCGTCGAGTTTTTTTATAAATAAGGTCAATAATTTCTACAAAAAAGATGAAAAATATATAGAGTAATAATTAGGTATACTACATAAAAGCAATACGAATTGTTGTAAATGTGTATATGACGTGGCATGTACTGGAGCAGAATAGCGTCGGAGCAGCTGCACAACGCGCAGGCCACGTTCAACCTGGGCTACATGCACGAGCGCGGGCTGGGGCTGGCGCAGGACGCGCACCTGGCCAAGCGCTGCTACGACCTGGCGGCGGACTCGTCGGCCGACGCGCGCCTGCCCGCCGCGCTCGCGCTCGCGCGCCTCAACGCCGCCACCGCGCTGCAGAACATACTCGACGTGAGTCCTAGCCTTATTTTTTATGACTTCAACCCACGCCGAGGGCACGACGTGGGGGTATGTCGGACTTGCACCGACTAAAAACACCCTGGTCCCGTCATTGCCTTTGCCGGAGTCCCGGGTTCGCTAAAGCATGCTGGGCGAGGCTCCGGTGAGACGTGAGTCCTACCCTACTTTAACTTCTCAGCTTATGATTGAAGACTCCACTGACTTCGTGGTCAACGAAAGCAAAATTAAACTTTTTTTTAACGATTGTAGTTGATAAAGGTCACAAACATTAAAAAAAAGTTCAAAAAAAAAATATATCCTTAAATAAAAACTTAGATCTAGCCCTCCCTTGCTGGTTTTGCCAAATTAAGATTGGTAGCAACACACTAAGTCAAGGTCAGCCCCCACAGGGGGTGCCCTTGGTGAACGTTGCTGACGTAGTAAGTTTTTCTATTGCTCTGGCTGGAGGCCCTTAAGGTTCTCGCCAAAATTCGGGTAAAGCAGTCAAAATCTGCGCTCAAGCTAACTGCGTAAATCACTTAAAAAAAAAAACACCAAACTTAAAGTAACAATAATTATCAGTCTTTCTTCCAGAGTCCTTTAGCGGTGATCTTCCTGTCGGGCGAGTCGACTCTACTGTCTAACTGGGACCTGTACCTCATCACGGCCCTGCTCGGAGCCCTGGGGCTCGTGGTGTACCTGCGGAGGCCGGCGCCGCAGCCCGCCAACTAAGTGAAGTGTGTGACTGATAGTTTGTATATACAAGTTAAATAGATGATGTAAATAAAATGTGATGTTTATTTAATCTTAAACGCCGTTTTTTTTGGTAAAGTACTTGTCCATACATTTTGGTTTTTGCCGAAATATAAAAAAAATTTTTTATGAAATCTTTTATACATAGCTATAAGCAGTTGCTGTGGTAATAATAATTACTCTATTCTTTAACTAGTATATGAAAATTCAATTATATATGTATAGTACAGTTGTAACTGTGTGTGTCACAAAAGAGCTACATGATATCGTTGTCTCTGTCTAACCGACCGTGAATGCGTACTACCATCTCGTTCAAACTATCACATCATTCCCTTCTCTAACTGTTCAATCTTCCTCGCGATGTCATCCGCTGAGAACGCATAGTCCACCATTTTCTCTTGCTTTATTTCATCTTTTTCTTTTGAGGACTTCTGTGAAATAAATATAAACAATTATTAAATAAATAGCTAAAGGTAGAAATTATTTCATTTATGCGATTTAAAGAACTGCGACTAGTAGGAATAGTGATTCTTGCTCAGCAGTGAGCTTCGAATATGAGCATAATAAGTACATCATATTTCTGACGATCTCCGTGATCGACTGTGTGTGTCGTACACACCAGCTTACAAGTTGTCGCCAGCTCTGAGGTCTCGGGTTCGATCCCCGGACGGGTCTGTGATCGACTGTGTGTGTCGTACACACCAGCTTACAAGTTGTCGCCAGCTCTGAGGTCTCGGGTTCGATTCCCGGACGGGTCAATGTAGAAAACCACTTTTCTGTTTGCGGTACTTTCGCTTCGTTGTCCCTGATTCCTTAACACGTTGCTTGTGTTATGTATAGCTATTTACTTTGGGTTCAAGACAAAGTAAGTAATGTTGTCCACATTTATTTACGTACTATTTATTTTTGTACATTTTGGAAAATAAAGTGGGACAACTAATTTCATTGAGTTAAGAATAGTAGAATACCATAACCTGGTGCCACTTACGCCAATAAAATCTGACACAAAGCTTTTCTACTATTTTCTATACATATTTACAATACTATACGCTAAGAAAGTAAGCAGAAAGTTGTAACGTATGAAATGAAGAACTTATACCCAACATTGGACTACCTATACATACAAGGATCAAATACGTACCCAGAACTGAGCGTACTCTGGCGACACCGCTTGTAAATACGCAATCTTATCTTCCATTTCCTTCAACCGTTTGTAAACGTCCTTGGAGACGGGGCCAATGTTTAAGTATTTCTCTATGGCCACCACTCGCTCGGCTATGGAGGACGGTAGGCCACTCGTGTCCGTTGTCTCTGGTTCGAAGTGAGCTGCCGTAACTGTTTGGGGACCCCATTCGTTGTGAACCTTTCTAACTAAAACAAGGAAGAACATATTAAATCGTAAGTAGGTATACGACTCCGGACTACGTTGTATTACATAAACTTAATTTTTTATACAAAGCAAAAAATCTGATATGTATGTTATGTGTTTTTTGGCGTTTATTTCTCCATTTTAACAGCATAAATCTTGTAAGATGGTGCGGAACCTTTCATGCGCGTGTCCGACTCGCACTTGGCCGATTTTTTGACACAGTCGTATACTAAAGTATCAAAATGTCTTACTTTTCAAATGTCCTTTCGAGTCGCTCCGCCGTACAAACTGCGTCCTAACTCTGGCGCAGGTTTCCGTGTCCCCTGCGTCAGTGTTGCCAGCCTCCGGTATAAAGTCGTGTATGTTACTGATGTTGACCTGCTCCCTCTTCCTCTCCATGAAGTTCTGGATCCTCTGCTGCAGTTCTTCACTGGTGACGTTGATCTGGACGAGGGTCTTGTCTACTGGAGGTGCTGGGTTCGGCTCCGGGGTTGGTAAAGGCCGCAGGTCTGGTACTGTACCTGAAAATTTGTTAGTTTTATTATAGGTGTAGATGCTATAGCTATAAATCTATGCTTTAACCTAATAAGCGCTTTATTTAAAACGACTACCGCACTGGGTAATTTAATCCCTGTATCGCGGGTTTCACAAACGTTAAATTCACATATACAAATAACACCCAGACTTGGAACAAGCAATTGTAGATTGTCCCATGCGGGGATCGAACCCGCAGCACGTCGCGTACAGTGGTAATTGGCGTGGTGACCTATACAACTCTGCTATCCGTGGAGTCTATCCCATGCAGTCCATGTTTCAGTTATAAAAGGTAGATTTTACTTATATTATCTATACGTAGATATTCATTGTTGCATTTTTTTTATTTAGTAATAAATTTTAAAATTAAAATATTAAGTATTGAGTAGTAACCAACGTATAAAACTTCATTGTTCTACACTTACAAGTGAAGGTAAATAAAATAATACATTAACTTGTTCATATGATAATTACTGACGTATAGTATTTAAATTCTTTTGATGTTATTTCCACTTAAGCAAACATCAACTGTATACCAGTGTAAATAAAGTTTATTTTAGACTGAATAGTACTATTGAAAAGGTCATAAATAAAATGAAGTTGTAGAGGAAACTGAACCTTATAGGTATGCATTACAGTTGTTTTTCTTACATGATTAGCATATAAATAGTGAAAGCAGTATAAATTGCTCTTGTTATTTGAGTCTTGTATTTTGTGTTCCGAACGGCTTTATATATTGTTAGACCTTGAAATAATAGCAGACTCTGTACTGTACTATGTATACTGCGTTCTCAATTCCTATGCTAAACTTGTAAACAAACACGAGTTTTACGAAAAACAACTGTAACGCAATATTATAAGGTTCATTTTGCGCTCTAACTCCATATTTTTATGACTTTTTTAATAGTACCAGTCAGTTTAAAATGTTTGTTAACTTGTATGTTGTTTATATTTACACCTGCATAAAGTTATATTTGTTTAAGTGGTAATAACATCAATTGGCAGAAGAATTAAAACACAATAATTATTCTTAGTAAAAAAAGTTCGTAGGTATGCTAAATTCGTGAGTACCTAATATTTATTGACTATAGTCTCATCATTTTTATTCATATAGTCATAAGGCTCAAATTTGAATGAGCCGTAATATAAATAATAATTTATTGCTGAACAATACGTAAGTTAGAAAGACAATTATTCAACATTGACTACAAACGATATTTCAGGATCTCTCTTATGTCAAAACACCTAGACGTGATTCTAGAACGTAGTTATGTATATGAAAGCTAATTAAAGTAATTTTTTTTTCTTTTATATCAGATACGTTTATGCCTCTAATTTGTTATAAAATGTCTTTATGTTTTTAGGTAAGATCTGTGGCTCATGCTAGAGAATAACTGCTAGAATTTTTGTAATTTTTAATGCTGTGCACAGCATTAAAAATGGCAAAAATTCTAGCAGCATCGATTACGTCTATCTGTATTACACGTAGATGGCGCTACTGTGCAATATATTATGAAAGCTATGTGTAATTCTGCTCCTATTTTGCTCCCGCATAGCATAAGGGGATGGGAAAGAGCGTATATATTATTTATACCTACATATAAGCTTGGCTGTTAGGATTAGCCTTCATAATTTTGTAACTATTTTGCCATCAGAATGAAATTATAGTGCCTACTCAAAACATTTTACTTAATCCTCATAAGGGCATTTAAGTTACTTAACCTAGCATAAAAAAGCTTTAATTATATTTATTGCACATACATAAATTTTTGTTAATTTGTGCTCTATTTTAATTCTTATTCCTTAGAAAGTAAGAATTACTTTGATACGGATTTTTTCGTAGTAGATCGTAAACAGTCATTTTGACCCACAAAAATTTAAGTGCAACATGTTTTGTATATGTGGGTCCAGTATGTAAAGGTCAAATCCATTTCAAAAGCCTTCAAACACAAAAAACAATACTCAAGTAACAAGAGTAAACTACACTGCGTTATATGTCAACTGCGAAATTCGTTAGAATTGACCCCATGGCCCTAATATACACATTAATACGGTACGGTTATCAATGAAAACTACTGAAAACAATCGTATATTTTATTGTTGATTACTGCATTGTTTACTTATAACTATTTGCCAAACAAATATAAAAAATAACAAAAAAAAAATTGCATCTCCGAAACATTTTAACATCAAAAGTATAGACGTATTAAATATAAATATATCTATAAATAAATATAATATAAAATCTAAGTAACACACTTAGCCCTCAAAAACATTTTTACTATGGAGAAATATGCTAAAATACTAGCAACAAAACCTAGGTTTACTTACTAAACAATAGACGCAAGTTAAACTGTGTCTAAGTGGATACCCTGCCATATAATTTCTAAAATAGCGATAATATACAGCGAAAAAAATCATTGTAGGTATATGGAGTTCCATTTCGTATAAGAGTTGGTTGTAATATGCTTGAATCAAATATTCAAAATCATGTCTTTATCTGAATAAGATAAGACAAAGACACGACGTCCTCTTTGAAGTCGGTTAGAAAATTACTCGTCTGCACATTTCCATTCAAACGCAATTATGAAAAAGTTCATTCTTAATCTATACTAATATTATAAAGCTGAAGAGTTTGTTTGTTTGTTTGTTTGTTTGTTTGTTTATTTGTTTGTTTGAACGCGCTAATCTCAGGAACTACTGGTTCGAATTGAAAAATTCTTTTTGTATTGGATAGTCTGTTTATTGAGGAAGGCTATAGGCTATATAACATCACGCTACGACCAATAGGAGCGGAGCATAAATGAAAAATGTTGCAAAAATGAAAAACCGTTGAAACTAAAACACGCGAACAAAGTCGCGGGGGACAGCTAGTTGATGATATTATTTTCTGCTGCATTAAAAGCACCCTCCTCTCTGCATCCGAGTAGTTTATTTATTTAACCTTCATAAAAAAAAAAATTGGTAAAAAAGTTGATTAAGTTATTTTTCAGTTTATTTGGCAGTTGGTCACATACCATATGGCCTATATGCCTAGGAAATGACTTTATAACAAGCTTCCAACAGGTCAACAGGATCCTATGACAGCCTCCGCTGTTCATCCTTTTGTTTGTCAGCGGGCTGTATCTCAAAAACAGTAATAGGTAGACAGTTGACATTTACACAAGAGTGTGTATTTCTGTTGCCGCTATACCAACAAATAATAAAAACTACATAGTATAAAATCTTCTACGATGGTACGAAATCCTTGATGAGCGAGTCCGGATCGCACTTAGTCGGTTTTTTTTACCTTCGCATGTATTATTTCGAGGATATAACATACATATAAAGCACTAGCTGTCCCCGACTTTGTCCGCGTGTTTTAGTTTTAACGGTTTTTAATTTTTACAACATTTTTCATTTATTCTTCGCTCCTTTTGGTCGCAGCGTAATGTTATATAGCTTATAGCCTTCCTCAATAAACGGGCTATCTAACACTGAAAGAATTTTTCAAATCGGACCAGTAGTTCCTGAGATTAGCGCGTTCAAACAAACAAACAAACTCTCCAGCTTTATATCTATACTAATATTATAAAGCTGAAGAGTTTGTTTGTTTGTTTGTTTGAACGCGCTAATCTCAGGAACTACTGGTCCGATTTGAAAAATTCTTTCAGTGTTGGATAGCTCATTTATTGAGGAAGGCTATAGGCTATATAACATCACGCTACGACCAATAGGAGCGGAGCATAAATGAAAAATGTCGCAAAAATGAAAAACCGTTGAAACTAAAACACGCGGACAAAGTCGCGGGGGACAGCTAGTATTAGTATATATAGATTAAGAAATTCACCAGCATCATGCAAATAGCAACTGCAATAAACTATCTACTAAGCCTGGATCTATTATCTATCTATCTCTATCTACTTAGACGGGCCTGTTGGTCTAGTGGTTAGTGACCCTGACTGCTAAACCGGAGGTCGTGGGTTCGATTCCCACCCAGGACGAATCTTTGTGTGATGAGCACGATCATTTGTTCTGTGTCTGGGTGTAATTTATCTATAATATGTATGTATTTAGAAATATATAAGTATGTTTATCAGTTGTCTGGTTGCCATAGCACAGGCTCTGCCTAGTTTGGGATCAGATGAACGTGTGTGAGATGTCCCAAGATATTATTATAATTATTATTATTAAGCTTCACATGCAATGACTTTATTACGTCAATTGTTCGAAATGAAACGTAAATATCTTGGCTCCTTGACAAAGCTATTACGGTCTTATATTGGACGGCAATGGACTTACTACTTACATTTCTTCGAGCCGGGATTAACTGTATTTCTAGGGTTTCGTTCCCGAAGGGAGCTAAAGCGACCCTATTACTACGCCTCCGCTGTTCGTCCGTTTATCTCGAGCTGTATCTCATGAACCATAATAGGTAAAATTGAAAATTTGAGAATAATATAATGAAAAACAAGATGGCGAGTGCTATTTTACGATGGTAAGGAACTCTTTGTGCTGTGAGTCTGGTTTTTTTAGAATAGATCGGACTTAGTTAACGAGGCTGCTTGCTTAGGTTAATAAAGACTTATGTTGATGTAAAGGGACATTCTATGCAATTTGTTTGTGTGTCTGTTCAGGCTAATAGCCAAAACGGCTGCTTCTATTTTGACGAAACTTTACAGACACGAAGAAAAAGACATGAAGAGTGATATAGGTTATTTACTTATCTTAATTGATGTGTAGAATTTGTTTGTTGAAGATCTTTGCTAACGAAGTTTTGGTAAAAAGATTGTTCTTCTGATAATCAGATAGTTTACTATATTCATCTTGGATGTAAATAGATAGATATAATCAGTTTGTTGTCTAATATTTACCCCACGTTATTGTACGGTGACGTAACTGACCTTCCGTGCCTGATAGTGACAGATAAGACACTCAGATTGAGATTCGTCTTAAATTTCCTACATACCATAAACATTTCGTGTTGTCTGCTCTACCATATATATTTAATAGAATTATTAAGCACTTTGTCTAAATTGTTTTTTTTCACATATACAACATGTGACGTCATTAAAAAGTGCCAATTCCACGTTTTTTTTTAAGTAAACAATCATTTACCCTTTATGCTTCATCATGTGTGCAAGCGTAGAGCTCTTACGATATTATAATAGTGTTTAATTGCATTTTAAATAAACTAAAATATATTAAAGCAAATTATTTTGCAATAATAATTATAATTGATGCCAACTTCCGATAAAATACTACATTTATTGCATTTATAATTTAAATACCTAAATAATAACTAAAAACAGATATATTTCTATTTTTCTAATATAAATATTATAATTTTCTAATATACTATTTTATAAAACTCAACTCTTATTTCACTTCACAGCCCTTATTTGAATTTATTGTTAAAACTTTCCTTTATCAAATAATTATCAAGGACCTTCCTGTATCCCTCTTACGACCTTTTTACGTTAAGCCAATGACATTTCAAAATGTATCACTCTTATCTTTGATTCCTTCTTAATAAAGATCCTATATATATAAAAATAGCCTTAAAACATGATATTAATAATATAATATTAAATAGCTTAGGTAAAAAACCTATCAAACCAAATATCTACACTAATATCGAACTATTTTAGAAAAGTTAACAATGAACAAACTTGACGATGTAAAGACACTAGCCCCTGAATATTAAAACGCAACTTAACTTTAAGTCATACTTAAGTGTCTATCTGTTGTTACTCAACACCTTAAAGTGAAAGAGACAGCATGAGACCTAACGGCGACTTAAATATGAATGCCGTTTAAGTATTTGGACTATTAGGCCATAAGTATCATAAAGTTTAAACATAAGATAATAAGCTCTTAAGTAGAACAATAAACAACTTAAGGACGCTTACAACAATAATTGATTACATATAAACGTAAAAAGGATTTCAATGAAATTCTGAAATCGATCCACTATTTCCGGAGATGTCGCGTAACAAATAAGTCGAATGGAGAACCTCCTCATTTTGAAATCGGTTAAGAATTAGGACCTAAAAGGGAATTACAAGCGCCAAATCTTAAAAAAAATATTATGAGATATATTCACAAAAATTTCGAAAAAAAAAATAACTACCTATGTTTTCTGCGAGTAGTGATTAACCCCAAGTAAGAATAACCATGCCCAGCAGTGGGCGTCTAATGGCTGAAATGATAATGATGATGATGAAGAATAACGGTTAAACTAATCACATCAGGAGAAAAAAAATACTATCGAATGTTTTAATGCTCTTTCCCTCTCTGTATGAGAATAGGCCCTAAAATGGGATAACTTCAATTACATAAAAGTAATTATTGATACTTTCTATACTCAAAAAAGACCCTAAAAAAACCAACTGAAATAAGAAGCCATCTTAAACCGAATCATCCTACTCTCTGAACGTTACAAGGGTTATTTTTGCTTGACCACGCACATTCGACATTCTCCTTCCAAACCGGTGCGTCGCCCTCGTAGACCTCCTTCTTCCAGATGGGGACACTGGCCTTGAGGCGCTCGATGCAGTAGGAGACAGCGTCGAGGGAATCCCGCCGATGCGGACTGCTTACAGCTATCACCACTGATGATTCTCTGCACGGGACTATGCCTAGCCTGCGGACAAAACTTTCGTTATTTAGTTGAATATTATATCTTAATAAATGTGGACAACATCACATACATTGCTCTTAACCCTAAGTAAGTGTCTATAGCACTTGTTTTATGAAATCAGAGACAACGAAGATACAACGAACACCCAGACCCGAGACAATGAAGAAAAGTGGTTTTCTACATTGACCCGTCTGGGGATCGAACCCGGGATCTCAGAGCTGGCAACACTTTGAAAACCGGTGTGGAAAAAAGCTCGAAAACAACATATTATATTCTAGATTATTATTAATTTATTATATTTAGCCTGTACTATCTATATATTTTACGGAGACTAATTTTAATTTTGCAGGTATTGTATATATATAATAATATTATTTTTGTCATGATAATCATCTGATTCTACTCATATCCCGTAAAGAAAACTATAATTTGCCCACTGGATTTTCTACATGCTTTAACAATGTTCTTTTAATAAAAAATAATATCAACCAGCTCTTATAAAGAGAAACGATGAATCAAGGTCATTTAGTAAGAAGTCGAACTATCATTACAGCGCACAAAAGAACCGGTTTAACATTGACCTTTATTCCCTTGTAATGAAGTTCAAATTACAATACAAATAAAAAGAGGATGTATGTAATTTTCTATTGAGAATTAAGTGCTATTTGACTGTCGGCCCTGGCTTCGGGTAATGGATTAATAACATGTATTTTTTAGTTATTTTCTGCTGCTAATCGGAAATGAAATCTCTAGTAACACTTACTTATAACAAAAAACAAGTACATATATTTATATTAGCAATGTATTACAATATTAAAGTATTGGCATAAAAAGTTGTGTCTGTTGGACGGATTTTTTGTTTATCAAATCCTGGCATGATCATTTTTTTTGTTCAGGTCGTTGGTGTAGTTGTTCTTGTCTACTTGCGTGTGACGTCACACGCCTCATTTGTTCGGCGCCATTACAGAAAAAGCGTTTTGCCGCGGTTTTTAAATTCAAACTTTGTTATTGATCTAAAAAAAGAATCAGAGTTATAGTTAAAGCCTATTGTGACATTAAATAAATTTAAATAACTCCAAAAAGTCATTTACGTTTTTGACAAATGTTCAAAAAATACCTTTTTTTTTCAAACATTTTAAACTACCTACTGGTTTAAAACATTTCTACGCTAATCAATTTGCAATGCATTTGATTGTTGTAGTTATTATGCAATTTGTAAGTTGCTTGTACGTTACATGCTAATTATGGCTACTTGGTAATTTTAATTGTGCACATTGTTAACATAATATAAAATACTTCTTACACCCAGTGTGGTTCCCCTACCCGAGAACTTATTGGGATAAAAAGTACCTACCAGTGAACTTATTGGGATAAAAAGTACCTACCCGACGTGTTTCTTCAAATTATAAAGTATTTGACTACTAAATTTAAACACAATAAATGGAGGGCATTCTTCAAATTTTATTTTGAATTGCGTTTTTATTTTATAAAAGCTTGTGGCTTATATTGTACCTAATCTATATGCTTAATACTAGTAATGCTAGACGCATATACCTATATGTATTATGTTTATTGAAATACTCGGAGTAGAAAATAGCTCACTGCGACAGTCCAAGGGCAAGATATCCATTATGACTTAATAATTAGTAATATTATGAAATATTGTGGTTCAATTATTTAACAAATTGGACGATTATTAATTGCTTAATTTATGTTACAGGTTAATGCGATGCAAAACAATGTTTTGTTAATTTATCATCCAAATTAAAGTGTCAGTTAATGCAGTTTACTGAACACTAATAAAAATAGTTTCATTGGGGTTGGTATCACAAATAAACTGGTCAGAAATTAACCATAAACTAGCTGTCACGACTGTCGTTGTCAATCTATACAAAAATGCAATGTCACATTTAGTTTTCGCAAATTTTAATTTAGAAAAAAACAGCCAATTCGTTCAAGCCGTTCCTTAAGTGATGCTAAGTCATACATGTGGCAATTGATTTTTATATAATATAGAAAAGATAATATTTAAACTTTGTGTACCTACTCTAATCCAAAAATAACATTTTGAATGTTGGGGTCAATAACCTTTAAAGGTTCATAATTTTCATAATTAAATGGAACATTCAAGAATTCAATAAGTATAGTATTAAGTTTATAAATAAAAAAAATATTGATAAATGGGTATAACCTTGGTCGCTAAGATAACAAATTGATTGGTAACCAGTAATTATAAAGTTGTAAGCAATTGAGTAAACAGCGGACCGGCTGATGCTATTCTCAAAATATTTTGTGACATCAATATCGAACTCGATGTCTAAATAACAACAAACATGTTATGATATGACGTGGTTTTCTAGAAGTCGTCTATGGAAGCCAAATCTATACAAAGGTAAATAGTTTGTTTGTTTTTTTTTTGTGTTTGTACCAACGGCAACGCGGTAATGTCTAAAACTACCAGACGGATTTGAACAAATTTTGTAGTACGAGGCCGATCTTACGGATGGTAATAGGCTACATAAAATAACTACGGGGGAAACTACAGAGCGCAACTAGTATTTTGATATTAGCACTGCACATTAGTTCTGCCGTCTAGCAGATTTATAGCTTGAAAGCTGCATTCAAACATAACCGAGAAGATATTATTGTATTTTTTTTTACATATATTTATTTATTCTTCACAAAAGGTGTATTGTACAATATACATTTCCGAGTTTCTTATTTCATACCTAACTTTGTTAAGGACTGGTGCGTAGGGTAGATTTAAAAAAAAAACACTGTATTACAGGTCACCAGGGCCGTCTCTAGGCTAGAGTTTGACTGCATGTGAAAGGACGACGAAACATAAATACAAAAAATACAATTGTAAGGAGAGTGAAATAATAACTTCTTCTACTCAAAAATTAATTATTAGTTCTTTGTTCATATGTTATATAGTTTTCAACATCATATTAATATTTATTTAATAAGTGTAGCTTGTACTTAACGTGAGAACCAAGGTATTGTGATGTAAAACAATTCTAAAGTTGGTTGTGTTCCATAAATATATGTTTGTGTAGCTGTACAAAATACAAGAGAGTCCAAATCAAAAATTCGTTTAATTTTAGATCCTTTAATATGCTTGTAAAACGATGTTATGTTATATAGGCTGATAACACACTATTTTATTTACTTTAACCTTCTATAACTTAACAGACCCGACTTTGCAAGGGTGGAGTGAGATTTTTTAAACATTATCATTCGTTCTCATCATCTTTTTATTTTATAAAAACCTTGTCTTTACAATAAGGTACGTAACAAAAAAAGAAATATTCAAACCGGTCCAGCCGTTCTCGAGTTTAAGCGAGACTAATGAACAACAATTCATTTTTATGGAAGAAGAAAATTTTGTTTGCAATATTAGTAAAATTAATCCTTGCTTCTTCTAGTAAATTCAAGTAAATATTAGTAGCAATACCGAACATCCGTAATCCCGTGTTTTTATGTGGATTATTGAAAAAAAAATAACGTCCTGTACTATAGTAATGTTACAATTAAAAAGGTGAAATATCGATATCGTCTAAATAAATTTAAAAAGTATAGATCACAGCAAAACTACTTTCCTGTTTTCTGTATATGGCAAAATGCATCTGCATTACCATTACACCCTCGATTTTCCCGTCTAAATAAATTGAAAAAGTATTGATGATCTCAACAAAACTACTTCCTGTTTTCTGTGTATGGAAAAATGCGTCTGGTGTATTATGCACCTGCATTACTACTACACCTATGTAATAATAATTTAGTCGCATGATCCTACACGTGATGACTTCTCTATAAACATACATTATATTGTTCCGTCACCTAAATAAACGTGTCATGGCAAACTGTTTTAACAAGCCTCTATTGACACAATTTGAAACGAAATCAATTGAAGACATGTGAAAGTGCTTGTCATGGTGTGTATAATTATAAAATCATTTGTCATGATCTTGTTTGTGATGTTTTTGACCCCAAAAATGATGATTTTTTTGTTTGTGTTGAGATCAATTTTTTTTTTTTTATTTACTTCAAAGTCCGACGACATTTATAAGATAAAAAAAACTAAATTTTATGATGTAGTGCAAGCTGTTTTTTTTGTACACCTTTTTTATATGTGTGTAGTTATGGAAAGCACAGTAAACACATGAGTACTGGTCTGGGAAAATCTGACTGCCATTTATCGACTCGCTAAGAAGAAGAAGAAGTGAACACATTCTCTGGAATGGATCTACGATCCGGCATTTAAACAGTTAATAGGGATGTAGACTGGGTATGAAAAGTATAAAATCAATTTAGTCCATAAATTAATAATAATAAAATTTTAGATACGTATTTTTAGTTTCAATAAAAAAATAGTAAAGTAACTAAAAACTAAGAAAATAAAGCGAATCAAAATTCAGAAGTGGGGGCTAACTACGTGAGGATTTTACATAAAACGTACGCCATCGTGACATCATGCGACATTTCAAATTAATGTATCGTCGAAGTTTTTGGTTACATAAAGAAAGAAAAATGCGTGACTAATATTTAAAAAAAAAAATCAAATGACGAACATTAAAAAAAAAAAAAACATCCCTTTTAAACTATCGCCGCCGTTGAAGACGCCAAAATAGAGATAAGGAGACTTTTTAGTGCAATAATATTTATGTATTGACTATGGCAGGAAATATACTACAGTCCGCGGGTCACTTGTGGTAAAACCTTGGCATTGTAATAATCGCTCTGTTAATTATTTTTTTAACTTAGTTTTACAGATTTTACCCCCTTACAATAACATTACACCAGTCAACATTACTCTTTTAGTGAGCAATAAAAAATAATCTATCTATTTAAAACATGCAGGTGTCGGTAACACAAACCTGTGGTATATCGCTATATTGTAGATAGCTTCCCATTTGGTGCGCACCTCATCGCAGATCGCCTTCATGGACTTCAGCGCCATCGGCTCGTAGGCCTCGTACTCCAGTCTCACCACCTGCACACAAATAACAATAAGAACATCTGCCTAATCTCTATATCTATACTAATATATAAAGCTGAAGAGTTTATTTGTTTGAACGCGCTCATCTCAGGAACTACTGGTCCGATTTGAAACCTTCTTTCAGTGTTGGATAGCCCATTTATTAAGGAAGTCTATAAGCTATATAACGTAACGCTGCGACCAAAAGGAGCGGAGCATAAATGAAAAATGTTGCAAAAATGAAAAACCGTTGAAACTAAAACACGCGGACAAAGTCGCGGGGGACAGCTAGTACGTAATAATAGTTCTGTCTCTCTCCGGTCGTGTCGGATTGCTGTTCCATCGGACTATGAGAGGGAAGGAATAGAGAGTGCAACTATGTTCGCGCATACATTCATGCACTGGAATGGCAGATGGCTAATCTCTGTTGAGAGGCCGTCATGACCGAAATTAAGTCAAGAGACATTATTACTAATTGAGGACATTATTAATAATGCTGTGTATTTATTTAATAATATTCTGTAATTGCGGATTGGTACAGGGGTCAACAAGAAACGTGCACTGCTCAACAAGCTGCGGTTTCGATCCCCGCATGGGACAAAACATTTGTATGACTTGTGACCCGCAATTAATAGTTGTTAAGTCTGTGTGTTCCTGTTGATTCTTCCTTTCCTTGATATGAATGTGAGTCATAAATTATAATCACAAAGAGGTCACATTTTATTCCATTCGGTTTGTTGTGATAAACATATTTATTTACATTCAAAGCATCTAGAAAAACTTTCTAGAAAAAGTAACGCTTCTTTGAATCTTGAAAATAATATTTAAACGGTTTCTTACGACTTAGCCAGGAACTGTCCCCCGAATACTCAAACGCAACTTAACTTTAACACGTTCTTAATTGTCTATTTGTCGCTTTACAACTTAAAGTGACAGAGACAGCATGAGACTTAACGGCGACTCAAAACTGATTGAAGTTTCAGTATTCTGCCAATTATTTAGTTAGCTATTGTCAAGTAGTAGACGCCGCTTATCAACTTGCTCATGACCACTCATGACGCAATAAATATATAATTTAAGCAGGCTACGCACTGAGAACTTTTGCGTCATAGTTACAAAGCAGTTATCTTACTTGATTATACTACGAACGCTAGGTTTGTACAACAAGATTTTTTTTATAAGAGTAAAGATCCAGGGAATGCCATGTTTAACTGTATCACACGTTTGAGAAAATTGAGATAAGGAAATTGATTGTCCACTCAAGAAACTAACCGTAAAATGTGGTGAATATAAAGCAGGAGTGAAGAATAGTTTTTAATAAGTCTGTTTACATTTTATAGATTGAAGGTGTTTATGAGGACTGTTAACTATTACAAAATTATAAGAAAGATTATTTATGTAAAGTTATATATGCATGCGACACAATCACGGGGTGAAGAGTAGTCTAGTAAAAGTCTCTTTACATTTTACAGATTAAAGGTATAGATTATGAGGACTTTAATTATTACAAAATTATAAGAAAGCTTTTTATCTATGTTAGTATGCGATACAATAAAAGGTCGGAATCTTTTTCCAAAGCTGTGTCTAAGTAGGTATTCACCCCCCATCATATTTATTCATTCCATTTTAAGGTGCTAAAAAGTTGAGTATTTTTGAATTCGATTTACACTTGAGGTGACATATCTACGTTTTAGGTGGAATGACATTATATTATATTTTAACGAATACTTGACAATATCGAAAAATTCGAAGAAAAGTGAATTAAATGTTATTAAGCTGTGATTTATTTTAACTTTTAAGTTAATGTTTGTACAAAACAACTCTAAATAAATATGTAAAATTGAAACTTCATGTTCAAATTAAGTAAAGCATGTTTTGAAACACAAATTAAGTTAATGACGAGATATTTGCACAAGTGTTTCCAAGTTTCCCATATAATATTTAATTATTCATGAATTTTTAAATTATTGAGGTAAGCTGTTTTGTTTTTTTAGTTTCAAAATATTAACTTTGCATGAAAAAAACAGTTTTTTTTAAACATGTGTTTTTTTCAAGAGGTCTATGTGGTTCGTCTAAGCACAGGCTTTGACTGCTTCATCGGACTTTTTCGCGAGGCGAGGAGAAAACTAATTACGTCAGCAACGTTCACTAAGGGCACCCCCTGTGGGGTTCGGATCTCGACTTAAGAGCGTTGCTAACAATCTTAATAAGGCCAAAACAGCAAAGGAGGACTGTATCTATTTTTTTATTTTTTAGGGACATATTTTTATAGTTAGTTTGGCCGGCTCGGGCCAACTTGATCTAGGGACAGAGACGGGGGTACAAATACATGAGTACAAGTAGTAATAGGTAGGTACACAAAACATGTTTTCCTTAAATTGTCTCATTACTCGAAGACGTCTAAGTACGTATCTAGATGTATTAGTTAGGTACTCAAACATCTTGAAAACTTTGACAGTGTAGAATGCATTTTATTATTATATGGAGAATAAAAGGGAAGATTCTAGATTGCCTACGCGATCGGCTGAACTAGTAGGTATGCGCAACCTTGATGACATACACTATGCACAAGAATACACAAGATGTCTCCCAGCGTGCTAATGACTGTAGTTTGTGCCTACTAATTATCCCCGATAATCATTATTATACTAATTCTCACTCTTGAAACTCCACAAGTACGAGGTTTTAAAATGCATAATAAATATTGATTACAAGCTGCACTTACTAGAAAAACAAGTTCCTGCCCGTGACTTCGGTGCATTGACATCTAGATTGAACTTAAAACATACCAACAATACTTAGCAATTACACATAGATATCTCTCAGTGAAACAATTTTTCGAATAGGATTAGTAGTTACAAAAATTAGCTCTTTCTAATATCTTTCTAATTATTATGTCGTGGTGGTCTAGTGGTTCAATGAACGGATTTACGTGTACAAGGTTGCAGGTTCGAACCGATTACGGGCAAGTACAAATGTGACTTTTTAGAATCTGAAATCGCCAACCCGCAATGAGGAAGCGTGGTGATTAATGCTCGTACCTTCTCTACATGAGAAAAGGCCTGGGCCCAGCAGTGGAACATTATTAGGCTGTTATTACCTTTTATTTGTATTGACATAAGATTGAGGAGGAACATAGTTTGGGAAAAAGACCCGACAGAAGAATACATTTTAGTATGCAATTTACTCTTACACTTATCCACACCAAACTCTTGCTCAGCATTGAGGAAACCGAAGCGATACATAGAGAATATTAGCATAATAACTTTCGTTAGGAGTATTCATAATTATTGAGGCATATTAAATAAAGTTTTACTCACGCACATTCTCGGGATCGCTCGACTAGTTTCGGAGACACAGCCGCCGCCGCGTCAGCTCATGATTAGGGAGTCCTATTGAGTATGAAACTAGTCGGGCGATCCCGAGAATGTTTGAGTAAACCGTTAATATTCTTAAATAATTAGAGAATATTACAATTACTTTCACAAGATACAGAACGATGCAAACTTAAAGGAAGTTGTGAACACGAGTCGAGTCGCTGCGCAGTACCAAACTTATGCGCCAGCGGGGGTGCGGGGCGAGGTACTGCGCAGCGTTTAGCGCACTCCACAGCCGCCATTAAGTTTGAATCTAACTATACTAGTTGTTATAGTGTAGGTATAGGTATCTTAGTCACGATTATGCAATATTTTTTATGGTGTTTCATGATATTAATAGCTCTTATCATTCAGTAGTGTGCCGTCACGTTATCATTAAATTGACTTACAAATTACATTTAACCATTATCGTATTTTGTCATAAACTTGTTTCCTACTGTCTTCTTTAACTATCGATAGTAACTTAACTTACTGTCAAATTGGAAATCTATTGCAGTGTTTCAGTTGCGTTCGATAAAAATGTTTTGTTGCATATTTAAGTAACTAAGACGATTTAACTTGGACAAAATACGCCAAATACTTGATATACAATAATGTGCTTTAAATACACAATGTTTGTTTGTATGTATTTTAGAAAATATATCATTTGATTTGTGTTATCCATATCCAATATTATAACTGCGCAAGTAACTCTGTATATCTGTCTGTTACTGTAGGCTAAACCGTGTACCGATTTTGATGAAACTTGGTATGAGGTAAGCTTAGATCCTAAGATACGGCATGGGCTAGTTTTTGCCGCGATAACCAATACCCACGCGAGCGGATCCGCGGGCTACAGCGACATGAAATTATTTACAGGAAAACAACATATGTATTTTGACTTAAGCAAATTATTTTAAATCAGCTTTTAATTTAATTTTTTAAAACTACTAACCTTTTTTCCTTGAAAGCTGTCCCTGGTAGTTCCAATAAAGAGTGAGATGGCCCCACAGCTGTCATCTGTCACGAGGTCCGTGATCTCATCCACTAGGAGCTTGTTCTCCGTTAGTTTTAAGTGATCCATGATGATATAGGGTTGTCACACTTTGTATGAAAACTTTGAATATAAATTGTAATTGTAATATAAACTATCAGTCTGATATTTTAAGATGAAAATGTATCAAATACAGCTGTTTCAACACCAAATATTTTACAATTTTTCTAGAAGATTCCTTGCTTTGGTAGTTTTTATCCACCACTCAGAGGAGGGATAACGGCAATGCTATCTCTCTCCTTAATCTCAATATCCACGTCTTCTTCACAAACCTCCTCGTTTTTAGCCAACAGTATATTATTCTTAATAGCCTCCAAATTATAATTTTCACTAATTATGCTTAACAGTTTCTTATAACTGATTTTTGTTGGGAGACGGATAGTTGACTCCTTAGTTCCAGCCAACTCTTTAGAGCGCGCGAAAAATAATAGTTTTACAGAAACGTCATGGTTAATTTCCATATTTCAGCCTGCAAGAAAAACACACATTTTAAACATTATTGCAATATATTAAACTCTGCTAGCTCTCTAAAATCCAGGACTGACTTAACTCTACTATGGAAAATACTTTGCTATTTCTAAATATTTGTTTAAAAAAATATTTAATACACTTATCATAGATAATGAAAATAATCTGCCTGTTATCAAAACTGTTTAGTATACACACAAAAACCTACTGCTTTTTAAGTTGATTGTTGCTATGCAAACAAATGCCACAAAACATAGTGATCCTGTGTTATTTCACTTTCTTAAATAATATTAAAAAAAACACTCAAATTAGATAAAAATTGTACTTATAAATTGATTTAAATTATGACTGGCTGTTACATGTTACACAGCTTAATCTCAAAAAAAAAATGAGTTTATTTTACATATAACATGAAACCGGAAAATACTTTTTATTGCCAATACAGTCAATATTAACCATATTTAAAGTTCAAACAAAAAGGAAACCATTTGTGTAAACATTCTGGTTAATTATATGACAGAACACCCACTTAATTACTTTAATACAATTAAAAGTTGTTAACATTTGGAGCATTTAACCACAAAGTTGTTACTTTCTAATTAAAACTTTTTACTGACCCTTTTTGCCAGATCAGTAAAATATGTAAAAAAAAAATGAGAACATACTCTTCTTTCAGCAACAAGTGTTCCAATATTAAAATTAAGACATTTTTTTAAAATAAATTACTTTTTGTGCCAACCGGACTCGCGTAATGTTTCTCCTCACAGAACTGTGAATAACGTATACGTGCGCTTCATAACACACTCGCACATGCACTGGGCAGGTAAGAACGTGAACGTAAGACAATAATCATGACTAGTGGCAAAGCACTTTATAATAAGCCCGACAGGTTTTGCAAGTCTCAATTTACTGAACCGTGACAAAATAATTTATATAAAAAAAAACTGTAATGATGTCATCCTTCTTCCAGGTTGAAGTTGGTATTCGTATATTTTTCTCGTCTTAGGTTAAGACGAGAAATATTTAATTTGGCAAGTTTAAAAATAACAGGCAAGAGGTTAACTACACGCTTGACCTTGACAAGGGTTAAATTGTTTTATACTTTACAAAATAAACCGTCCTAAAAGCATAAATATATTACTTACAGATACATTTTCAACACGCAATCATTAATAAAATAAAACTACACGTATTTACAACAACAAAAACAGTCTCCGGCCGTCGAACTGACATCGAATCGGTGACAGACTGACAGACAGTAGTACAGACCCAGACTGTACTGTAGAGTGAGCAATGCAAAAGAATTATTAATTAATTAATTTTTATTTACAAAACACGCATAAAAATTTACACTTGTTTTTTTAAGATTTATTTAACACTTCATTTATTATTAATATTTTATAGTTATACGCAAAACGTTGTCAATGGTTGTAACTAGTTTCGTAAACATTTCTGTCCAACTTTGACATAACATAAGGGGGCAGATACACGCTTGCTTCATAAGTAACAGTTATTTTAGTAACAAGTATTTATGTACTGTAATATTGATAGACGTTTACAATTTATTGTTATATATAAGAATTATGTTTTTATTTTTTTAATTGCATTTTTGAATGATTAGTTTAAGTTTTTTATGTGATTTATGTAATTGGCTCCAAGCCGTGTAAATCATTAAATTAAAATAAAATTAAATATGACTTATTCTTATTATAGAACTAAAACAATCAATCTTGTTTCTAATAAACCTCATAGCATATTGGCAAATGCCAATATCAAACAAAGAATTTAAAACTAATTGTAGTAAAAGGCATTGCGCCAACTACGCATGGCTTTTGTGGTGTATTTCAGGCGTAAAATACTCAAAATAAGTTTTATACTGAATAAATATTCCAAATATTCCCGCAGTTTGGTCAGTGCCCTTACTTTCCAATGTAATTTTAATTCTAATACAATGCCAATGCAAAATTGTTCTTAATTTAGCAGGCACACAAACAACACACAGTACAAAAAATACACTCAATGTTTAGATTCCAGCCAGTTCCTTCCATGGACAGCATTTTTTGTAAGAAAACTGAATGCCTGCTAAACTAATATCAATTTTGCATTGGCATTGTTTTAGAATTAAAATTAGATTGGAGAGTAAGGGCACAGGACCTTCATATCCCCCGCCGCGAATCAGCCATCGCCATGTACACATCCCAGTTGAGCCAATGCCAACAGTCGAAGTTCAAAAAATTTATGGCATATTTTAGAAAAGTAACTCATACTAAGTACAGATTTCACCGTCCAAACAAATTTCGATCCACAGATATAGCTAGACCTAGATAACGCAAGAATCACAATCTGAATAACTCCAAGCGTGCTATTTTTTGACTACCTTTTGACGGCACAAGCAGTGTTTGTAGATGATTTCAGACTAGAATATTTTATTGACAATATTGCCGGGTACAAACCGATGATGAAACCCACTAAAGCGGCTCAGCGATACACACTGAGCGCGATACTTGCCAAGTTAAGCACATTGTTCTTAAGCCGGGCACGGAACGTGGCTCCTGAAGTAGATAGTCTTGCATTATCTAGGTATGTATGTGTGTGTTTTACTTAACTTAGTAACTAAAATTTAAATTAAGATTGTTTATGTTAAAATTACGATAAAAACGGTTACTTTTACACGTTACATCTATTTTTTTTTTATAAACCTATATGTTTTGTTTATGCATGGATCATTAATTTGTGGTATAATAATTTACTTTTAGTTTTAATTTTTATCGAGAATCTGTTACTTTATAGTGTATTCCTTGTGAAACGTAACGTTGTATCGTGTAAGCACCGCCGTTACTAAACTGACATTTCAAATTATAAAAAAGTTACCGGATTTCAAACGGTCTCGGAGCGGGCGGTGTATTTGTGTTTGGTTGGGTTCAACAGCTCTGCATCGCATATTGGCAAGATTCCCTCGGGCGCGCGCGTTACATAAAATGAACGTCGTCTCTCGTGCAGCACAAAAAGGATAAAAATAGATTTTCAGAGTGAGTTGCGTGTTCACATCACCGACATTTTTGTTTTTAAATGACATACATATGCGCGTCGCTGCTTATACTACGTATTAGAAATCTAAGTGAAACTATCTGAAATCGGCTAACTGTAAACATTGGACTGATTTTTTCTTTGTATCTGACTCCAGATTGACGCGTCGAGGTTTGAATATCAAGTGCACCCATAGTGACTGAAACTTCGTGTAGTGAGGAGTGAAAATCCAAGTGTTTCGTTAAGTGGACTCAAAAGATGGCTCACCACGTGGAGCCGATGGATATTGACAGTGATTTCGATAACAAAGAAAACAGTTTACATCACAATAATGTGCTCCCCTTCACAGAGAAGGGCTATGAAGAGTTGGATGTGTCGGAACTTAACATGAAACTCAGGTACTCTATAACTCCTGCTTCATCACCTATGTCTAAAAGCTGCACAGCTGACTGCCTAGATAATAAAACATTAGAACTAAGTGGCGGGTCCCTAAATGTCACAGTCAGTGAGAACAATAACTTAACACGCTCACTGAACTCCACAATGACAAAAAATGACAGTATAATTAAGTCTCTTAAAACATTACCACTTCAAGCACTTTCAACTGACCAATATGTAGAAAGTAACCGGAGCTCATTGTCACTGCGGCCCCATGATGCCACCATCACTCAAGATATTACTGTAACAGTTAGTGGGCCAAGTGATATTGATGAAAATATGTCCCTGCCAAGCTCATCTTCATCTGCAGTCCACACTCCGGAAGCAACAACACCAACTAAAGATGTTCCTAAGAGTGATGGTTCTCCTATCATGCGGGGACTTAAGAGTGTTCTTAGCATGTTCAGATCTTCTCAAAGCCCTATACCACCTACTGAGAGTGATGATGTAGTCAAACCTGAAATACTCAGCCCTGTAGAAGTATCATCTAAAGTGAATGAGGGCCAAACACAAGCCATGCTGGCTTCAACACCCTTAGCTGCTCATCGAAAGAAAGAATCAAGTCCAACTAAGAGGAGCAGCCCTAATAGAGATAGCATAGTGTTTAATGATGACCTTGAGAAGGAACTGCAGTGGAAAGATGAAACAACAATTTTATTTAGTCAAGAAAGAATTCCGATACACAAATTATTTTATCAACAACCTCAAGTGAAGAAAAACAGTGCAGTGGAACTACCAAAGGCAGAATTACAAGATGATATGGATTCCACTACTGAATATATGGATATTTCTTACAATGACTCTATTAGAGATAGGACAATGACTGACATTAAAGCAAACAAAACTGACTGCACTATCACTGGTGAATCTGACAGCGAGTTTGTTGATTGCGAAACAACATTTACTAAAGATGCATCAATTATTACTGAAGATAAAGATAAAACTCCTACTGTTAATGAAACTTATCAGATGAATTTAACTACAGAAGAAAACAAGCCAAATGAAAATGTTAGTGCTTCTAGACTGAAGCAAATAATATTGAACACTACACAAGATATTTTAGATGCAACACTTTCAATAACACCTGAAGATTTAATTCCGCAAGCATTAGATAATGTGGACACATCTTGTAACCAAACTGAAAATATCAACACAAAACTGAATGTAACTGACGCAGTGGCTCCTGAAAAATTAAATACAACTGTAGATAAAATTGAATCTGCTACAAGTAATAAATTGTTATCTACAGAGAGTATGGAACCTAAGGAGCTTAACGTAACAACATCAGAAACAAATGAATATGTGAAGCAGAATCGTCTAGATCAAACAGTAGATATTATTAATCCAATAAGTCATGCAGAAATAAAGGAAGACCCTAACACAACACAGACATTAGATAATATTCCAGTTCAGGCAGAAAACCCTGACAAAATTCTTGATTGTACAGTTATAAAAGATGAAGCGCCCACACCATCTTCAGACAATAATGGGACTAGTCTTGTACTGCACAATGCTCAAGGAAATGAACTCAATAAAACTGTTGAAAACACTACATGTATTACTGAAAATATAGAAGCTACAAATACTAGTCCTGCACTTTTCAATGAAGCCATAACAAAGCCATTACCTATTGATGATATTAAAACTAGTCCTATAGATACCTCAATGACTGATTTACCTGTTGACATTCCATTACCTGATGAAGATGACATTGACAAAGATGTGCTTGATAGCACTGCAGTTGAAGTCACCACTCTACACAATTTGCCTCTTGTTCTTGTAGATGAAATTCAAGCAAAATCTGAATCTCCTAAGATAT
Organism: Diachrysia chrysitis; assembly: GCA_932294365.1. Classification (NCBI taxonomy): domain Eukaryota; kingdom Metazoa; phylum Arthropoda; class Insecta; order Lepidoptera; family Noctuidae; genus Diachrysia; species Diachrysia chrysitis. The sequence continues at coordinate 10,148,878 of OW028661.1, read as the reverse complement.
TAGATGGTGTTCCATCTGAACCAATAAAAGTAAAATTAACTGAAGGTGTTAATGTTATTGTCGAAAATTTGCCGCCTGTGGTGACATTGCCTGAAAAGACACCTTTAGTAATGAATGATAAACAAAACCAATTAGAGCCTGTCTATTCTAAAGCAGACCTAATTCAAGAAGTTAAACAAACAGATGTGAACAATGAAGTACCAACTTTTGATGAACCACAAAACAAAGAGTTAGATGACTTACCAGAGAATGTTCCTTCTTTAAATTCTCTTGTTAACAAAGAGCAAGCAGAAGCATTAAATATGACGAATACTATTTCAGACTCTGAAAATGCTATTGTTACTGCTAATGAACTAAATGTTAATGAAAATCAAGATGTTATGCCCATGGATATTAATGAAAGTATAATTGAATTGAAACCATTGCCTGATATTATTAATCAAACTATTACTATGTCTAGTACAGAAAACGTAGATCAAGTTAGTTCTCATGAACTTTCACAAGTAGAAGATGCTCTGCCAGTACTAAGAAATACTGAACAGGAAATATCTGATGTGCCGTGTCCTGAAATTATATCAGATGCTGCAAGCAAAGATGTACCCGAACTCATATCCGATGTCGTTACTGCACCGGCAAGTGAAACGACTAACGTGATCGCCGACATAGTGCCTACTGATGTGCCTATAGAAAAATCTGATAATGAAACAGCTTTGCCTATAACGGAAACTACTGATGCGTCTGTTGTTTTAGAAAAGATTACAACAGAACTTCAGCAAAATACAGTTACGGAAATTAATACTGAAAATGTTCCAGCCACAACTAAAGCAATGCCTTCAGACACAAATGAATTTAGTGAAAAAGATGTTGTGAAAGCTGTAGATGAAGAAATTGTACTTTCAGAAAACGACAGCCCATTTGTTTCAGTGATTGCCGAAAACATTTCTGAAACTAAATCTGAAGAGACAGGCGAAATCAAAAACATTGAAGACGAGTTCATAAGTAAAGCGAAAGTATGTACTCCACCTCCATCTCCTCCGATCGCTTCTAAAGGATATAACTTTAATTTTGATGAAATTGATGACCCATTTGCTACAAAAACTAACATTAGGATGTCGCCGCCGCTTGGCACACCGGCCAAAGGTGCTGCAGAAATAAAACCAACCTCTAAAAGTGTTGAAAAGCCTTTACCGAGAAAAGATACAAGCAACAGAAGAAGGTCCCAAACTGAAAGAAAGAAGCCAGTGGCTCATAAAAGAAAGTTTAACTCGACATTTGATGGTGCTGTTCATGAAAATACAGCTGAAAAGGCTATTGAAAAATTTGCGGCGGGTGATGTTATCCTTGAACCGCCAACTAATGTACCTTTGGATTCTACAAATGTTACCATTGATGAAGATAAATTTATTCCAGAGGACACACATAGAGAAATATTAATATCTGAATTGACAATTGAACAAGAAGATAATATTGAATTGTCTCCAACTGTGGATATTGTAGAAAGCATTGAATCGGCCACAGCTCTGTCTAAGGAGTTGAAAACGACTTCATCATCAGAACAGTCTACATACTTCTCAGCAGGGACTTCGTCTAGTGAAAGTATTCCTACCAGGAATGTCTTCAACTTGCCCGAAATTGATGACATGAACTTTAATCCTTTCGTGTCAAAATCTAAAATGCGTCAGTCTCCACCGCCCGGTTCTGAAGTACAAAATTCTTGTGTGACAAATAATGACTTTAACAATTCTCCGAAACACTCTATAATAAAATCAAGTAATAAAAATATCTTAAAATTAGATGGAACACACCCTGTTTTATCAAATGACATAATAGAAACAGAACAAATTGATAAGGAAGCTTTTGAAAATTTAAGTAATACCACTACTTCATCAAAGTCTACTGAAGATAGAAATGTGTGTGAAACAACAAAAGATATTAATACAGAAGATGAAGATACCATTGAGGGGCCTTTCCTCGAGTCTGAAGATGTGAACACTGACGGCAAATTGACAGATTTTGAAGATGAAAATATCGACATGATGCAATTCCATGATTTACCAGCTCGCAAGAATGAAGATAATTTAGATACTGGTGAATTATTCATCGATGCTGAAGCTTTCGAGTTTCTCTTAAACCAAAACCAGAGTAACACAATTGCTGACAGTGGTAAAGAAAGTTTGTTCCTAAAGTTTGATCCTTTGTTTGCTAAGCGAATGTCATCTGTTGCATCTGACGGCGTTCTTGCGGCTTTGGGAAAGCTACAGAACAAGCAAAGTACTCCTACGAAAACTGCGACACCGCCACAAAAAGAAGTAGTATCTCCAATCGCTGGACCATCTAACTTGAACGTTACTCAAGAGTTAGATATGAATATGAGCGAAGAATACAATGAAGATCTTAACATCACAGTATCTAAACCAATGATGGTGGTGCCTCCTGCCGTCAATCCAGTAACCCCGAGAAATAAATCATTGACTCCTAATAGATCAAACAGGCGTTCTATCACATTCACCTCCCCTGCCATGGCTGTTATTGACAGACTATTGTCTTTGAGCGGTAATAACTCCACACACGAAACGACACCTGTGCACGTGAGCAGAGAGCAAACCGAAACCGATATAGCTCTCTCCCAGCTTAGAGAGCTATTAGCAGAAAAGGAAATTCACGTATACACTCTGAGAAATGAAAGCAAAGAATTAAAAGAAAGATTAACTACATTAGAATCTCACTTAAGAAATTTAGAAGTAGAAAATCAAAACAGGAAGAAAAAGATAAATGACTTAAACGATAGGCTCGCGGAAAAGACAAAGATGAATAAGAGCATGGCAGCAGTTGTCGAAGAATATGAAAGAACTATAGCTACTTTGATCGCCGAAAAAGCGCAAACAGAGAAGAGGAACGCTGAGGAAAAAATAAAGTTAATCAATGAGAGAGACGAACAAATCGCTCATCTAGCCAGCATGGAGGGGTCCTTCAATGACCTACACAGCAAGTATGAGAAGAGCAAACAGATCTTACTCAACTGTAAGGCGAACGAAGACGCCTATATGAAATCTATAAACAATTTTGAGGAAAACCTGACAAAAATGCAGAAAAATTATGAGTTACTTAAACAGCACGCAACTTCTAAGCTAAATCACGCCAATCAGGAGTTAGAGAAGATGAGCAAGTTACATGAGGTAGAGATATTAAAACTTAATGCCATGATTAAGAGGAAGGAACTCCACATCGCGTCGCTAGAGGAGTCCCTCACACAAAAGACGAAAGCGAACGAGGAACTGACGGCCATATTCGATGAGCTTATCAATAAGGTTGGGTGAACAAATTTTTCTGTGTGCCTGTGATCTAGGCGGATACTCCGAGACTTGCTTTTGTGCTTATCATGCGATAGGTAGCATAAGTTGAGACCAGTCTCTGCGATATTGTGCCAAATCATTTTAGTGTACTCCGTTTTTCTTTTGTTTGGTATATATGTACCCTGTGAGTTACTGGCTTGGATATATTTCATAGTGAATACTTTTAATGTTTGCCCTTTTATTCAAATTAGTTTCTTTTCTTTATCTTTTAATCTTATTAATTTTATATTCATGTTTCAGTAGACTGGCTTTTTTTGTTAAATCCCAAGTAAAGTCTTCATCTTAACGTCTTATTTTAATCTGTCGTCGCATATTTCTTATGTAGTTATTTCGTACATTCACTGTGAAGTATTTCCTGGCTACTATAACGGTAGGTGTCTACTCCAAGACTGTAAAATGTGATAAAATTTGAATTCTGTAATCATGTGACAATGTATCCGTATCAATATATTATAACGAGATCGCGTAATATTTCAAACTCTATTATCATATCACTTTTATATTATGCTGGCCATAATAATATAAGTGTATCCTAAGGTCTATATTATAATGTTATATCTAGACACAGATTTTGAAATACTTAAAGAGAAATAGTATATTTTCCGCATGTTTAACTGTTGTATTTATTTATAGTCCTCAGATATTTATTTTGTATGTATAAATTTACGCAAATATTTTTCGGAAAATATAAGTACACGTAATGATATTTTTGTAGATATATTTTTGGAAAACTGCTGTAGAATTTGGTGTTTAGATTTAATATGTTTATCGTGTGTTTAATGCGAGATGAGACTGTTAATAGACTAGCAATAGCCACACAAAAACTACGATTCATGTTGTTTTATACAACTTACATCCGCCTCGCGTTGACTGGTGCAAGTTTGTACGAAAACAGTTTTCTATTTGACCAGCTTTTATAATTATTATTGAATTAAGTTTGACATTGCAAGATAGTTGTGTTATTTACCGATCTCTGAAATTCTCTACATTATGGCATAGTTTCAGCCGTAACATTCAATTGTTAAATTAATACGATTCTCCATGCACGGGTTGTTGTCAGTTATTTTTGTATGATATAGAAATGAGTAATTATTTTAGTTAATAAAGTTGTCATTTTTCAAACCTGTGTTTTAATTTCTACTCTCTAATGTGTTAGAAGACTGGGTACGAAAAGACAAAATCTAATTAATCCGTCAATTAGATAATAAAAATATATTAGACACGTATTTTAGCTTTTTCAAAATAAGTAAATAATAGGTAGATAAAGTGAATCAAAGTTCAGGAATAGGGGTTAATGAAGTCATGCCTGCGTACAACAGAATTGTGACATCATGCGACATTTCAAATCAAAGTATCGTTGTGAGTTTTTTCTTACGTAAAAGAAGAAAAAAATACGTGCCTAAGTCAAATATTTTCTAATAATCTATACGACGATCGTTTAAAAAAATCGTCATCAACCCCATTCTGTTTGCCTCAATTGATTATAATACTTTCTATTCTGGTCCGGTATTGGCAGACTATAAAATTAAATTTATGTACATTTTCTAGGCGATTTACTGCACTCAGATATAATAATAGCGTGGGCTGAAGCTGAAGCTAGATGTTCCTCTGCTTAGCATAATACAGTTTGATAAAATATTCTGACTAATAAAATATTGTTAAGTTTACCTACAGAATATTTTCATGGCGTGTGTACATACTAAAGTTGGTGGTATTTTTCTTTAATGAATGGTATCGTTTTTTGGACTTATTTACCTATAACTATCCTGTAATAGGGTTATCGAATTCTACCTTTTTAATTCTCATTTTTGTTATAGTATTGGTAAACTTTTGATGGTTTTTCATTCTTATTGGTAATAAACTTCAATCATAATTTACCTTTTTTAAGCTATTGCATTCTTAAGGTAGATTTTTATAGTATACGTTACGACATTTATAATAATGTCGTCAGCTACCACGGCCGGTAGCCGTGATATTAATGAGCGGACCAATTATGGCAGCTATTTTAATATTTCTCGTAGTCTACAAACATGGATGTTAAACAACGATTTAAGGAAGAGTGATTTGACGACCTCCGTGGTCGAGTTGCGTACACACCGGTTTTCAAGATGTTTCAGGATTCGATTCCCGGACGAGTCCATGTAGAAAACCACTTTTTTACATTGTCTCGGGTCTGGGTATTTATGGTGTCTACGTTGTCTCTGATTCCATAACACAAGCGCTTAAGCTAGGTACTTACTTTAGGTTCAGACCAATGTCGGTTATGTTGTCCACAACAGTTCGCCTCGCGACACAGCCGCCGCCGCGTCAGCTCATGATTAGGGACTCCTATTGAGTCTGAAACTAGTCTGGCGATCCCGAGAATATGCGTGAGTAAACAGTTTTGTTTTAAATAATTATGTTGTCCATTTATACATTGTACATATATCCATAACACAAGTGCTTTAGCAACTTACTTTGGGTTCAGAGCAATGTATGTGATGTTGTCCACATTTATTTATTTATTCGTTTTTGAAAAGTATATTTCAATTTTGAAATTGTTTATTCGCTTCTGGCAAGTAAAGTATTAGTATTGGACTAAAATCCTGTTTCTGTATAAATAACTTCGGGTTTAAGCCGGTCAAGGATAAGTTGAACCGCTATAAAAAGAAAGACATGCCCCACACCAGGTTGCATGTACCTATTAGGGATGCATTTACACAAAAAACACACGCTGCGAAGTTTTGGAAAAAAAAAATCTTAACTGGTTTTGTATCTATTCGTGATTGAGGAATTTAATATAGGTACCTATTGTAATGTAATGAACAAAATCGAATCTGGAATGTTACAATACGGGCGAATGCTCAAAGTGAGTTAGATCCATTCAGCCGTTTAGAAGATACAAGGTAATAAAGAAATTTACTAAAAGAAATATATAAATATTCAAGATAGTATTTAGCCCTTCCTTGGCGTCTGTTAAAAATGGGTCTGTTAAATTTCTTTAGTGTCGTGGGGTCGTTGCATATACGAAATAACATCGAAAATAATACCCAGACAGGGAAGATTAACAGACTTCACTCGTGCCAGGATTGGAGTCCAACAAACCGAAGAAAGTTGAAACAAAGCCAAACAGGTCAACATTTGTTTATGTATATCAAGACACCTGTATTTTTTGGCACATTGTTCCAAACCCCAAACTTTTATTTTAGAAAATTTTAAAACTATGCCCATACTAGGATTTGAAGGCAACGTTACCTGCTCGATAGCGGTAAAGGTACAATGTAGGTATTAATGAGATTAATAAAACGACAAAATAGAATTATCTTGTAATAAAAACTCGTCTCAACCCAGATCTTAGATCTCTTACATGTTTAAGTACTGTTGCACTAATTAAAAAGTTATCACCGTTTTGCTAATTTGTAGATCTGTGTTAGGTTGGATTTCTATTCCACTATATATACGGTATGTGAGTATTCTAGTCTAATTATGTATGTATCAATTCGATGCGCCACGGTAGTGCCAATGGGAGAATAAAATTACCATTAAACTGCACGCGAGCGCTACGACGGGACCGAGCAGGTGTATTTAAAATATCGGCCCCTGCATACGTTGATAAATGTGTGAAATATGTATTTTATGTCGTCCTAATCAGTGCCAGGCCGTGCCACCACTATTTTGACAAAAAAGTGCCATCCATGGGACTCCCGCCTTTCCTCAGCGAGTTTCCAACCGAGGAGGTTCTGTGACGTTGCCATGGAGACCTGCGACAAACACTGCCAAACGTTTTTACTAAGCGATCAAGGGTCCGCTAACGAGTATGCACGAGTGATGTATGACGAGACGGTGAACGTGGTAAACGCACGAGAGATAGACAGTCCTTCCAGTGAAGAGGAAGTGGTCAAAGCAACGATGTCGAAGTTCAATCCCCCAGTGAGGCACACGGCGAGGCACGACTTTGATTCTGATAGTGAAACGGATTCCGACGCCGACAAATTTTTGGAAAATGGCTCCGGCGAAGATCAGGTAAATACATCTTGCACTTGTTGTGTTTACTGCAGATAGTAACATACCTACAAAGCCACGTGTTAGGTAAACAAACAATAGTACTTACCAAACTAAAAAGTAAAACTAATTAGATACCTACTTTAGTCGATAACAACAAGTTATGCAATTTGTTTACATATCTTTTTCTCCTCATTAGCATTCATTAATGATTCGTATAAATCCTAAATACCTATTTGAATTGAATGCAATAATTAATTTAATCTAAGTAGGTCAACGGGCGTCAACATGGTTGAATTCAACAAAATTGTTCTCGTAAGCTGATAACATGACTTGATTTCGTTTATTAAAATGACCTTTTAACATGACTTGTCGTTGTCTTCTGGGTAGGTACTACACTGTTTTTTTTATAAATTCATCCACAGCTGTTTGCCCTCTACCCTAATGATCACAATGTTTAACTGTGTTAAAAGAGATTGCTTTTAGTGTGCAAAGTTTTAGTATTTTACATTTCTTTTAATTTATTAGAATAGCATCAAATTTTCAAATATAAGTAGCTAAACTTTTCGCGCCTTTATTATAATAATACGTAACAATGTTACTAGCCACATACTTAGATATACTTTGAATGTATTTAAAGTCGACTGCATTGTTTATTAATAGATTATTTTTTACTGCGTGTTATGACGTCGCTCCAAACATTTTTGTGACCCGTTTTGTGTAAAACAAAAATCAGGGAATACAAAACGGCACTTTTGTGTTATTCTTAAATCCAAATGTTTTTTTTTGTAAGTATCATCTTTTTTTGGGAGCTCTTAAGCAAAAGTTGTGATTAGAAATGTATTTAATGAGGTTAATTTTGAAACCAATAGAAAACAGTTAACTATGTGCTTCCGTTGCAACGTTGTTTTTATATGTACTTTAAATTGTATGGCTTAAAAAAATAGTGATCGCATTGCAATAAATGATACCTAATACTTAGTAGCGATTCGCGTCATTCATATTTATATTATTTATCAAATACAAGATCAATTTTCCGCTCTAATGACGATCCAATACTTTAGTTTTCACTTCTAGGAAGACATTTGTACCGTAGACAAGCGTCATGCATTTATTTGCGCCATGGCATCCGAGGAATTCAGTCAGACAGACAGCCACTAGAACTGCGGCCATAATGCTTTACGCTCCGCCATAGTTTGCGTGGCGCCACCTGCCGGCTGCTCCATTGTCTATACCCTCTGTAAACAGACAATTTTGGAATTGGGTTCAATGATCAGCGATATTAATTCCTGGTATAGTTAAAAATGGTTTAATGTTCCTTAAAGGAAGGAAGACTATTTTAACGTCATACTTGGCGGAACATCAAAGTCACTAAAAACAGATTTTATGATGGTTATTATAGTTAGAAAACTCCCAGAACTCATTATAGTATTAGGCACAGTAATTGAATGTTAGAAAAAAATCTTATTTACACTTTGTAGATGTCTATGGACAGACTCTATAGTACCATGAAGGCCTAATAATACAGTATTTTATGACCCAGTCTCCGGACAGGAAGTCGCAGGTTTCGGAGAAGCCCGTAGAAGTATCAAAGCCTAATAGAGCCGACCTGATAAAGGAGACCAGTAGTGGCAGAGCCAGGCCCATGGCGAAACGGGACGACTCTTCTAACTCAGGTTAGACCAACCTTTTTGATTTATACTCGTTTTTGCGCAGTAGGTAATGAGGCAGTTCAGACGGGTATTTTCATATTTTTAGTTATACCTATTAAAAATATCATTCATATGTTTGGATTTCAGGTCTACACTATTATTTTGCATAAAAAAAACAAAAACAAAAGATCTTACCCCGGTCACTCACATGCGCGAAAACATTCGAACAAGGTTCGCGCGCTCTGATGTCTGTTAAAAACCGACACAGCTTTGATATGAAAAATTTGCAAATGTCGTCCTACACTTGTGGGTTTGCGTATTCGTGCGAATGTGAGTGACCTGCATTAGAATAATTAAGAAAGTACATAAATATGTATACTTAACTCTAAAAAGATTGCTTTGGTATTAGACTGGGTTTGAAACTACACCCTTGTGCATACGAATTCGGTCGTTAAACCGCAAGGCCAGCACGATTCTTCTTGATTGCAATGATTTAGGAGCAAAATTTTAGGTTTTCGTGATAAGAAATCGTAATTTCACTCTTGAAACTCATAATCATAATTTCTTTAAACAATTCCCCAAAGTTTAATGGGAGTCTATTTTAAACTGAACAATCCTGTTTACACCAGATCGTGGCGAAATCGTTTACACATAACGTTCGGAACATGATCTGCATAAACAATAATATTTATAGAAGCATTAAAAGCTTAATGGGTCTAGCAACTACCTATTTATCTAAAGTTTTCTGTGGAGCTTTAGTACTGATGAGTTTCACAACTCTGTCTCTATCCAATCCAAGTTTGAAGCCCAGAATATCGTGTCGTTCATACAGCATGCAACAAAAACCCTGTCCGATCCTTTTGAGTATTATTCGGCATCGTACTGCGTACACATATGTAACTATTGAATGGATTTAAGATTATAATTTATCCCCGGTGAATATAATTAAATTAAAATAAAACTGATCAACGCAACACTGATCGCTCGACAAAGTTCACGTGTACTTCCTACAGTTTTGTAACAAAGAAGCGCCTGAGCGACACATTTTTTTCTAGTAGGTACCGATGTATGTTGATTCAGGAATACGGCTTTATTGGATCGGACAGGGTTTTTGTTACATACTGTATATTAATTTTGCGGCGGCAATGTCGGTATGCAACCATTAGGTACCTATACTTAACAAAGTATCATTCAATTATCGATCAGACCCTCATCGATACCATCTAGATTAAATTAACAATTTTAACATGAAGTTTATACAGTAGCTGTCGCATACTGTAAAAGGTATTATTCATTAACATTATTTATATTATGTAAATAATACTGTGACAAATGAGTGTGGTTTGTGGTTTGTCAGAAACTGAGACGAAACCAACAATACGAGTTTATGCTCTACTAATCTAAATCTGACAAGCCCTTTGGATCCGGTTAGTTAGAGGTTTTTATACACAGTTAGGTACTCTACATGCTCTGTGCATACAACCTTCACACGTATTATATATTTTTTTTCTAAATCTATGCTAAATTATCCATAATAATATTATAAATGGGAAAGTAACTCTATCTGTGTGTTACGCAATCTCGCCTAAACTACTGAACTGATTTGGTTGGAACTTGGAAGTTAGTATGGGGTAAGCTTGGGTCGTAAAAAAGGTCATAGGCTACTTTTTGCCGCGATAACCGACACCACGCAGGCCGCGGGCAACAGCTAGTTTTATATAAGTAGTACTGTTACTGACAGATTTACTTTTAGCTGGGATAAAGACTTTTACCCGTGGTTAAAGTTAGTTTCCTTCGTGGCCCTTCTTGGTTATTCGGTTCTTCTGCTTTAGAAATGTATATGTCTTGACAATTTGACTAACCTAACCTAACCTAACCAAGGCCTATAATTACTTATATACCGCAGAGTATTATTTTTGCTCAGTTTGCCATTTAGCCTGGAAAAGAGTTTTCTTTATTTTTCTAGCCATTTCTGTCCCACTGCAGGGCAAAGATATAACATAAAGTATTTACTGTTTCCAGATACAGATTCAGGTGACTTAGAGCCGGAGCGAATTGACCCCATGCTGGGCAGTGGGCGCAAGCGAGGGGGTGGCGTGGTCATCCCCGCGGAGGGCGCTTACGACCCCAAGCACTTCCAGGATCTCAAGGTGTCCCCCGACATGGACAACATCTTCCAATACATTATGAAGTAAGTGCGGTTAGACAAAATCTATCTATTGAAGTTAGGCTACCTACCAGGTTTTAAAGGTACTAATTTATGGACATTTGCCTGATTAAACCCCCATTTACCGCGATGTATTTCTTCCTACATGAACAAGTCTGATCGATATAAGTTTTGGTTAAATCTATACTTAATATTATAAAGCTGAAGAGTTTGTTTGTTTGTTTGTTTGAACGCGCTAATCTCAGGAACTACTGGTTCGAATTGAAAAATTATTTTTGTGTTGTATAGTCCGTTTATTGAGGAAGGCTATAGGCTATATAACATCACGCTACGACCAATAGGAGCGGAGCATAAATGGAAAATGTTGCAAAAATGAAAAATGTTGCAAAAATTAAAAACCGTTGAAACTAAAACACGCGAACAAAGTCGCGGGGGACAGCTAGTACTATATAATAGATAGTAGGTTTATACTAATACTAATACATTCAATTATATAAAACATGTAAAGTGATATACGCATAAATCTGTAATTTAAAATTAAGTATAAGTGATCACATACTATGATGTTTAGACTCTGATTATGTATGTGAGTGTAATAATTATTGTATTGCTGTGCCTGCAAAGGGCTACTGAGTTTATAAGTGCCACAAAATTGTTACAAAAGTCCTAATGTACACTTGGTGTGCAATAAATCTTTGACTTTGACTGTAAGAGTCTGGGTTAAGGTTATGATTTTATCGAGTGATCGCATTTTCTCAGAAGACAACTCAAACTACTTTTTCATTTTCAAATAAATAATCCAAAGTAATTTAGCCGTAGCTCGGTATTCTCTGAATCTCAAATTGTACAATAAAACTGTTATTTAACGCTTTGCGAAATCCTAAAAATACACAATGTACACATACTTACAATTACTTACGTGTTACATATAACGTCTCTGTCATTTAAGGTCAAAAAAATACGTAATTCAACTTCCGAGACACTCGATATCTCATTGAAATATAATATTAATAACCAACTCATTAGAAAGTGTTCCATTAGTTTAGTTACGTGAACAAAATTAGATAGAACTGGCCTCATTGATACCAGTACATCTTTGCTACCACTCGTGGTTGGAAAATAGGCTTTATTATGTTAAGATAAGGTAGTATTTAGCTCTTGTTAAAATTTAGGATTAGTAGCTCAGTAAGTGCAAGGTTGGGCGTAGGTGGTCGCCCACGTTTGAGTCTGGGATATAGGATAGTGGTGACCTGATTAGCTAGCGGGACATTTTCACGGCCTAGGTGTGATTTAAGTATCAGTTGCTCTTGCTTCCAAGGCTGGGATGCAAACTATGAATAAATGTTCTTAACTAATAATAAGTCGTGTTGTGAATGACTTCGTAATATTAGACTGCACTGTTGTCGCAGTAGATTAGTGGTGGCTACGTAATCAAACCAAAACAGAACGTTACCTAGTTAGATTGACTGGGCTTTTTTCGCACTTAGCATCTTGATTGGGACATTTTTTTTTATGTGATTTACGCAGTTAGCCTGAGCGCAGGATTTGACTGCTTCACCGGACTTTTGGCGAGAACCGTAAGGGCCTCCAGCCAGAGCAATAGAAAAACTAAATACGTCAGCAATGTTCACTAAGGGCACCCTCTGTGGGGTTCGGGCCTCGACTTAGTGCGTTGTTAACAATCTTAATAAGGCAAAAACAGCAAGCGAGGGCTGGATCTAAGTTTTTATTTTTTAAGGACATATTTTCATTGCTAGTTTGGCCGGCTCGGGCCAGCTCGATCTAGGGACGGGGTTGATTGGGTCATTGTGCGACTATTCAGATCGTGTTATAGTTTCGATCACCATATCACCACCATACCATAACGAGAGGCTTAGCTTTCCTCCACAATAATTTATAAAAAGTCAGTGTTTAGGTACTTTCAATATCTGTAAAGTGGGTATCTTAAAAACACTTAGTACCTATAGATAATAACTGTCCCTGTAGTGGCAAACGTAGCATTAATACACATAAGGCTTCCTGAATAATCTAAGTACTGATATTGTATGGAGTTTTAAATCTACTTATGTCCGATCTCTGAATATGCTTCGACAACCTAGGTAACATATATGTAGAGACTAATTACTAATAACAGTTTTTATCACGTCTTTTAATACATACTTGGTAGAAATGTTTTATATAAATAGGTACTGCACTTCATATTATATTACTTCTTTGTAAATAGCAAAACACTACAACCAGTATTTTCAGGAAAAAGGCTGAAAAAATCGAATAAATGGGTTAGATGGCTGGGTATAAAAAGCCAAAATCGAATTAGTCCGTCAGTTAGATAATACAAAAATTTTAGACACGTATTTTTAGGTTTTTCATAACCAAGCGATTCAAAGTTCAGGAGTGGGGGCTATTGACTTCATGCTTGTGCACAAAATGCACGAAATTGTGACGATATGCAACATTACAAATTATTGAATCATCGTGAGTTTTTGGTCACGTAATATAAGAACAAATACGTGTCTATAATTTCTTAATAATCTATCTAGCGGACATTAAAAACAAAATTGTTCATCTGACACATTGTCATGTTCACTTTCAGTAATCAAATAAAGTTTCTTAAAGCACTTTAATAAAGTGTCCGATGTGTCATTGGCCGTAAAAACATTAAACTTAGTTCCCAGAAAGTTGTGGGATTATTTAACTTAATCATCTTATTAGTGTATTCACGGGTCGAGAGAAATATTTACCAGATAACATCTTAACCCATTGTGTCTGTCGTGACACCTTTGTATCATGTAAGCTCTCAGCTTGCTTTCAATTATGCTGCCTTTTATATAAGAACTCACTTAATTGTAACGGAATGGATCTTAGATACGAACGTACGGTGAACTGGACTGATAAATTAGTTACGAAATTCGCCTTTAGTACTACTCATAATAGGCATGTTTCCTAATTTTTTTTTAATGTCCGTCTTGTAGATTAATGAATTTTATTGGACACATATTTTTTCTTTTTTCCTGCAAACAAAAAAATATCAAAATACAGAGAACTGAAATTACGCGTGACGTCACTCCTCGCTACGATGTTTAGCGAGGCGTGGCGTCATAAGCCCCCACTCCGAAACTTTAAAGCGGTGTATCTTTGTATTTTTTTATTGTTTTGATAAAAGAAAAAATACGTGTCTAATATTTTTTTATTAACTAACTGACGGACTAAATAGATTTTAACTTTTCATACCCAGTCAACATCCCTATTACTTGCGGTGACCTGTGGTTTTATCTGCGTAAGAAGTCCCCGATTCCGTGAGTCATTTAATCTTTGTCTCTCTATTGCTATTCAGAGTGGGGACAAACCCAAAAAATCAACAGTGACGAAAAACGGTCCACCTATAAATGGTGTAACTAACCCCTACTTTGTTTTATATATACTTAGATTAAACCTAAGACACCCTAATTAAATATGCGATCTTGCCGAAAAAATATATTGAAAATGTCCCATTCTTGCAACCGCAGCAGTAATAGTAGGTAGTAGGTAGATTATTATGTAACAAACGGTGGTTTAACTTTGTAAAAGTGCTGCACTATCCTCCTCGGGGCATTGCAATCCCACGATGATTTTTATCGGGATCATACTGCAATTTTTTTCTGTTGATAAACTAGAAAATAATCGACTGTTATGAATATGAGCCTCTCATATAAAATCTTGATCATAAACAACGTAATACCATTAACATTATACCATTTCATTCAGTAGGTAGATAGTTCAGGAGAGTTGGCTAATTACGTCATGCTTGTGCACAAAATGTAGGAAATTGTGACGTCATGCGACATTTTAAATGCACGACACCCACACACACACATACACACACACATACACACACACACGCACGCACATACACACACGCACATACACACACACACACACACACTCAAACACACACACACACACACACTCACACACGCACTTACACACCCTTATACACCCAAACACACACTAGAGAGTCTTGAACGTTGGCGCGTCAGAGCGTCATGCCGTTTTACATGATGCGGGTCGATTTTATTGCCAAGGCGCGCCAAAATAAAAATGTCGTCTACCTCACTCTTTAATCTGTAATGGTTTTTCTTTTTTATATCTGCAGGTACACCCCCCAGAAGATCGACATCGACCTGAAGCTGCAGCCGTTCGTGCCGGAGTACGTGCCGGCGGTGGGCGACATCGACGCCTTCATCAAGGTGACCACGCCCGCCTGCAACATGCGCGCCGCGCCGCTCGCCGACCACATGCTGGAACACATCGATAACTTAGGTAGTAATAATAAACCTTAGAGAATACATACTTTGCACTACTTTTTACCAGTCTTACGTTCTTAGATACTGTGTTGCACAGTAAATTGGGTTGTGGATGTCAGATAGGCAGTAACTCCCTATAATACGGTATGCAGCTGAATCCGGTAAACAAGCATAGAGAGCGCATCGCTAGTAGCCCGTTGTGTAAAAGTACTAAGCTCGTTTACTGATTTAAGTGATTTTCCGTGCGACGACAGACGAGAGAGGGCGCTGCAGTGCGCACGTAAACAATAGCTCCGCGTATATTAAATGTTAATAAATAGTTTAAGTGCATCTATCGCTATTAAAACTAAATTAAAGTGTAAAACTCAGTTGCTAACAGTGATAAAAACTATAGTTCCAAGAAATCCTACCAGGAAAAGTGATATAAACAAACAAATTGTGTTTACGCCAACGAACTTTTTCAAATTCGATTTCAAAATCTAAAAGTGCAGTGTCATATTACTAAAAGTTATTTGGAACAACAAGCAGGATATTGCTTTATATCACACCAGAAAGGTATTTAACCGTTCAAACTAATAAGTTGTAGAAAAAAAAGGAAACCTAAATAACAGATGAACATACTCAAAACACAAGCTACGCCATCTAGCGTCGAGTAGCCATAATAACATCGCCATCTTGACAATAGACACCACACTATTTATCGAGTTCGTAACCTCATTACCCACTAGAGGGCACTATTTTCAAAAACCGAAATGGAATCTCTATGTGCAGGATGTAAACAAAATCTGCCTAATACTGAAAACATTGCTTGTTGTCTTTGTAAATATAAATATGACCTACAGTGCGCAAATATCCCAGCCAGTGGTTTTCATAGCATGACCCTAGAAAATAAGAACTTATGGATATGCCAAACATGCCGATGTAAAATACCAAAAACCGGCAACGTAAATACACCAATACGACAAATAAACCCAACCGTAGACAAAACTCCTGAAAACAACATAACCATGCGAAAAAAGCCAGTTAACAACTTTAATAATACGACACTATCCGAAGACTCGAGCTTTCTAGGCGATACAATATGCTCAGAAGATAAGGAAAAACATACGACAGCTAATCTTTCACTTCAAAATTTAAGCGAAATTATTATGCAACGTTTACAGGAAAATAACAAATATATAATCTCAGAAATTAAAAATACAATTGAGGATGAAATAAAAAAAGCTATTTCTAAACTAAAAGGAGAATTTGAAGGAAGAACAAATATATTGTTTAAACAAAGCGATGAAAAAGCACTAGAAATAGATAATATTAACAAAAAGATTGAGGATCTAAACAAACAAAATGTAATCCTGAAAGATGAAATTAAACAGTTGAAGTCTATGAAGATTACTCCAGAAGCTGAATACACAGAAAATAAATCGAAAAAAATTGTCATTTATGGTTTCACTGAGTATTATAAAGAGCCTGAGTATGAAGTACACAACAGATTAATTAACATGTTTTACGAAATTCTGCATGTAGACCTGACGGGATACATAGAAGAAACCTATAGAATGGGAAGAAACAATGTCAAAAACCGACCCATAGTTATTGAGCTACTAAGTAAGAAAATGACAAAGTACATTTTAGAGAACGAAAATTATTTCCAAGGCACTGGGTTATTTGTGTCTGAATTCCTAAATGAAAACCAACGGAAATATAGAAATATTTTACGTGAGGACATGATAAAAGCACGGAAAAATGGCCAATACGCCATAATACGAAACAATAAATTATACATCGATGGCAAATATGTACCAACAAATGAAGAGACAGATTTGTACGCAGACACATACCAGAACACCACATTAGCAAACCAACCAAAAGAAAGATATATACAAACCCACTCATCTAACAAATACCATAACGAAGACACTCAAATAAATTATACATTTCGGAACCACCGTAAAACACTTTAAAATACTTTACCAGAACATACAAAGTATAAATAACAAACTACATCTAATTGAAGCTTTCACCGATGATAACCCAAAATACAACGTGATATGTTTTACTGAGACGTGGCTGTCACAAGAAAAAATGGAATGTCTTCACTTCGACGGCTACAAAATTGCAGCATCCTACTGTCGAAGCACTCGAGGAGGCGGCGGCGTCTGCATTTTACTACAGGAATATTTAGAATATAAAGAGATTTGTGATATTAGAGATATGTCTGTTGAATATTGTGTAGAAATTTGTGCAATAGAATTACCAAAAGAAAAAATACTTATTATAACTATTTATTGGAATAGAAGAGAGGAAGAAGTATTTATGTACCAAATAAAAAAACTTATGTATTTCATAAATAGTAAGTACAGTAAACATAATGTAATATTAGGTGGAGATTTAAATATTAATATTGTAGATAGCTGCTTAAAAACTAAATTATTTTTAGATTTCATGTTAGAATACAAATTCATGCAACATATAAAAGAACCTACACGTATTACACAAACTACCTCAACATGTCTAGATTTGATATTCACAAATTTTAATACAAAATATAACTACACTACAGTTGAAGAATTAGGTTTCTCTGATCACAATGCTACTATTTTTCACATGCAATTACAAAACGCTAAACATAATCAGCAAGTAACTTGGTACACAAGAAAGAGATTATATAATGAAGAAAACATTAATAAATTCAAATCAGAAACTAGTAAACAAAAGTGGCAGGATATAATCACCACTAACAAAAACATTGATGAAAACTATACAAATTTTAAAAATATATTACAAAACATCTTAAATTCATGTATACCTAAAATAAAAATTAAATTAAAAACTAAATTTAAAAAATACTGGCTGACAAAAGGTATCAAACTAGCTTGTAAAAATAAGAGATTACTCAAAACCATTACGCTCAAAACAAATAACCCTATACTAACACGATACTATAAAAAATACGAAAAAATCTTAAAAAAAACTGTAACAACATCAAAAAAACTACAATATATAAACAAAATGAGTACATCAACCAATAAAGTAAAAACGATGTGGAGTATAATAAACGAAAGAACTAATAAAAAAATAAAACAAGATAAAACCAATCTGAAACTAAAAATAAATAACAACATAATCACCGAACCAAAACAAATAGCTAATATTTTTAATGACTTCTTTGCATCAATAGGCGGAAACACTTGCAGTTCCGGCACCGAACCGAAGGGAGCCCCGGTCGTTTGTCCCACAGAAAATACCTTGTTCCTCAGCCCAGTAGATGGGTATGAAATTAATCAAATAATCAAAAACCTACGAAATAAAAAGAGCTACGGTGTAGACGAAATGCCTCCATTCCTGCTTAAGATTTGCGCTGATGAACTAACACTACCTTTTTACTTACTAATTAACCAATCTTTTGAAGAAGGACAATTCCCAAGAGAACTTAAAACAGCTTTAATTAAACCCATCCATAAAAAGAACCTAAGAACAGACCCCAACAATTACCGCCCTATTGCGCTACTTCCCACAGCATCTAAAATATTTGAAAAGGCAATGTGTAAACGAGTATACTCATTTTGCGAAAAATATAAAATATTAGACGACTGTCAAAATGGTTTTCGTAAAAACAAATCAACAACATTGGCAGTCTACAAATTTATACAAGAAGCCTTAAATATAATAAATAATAAAAAGTATGCTATTGGTCTACTATTAGACATGACCAAGGCATATGATAAAGTGCAATTCGGAATACTCCTAAATAAGTTACATGGAATCGGAATCCGTGGAAATGCCTATAAATGGTTCGAATCTTATTTGAAAGATAGAGAGCAGGTTGTCGAGATAGAATATTTCAACAATAAAACCAAAGAAATATTACAATTAAAATCCAATGTAAAAGCCATAAATGCATCTATCCCTCAAGGGAGTGTCATAGGGTGTCTCTTATTCCTCATCTACATAAACGATCTTCCTAAAACAATAAATGGTCCGTGCGTATTGTTTGCAGATGACGTATCTATACTCACCTCTTGTCAAATTAACGAAAATTTAAACTACAAACTAAATACCCTCCTTTCCACTGTTATAAATTGGATGAATAACCACAACCTAGAAATAAATTTCACCAAAACCAAATTAATTACCTTCCACCCACATCAAAGAGAACCTATAAAAATTGACTATACTTACAATAACTCTAAACTAGAACAGGTTAATAATTTCACTCTCCTAGGATTGTCAATAGATGAACACGTAAACTGGAAATCTCACATTCAAAAGATTAGAGCAAAACTTTCGAAATTTACCTACGCCTTACGCGAAATAAAGAAAACCACCAACTTACAAACGGCACTCGTCACCTATTACGCATACGCCCAAGCGTGGCTCAGCTATGGGATCATACTTTGGGGGAACAGTACTGATTCACATACCATATTTACCCTACAAAAGAAACTAATCAGAATACTAACAAATATAGATCAATTAGACAGCTGTAAACCACAATTTCAAAAGCACGAAATACTAACACTTCCTTCTTTATATATTCTAGAAATTTGCAAGTTTGTCCGAAAATACCCAGAATTTTATAACACCCGCGAAGAAATTCAAAATAAATATAACTTAAGACATAAAAATAGATTGAATTTACCAACATCAAGACTTAAATTACATTCTTCAGGTCCTTTAGTAAGCTCCATCAAAGTCTATAACAATCTTCCAAAAAACATAAAAGATGAACCTAAAACTACAATATTTATTAAAAAATTAAAACAATTCCTCTATACTAAATGCTATTACACAGTAAAAGAATACATGGAAGACATATCGTTCAAGAAATGAAACAAAACATATAAATATAGCTAAGGAAATAAAAATCGCACGCACATACTCACACATAAATATACACACATATAAAACACACACACACACCCACGCGCGCGGACTCACCCACACACACACTGACACGTACGCACACGCACACTAAAATGTTGATAAATGTTAAATATAATTATTATTATTTTTGTAATTAGCTACTAACTACATAGCTCTTCTCTCAGCAACTTCTTTAAGCTGTGCCCTATGGGGTCCATATTGTGTCTTTACTATAAGTAAATTGTACCACCTGTTGTGTAACATATGGAATGCTAATAAAGATTTGAGTATTGAGTATTGAGTATTGACGTATTTAAGCGAAAATATCGATGGTTCCGATATTATTAGGGTAATATTAGGTTTTCAGATAGTTTTAATGAAACGGCGCGCTCAGTTCTGACACAAATTTTACGTCTCCATAGTTTACTTACTTTTTCTTTAAGTAATAAACTAACCCCCGAATACTGAAACGCAACTTAACTTTAAGACGTTCTTAAATGTTGATCTTGTCGCTACTTTACACCTTAAACTGACAGAGACAGCATGAGACTTATCGGCGACTTAAAACTGATTGACGTTTTAGTATTCAGCCATGAGTATGTTTGTGGTACCTACATATAGCCGGCCAACGGGCAAACCGATGGTGAAAGGAAACCGTCAATGAACACTTACACAGTCTTGCCGGCCTTTAGAATAGGTTTTTTATTAGTTCAGTGCCCTTACTCTTCAATTATTTTAATTCCAGTACAATGCCAATACAAAATTGATATTAGTTTACCAGACACGTAATATGGTATTCTTGAAAAAAAAAACTTTCATTATTAGTAACTGGCATTTACCTAAAGATTGACAGTAGGTATATTTCGAACTATTTGTTGTTTGTGTGCCTGCTGAGTGAATAACAATTTGGTATTCGCGTTATAAGAGTTGAAATTCATTCAAGAGATACACCAAAAATCAAAATCAAAATATTTTTATTTCGAGTAGGCCTTTTCAGGCACTTTCAAAACGTTAAATGACTATTTGCGCGGTTCCAAAATGTCACTCCTATGGAGAAGTACCGGCAAGAATCCAGGTCCAACCAGGTCTATACCCTCAAAAAAAAAACGAAAATATTGTATTTTTTCAGTACTTAGGCTTTTTCAGGCACTTTAAAAACGTTAAATGACTCTAGTTGCGCGGTTTAAAATAACTAGTTACCAGTAGCGTTTACAATTCACTCTCAAAACGATATGTAGGTTGGACTTGCTTGATAGGGATGACATCATCAAAGTCAAGCCGACGCGACGCAATCGGAACATGTGCTGGACCATGTCTGATAAGTTTGTTATCATAACAAATTGGAATATGTAATATTTCTATGCTCAACTTAATTATGGCATCATTTTACCTACCTCATTATTTTACCTACTAACTGAAAGATGACAACATTTTTAGCGAACTCATCCATACCAATAAAAATACGAAAGTAACTGTTTGTTTGTCTGATGCTTTCACGGCTAAACCACAGAACCGCTTTTAATAATATTTGATATGGATTTAACTTGAACTCCAAGAAAAGACATAGGCTAATTGTTGCCTCAAACCAACCCGCGCGGTGCCGAAAGCAAAAAAATGTTTTATTTTATTATAATGATATATAGACCTCCGTGGTCGAGTGGCGTACACACCGGTTTTCAAGTTGTCGCCAGCTCTGAGGTCCCGGGTTCGAACCCCGGTCGGGTCAATGTAGAAAACCCCTTTTCTACATTATCTCTGGTCTGGGTGTTTGTGGTAGCTTCGTTGTCTCTGAATTCCATAACACAAGTGCTTTAGCTACTTACTTTGGGTTTAGAGCAATGTATGTGATGTTGTCCACATTTATTTATTTATTTGTTATAGTTTTTATAAAAATAGTTTTGTTCCAGGCTTGACGGTGCTGGACGAGCCGGCGTCGGAGCAGAGCGACTCGGCGCTGCTGCACCTGCAGCTGCGAGCCATTTCCAAGACCAGCAGCGCTAAGGCCACCGTGGTTAGTGCCTTACTTCGGCTGCTTTATAACATTGTTCTAGTGTCTCATACCGGTCACTCACATTCGCACGAATACGCAAACCCACAAGTGTAGGACGACATTTGCAAATGATTTCATTTCCAAGCTGTGTCGGTTTTTTAACAGACATCAGAGCGCACGAACCTTTGTCGAATGTTTGCGCACATGTGAGTGGCCGGGGGTATAGTAGTACCACAATTATAAGTTAAGCCAATGTACTGCGTAGAAGTCTTATTTTTAAACAGCGCAAAATGTGTCCGCACCTTAGAGTATACATAAGCAAGCATAGAGAGCGCGCATCGCTAGTTGTCCGTTGTGCCGATCGTAAGCAATTTTTTTGCTGTGAGTACATTCTGGTTTAGTTTTTTCCGGGCGACGATAGACGTTAATGCGAAAATATCGTTGAAAGTCTGTTTCGACGAGTATGTGAATTACTTAATATGGTATTTTTTTTTTGGTTTCAGTTAACTAAGAAGATTGAGAATGCTGAAAAGAACTCGAAGGCTATCGAGCGCTGGATCAAGGACGTGAGCGAACTGCACCTGTCGAAGCCAGCCCCGACTGTCGCTTATACCAGGTTCGTATACATTTTTACTGTCTGCATCTTCTTCTTAGCGAGTCGATAAATAGCAGTAAAATTTTCCCAGACCAGTACTCAGCCACGCAAACAGCGTTGTCCGTGGCCTTGTACAGGTCTTCGCGGGTGCAGGTCAAATGCCTCCCCAAGTCCTTCCATAAATCCTTGTCTGCCCCACCATTCGTCATCCCTCGTGGTATACGTGCAGGTCGTCCCGCCACCAATTCCTGGGCCGGCCTTGGTGGCGCCGTCCATTCTTACATTGATTTAAACCTTATTAATACTGACTAGGAGTCGTAATATATAGGAAGGTTATTTATAAGATGGGACAGGGTTTTTGGGCTGCGATGAGATTAATCAAAGTTGGCTAATATAAAAAACTAGCTGTCCCCCGCGACTTTGTTAGCGTGTTGCAACATTTATCATTTATGCTCCGCTCCTATTGGTCGTAGCGTGATGTTATATAGCCTATAGCCTTCTTCAATGAACGGACTATCCAATACAAAAATAATTTTTCAATTCGAACCAGTAGTTCCTGTGATTAGCGCGTTCAAACAAACAAACAAGCAAACAAACTCTTCAGCTTTATAATATTAGTATAGATTTGCATTGTTATGTTGTGAGCGTCCAAATTAAATATTTTAGCCTAATATATTATCTATGTAGCCCTTAATTACTCACTGCTGAGTATACGCACCCTCTCTTTCCGTTATGTTTTTATTTCTAAACTTCCTTTCAAGTGTTCCTCAATTATTTGTTTAACTCTAAATCCGATCCATACCTTCTGTCCATACTAATATTAAAAATACGAAAGTAACTCTTGTCTGTCTGTATGTTACGCTATCACAACTAAACCGCTGAACCGATTTTGATGATAATTTGTATGGGGCAAGCTTGGATCTCTAGAAAGAACATAGGCTACTTTTTGTCGCGTTAACCGATACCAATGCGGGCGGAGCTGCGGGCAAAAGCTAGTATTTGTATAAAGTGCTATAAAATTTCTGAGAGTCTTCATAAATGTATTATAGTAACTATCTCTGTTGCGTGTCTATACCATCCTATATTTTGTTCGCAGCAAAATGCCGGACATAGACAACCTTATGGAAGAATGGCCAGAATCTATGGAGGAAACGTTAAACGAGGTCGGATTCCCTCCGGCGTCACTGGACTGCTCCCTGTCGCAGTACGTGGATCTCGTCTGCGGGCTCTTCGACATTCCGATCGCGGGAGACACGTTGAATGACAGGATACAAGCGTTGCATCTCCTGTTCAGCTTGTACTCAGCGGTGAAAACCTCGCAGTTGTACGCCGAGAGACAGAAGGAACGCAGTGATAGTAACGCTTAATGTTTGTTAAGATTTAATGTTGATTATAAATGAAATTATTTTTTGTTTAATTGGTCTAATTTCACTGTATTTTTTTCTTTTTTTTTTATAAAAATGGTTACTAGCAATGTGGGTGGAATTCACATTACTAGCAATCTTGTTAACCCCTCCAGCTAAGCTAAACATGCTTGTGTCTTGAGTGATTCACGTCAATAGTACAATGGGTGGGGTTCGAACCTGCGACCTCTTGATCACAAGGCGGTCACCTTAACCATTATGTCGGCTATTGTCGTTTTATTGATTATTTATTTATTACAAGTATTTCTATTAATAGTATTAAATTGAAGCTAAAATATACACGGATACAAAAGTTATGACGTTTTAAAGTTAGTAGGTGACGCATGTTCTATCTCTTTTTCGCTGAGTGAGTTGTACAGGGCAGCCCCAAGTTAATATGGAAAAGGCAATAGTGACGTCACTTTTTGTTCTAGACTAGTTGTCAGAAGTATAGGTACCTAATAAAACTAATGATATGTTTTCCGGTTTTATTGTTACAATATGGCAGTCAGATGGCTTACTAAAGTGCTTATAAAAGGCATGTTGACTAAACATTTTTTGAATGTCCCTTAGGCAGATTAATGAATTTTATTGGACACGTATTTTTTCTTTTTTCCTGCAAACAAAAATTTCAAAATACAGGGAACAGAAATTCCGCGTGACGTCACTCCGTGCTACAATTTTTACCACGGCGTGACGTCATAAGCCCCTCACTCCTGAACTTTAAGCGCTGTATTTTTGTAAACTATTATTGTTTTGATGAAGGAAATAATACGTGTCTAATATTTTTTTATTATCTAACTGACGGACTAAACGATTTTTACTTTTTATACCCCGTCAACATTCTAATTTATATCTATACTAATATTATAAAGCTGAAGAGTTTGTTTGTTTGTTTATTTGTTTGTTTGAACGCGCTAATCTTAGGAACTACTGGTTCGAATTGAATAATTCTTTTTGTGTTGGATAGTCCGTTTATTGAGGAAGGCTATAGGCTTTACAACATCACGCTACGACCAATAGGAGCGGAGCATAAATGAAAAATGTTGCGAAAATGAAAAGTCGTTGAAACTAAAACACGCGAACAAAGTCGCGGGGGACAGCTAGTGGGTAAATAAATAAAAACAAGTTCATGTAAATTATATTTATTGTAACTCAAATGAGATCTACATTAAGGTACCTGGAAGACTACACAGGACTAATTTTACATCTGCATAACACATGAGCCATAGAAAAATATTAAATCACATTTTATTCACATTAATTACACTTCTATAATACATGACTGTATACCTAAGTTACCTAGGTTCTCTTGACTTTACTTGTGGATATTAAATAGCCCTTATGGATAGATACAATAGACTAAGACTTGTTTGGGTAGACACTGTGTTTATTTTGGGCCCTTTTGGGGTTAAGGGTAGATTTAGTTAAAAAACAAAAAAAAATAGATTTATTTAAATATTGTCTTTCAAGATGATATGAGGAAGGAAGGAGTGAATGCTGAGAGGACGAGCTGTAGAGATGAATGGAAGAAAAAATACGTATTGCGCCAACCCTAAATAAATGGGAACAAGGCAGAGAGATGATGGATGATGACTAGATAATAGATAGAATATGCTTTATTGTACCCTTAAAATAATATAAAGATAAAGTGTGATAAAGTTTCTAAAATATGTAGTAATATAGTAATGTGTAAGAATAAGAACTATATATTTAGGTAATAGTTACACCGCTATGTAGCGGTTGTATTGCCAACTTAAAAACATCAATTATATCATTTATATATTAGGCATTTTTAGATGCTTTTTAGATTCTCAGAGATAGGAATACTCTCTAGGATGGTACGAAATAAGAATAACAAATGTAAAAAAAAAGCAAAAATATTTTTTATTTCATAAGGTAGAACCTGTATTTAGTTGTAACCTTGTACACTCGCTTCTTGGGCTGCTTATATACAGAAGAAACAAGAATAACACATTGACGAAAAAAAAAAAGAAATTCTTTTTTAAATAAGAAAAAACATTCATTGGTGCTTTTGAGCCTGATTATAATTTAATTTAATATATTAAACAATATTTTCATAACATTTTTTGAATAAAACAAATGAAATTCTATAAATTTGTCTATTTCAACAAAAGAGCCCAAATGATTCCCAGTGAACAACCCATTCATTAGTAACTCTTAGCCCTAAGAACGTCGATATATTTACAATAATAATTAAATTTCGGTGACAAACGATTTACTATTAAATATATTAACTAATAATTTATCGAAAGATGATACCTAAATGAAAAACATAAATGTGTTTTTTTTTTTCTATAATTACTTATATTACGTACAATATTGATATTTAATGACCTTTCCAATAACTAAAACATATCCTAAGAAACACAAAAAAAAGTGAATATTCATGAAAAATGATGTCACCTAAAATTACAGTACAAGGGACAGTTTATTTATTAATTCAAAATTAAAATGCAAAGTATGTCTTATTTATACCATATATACGGTCTTGTGTAAAAAAACTCAAATTTTTGAGTTTTGTCACACCATCAAATTATGAACAGGACTATGTTTTATATTATCTAGAAATATGATACTAATAGCAACATTTACATTTTTTTTTTGTATAAAAATAAATCCATTTTCACATCACACCATAACTACCGAACGATTGGACCAAATTGAATAATACTTTTTTTTGTCATGTTCTTTATTGTAAGGACAAAGCTACAAAAAAAAAAAAAACTCACACCAC
Organism: Diachrysia chrysitis; assembly: GCA_932294365.1. Lineage (NCBI taxonomy): Eukaryota > Metazoa > Arthropoda > Insecta > Lepidoptera > Noctuidae > Diachrysia > Diachrysia chrysitis. The sequence continues at coordinate 10,121,833 of OW028661.1, read as the reverse complement.
CCGAACGAAGCAGGGGGCGGAAAGCTAGTAATAAAATAAATAAAGAGTCCCTTACAACTACACTACTTTACAGCCTATAGTCAACGTTCAAAGGGCTGGCGTCGTCACACTATTTAATTTACAATACATTATATATTTACATTTTAGCAAATTCACAAAGCATCATTATCACAGTTTCATAATTTGCACCCACACTTACATACATAACTCTTGTATCCATTGAACATGGCATTACCCTATGTATCTACGTACAAAAAACCTCATTTCACTGGATTTACAATAAACAACCTTATTCTATTGATATAAAGGTTTATTTCAATGTATACCAATGTACGCGGTCAGTAGGACTAAGTACGCAGACGTATGGGGGTGTAACACGGAGTAGATAGCTAATGAAGTGCTCGAATATCAATAGTTACATAATTAATAAGCTGAGTAGGTGGTTTTATGGCAGTGTTGCAGTATGCAAATTATCTAAGCATGGTGCTATGTGTATTGCGCAAAACATAATGTCAATTTATTTACATATTTGTGTAAAAAAAACAAATACAGTTTTTGGCTGAACAAAAAATTCATCCGTAATGTGCATTTTGATTCTACTTAAATTTTCACACGGCACGTAGCTTTAATTAACTCAACCAATTAAATTAGGATTTCACTTTGAATAAAACGCACAGCGTTCTTTAAGATCAGCACTCCATTACCTATCTACTCCGTGGTAGGTCAGTTGCTAAATTAAAAAATAAATTCACATTAACTAAACAGTCTCGTGGAAACCGTGTCTTTTAACTTCACTTTGAAAAAACATTTTTTACGTACTTTCTTCACTTTACGATTTTTATTAGTCAGTCGTTTTTACGATTAGATTTATCACACTGTCTGATACCAAAGTGGCAAGTCGCAATGACATTGTTAGTGTTCGCGTCGCGTACGGCAGAGTCACTTTCTTAATACCTGGAAAACAAAGAAATCTTTAATTAATTAGCCTTCCTTATCGTTGTGAAGAATATGCAAAAAAAACAGAAGCTAAAAAAAAAAGATTGAAAAAAAAAGAAAGGGAAGGTTTCTCCGATGTGGGATATAATATATGGCTGCACGGATAGCCAGCCGAATTGTATAGGTCACCACGCTAACTACCACTGTGCGAGATGTGCTGCGGGTTCGATCCCCGCATGGCACAAGCATCTTTGTCTCTCCACAAATGCTTGTTCTAAGTCTGGGTGTTCTTTTTGCATGTGAATTGAATGTTTATAATATAACCCCCGCGATACAATGATTTAATTACTAAGTGCGAGAAACGTTTAAAAAAATGTAACAAAATTGCATCGACTAAATCACAAAAAACAACCTTATCACTTGGGAATTGTGACGCTATTGAAGTATGATATATTTGACAGTAAGTACCTACATACATACTATATGACTGCCTCTATAGTATAGTGGTTCCAAGCGCGAACTCTGTGCACTGTCTCGGGTTCAAAACCCGGGTGGGACCAAAATAGTTACTGCATTTTTCAGTTAAAAATTACTAAATATAACTGTCAGGAAGTTTGGCGGTGTTTACCAATGTGCATGTCTTAGTGTGCATATAAAGCCGCATCACTCTCCTGTAGGCCATGCCAGCGGAGCGTAAAGGAATAGAGAGTGCAACTGCGGTCGCGCTATGGTTTATTCAAATATATTTCGCGCGGATGGCTAATATGTTGAGAGGAAAAACTGACCGAAATTCGGTCAGGTATTATAAAGTGTCTGACCTTGCTAATGGTAGTGGAACAGGTTGAAGAGTCTCCGGTTGAAGAAGCGCTGCTGCTTCAGCTCGGACAGCTCGCGCTCGTCGTCGTTGCGGATGCAGAAGTAGCTCGTGATCACGCTGCGGCAGATCGGGCACTTGTCCAGTTTCGCTGTAACGTTACACAAATATTGCTCATAAATCTGAAGGTTATAGAACTACAAGAGGTCGTTGAACCAAAAATAAATTTGAGTTAAGTAAAAAAAAGTTGTTTTGAGCAAAGGGTAAAGTTATAAAAAAATGATTTATTATGGAATTTTTTGCGTTTGTAAAAACAAGGGTTACATAATGACTTGGAGATTATATTTAGTGTATTAATCAAAATTTACTTATGACATTAGTTTTTTTCATATTATAATTAAATATGCATACTTGGCATCTAACCACTTTATAATCTACAATTCTTTTTTTTGTTATTATCTCTCTGGGTAGTCGTATGATACGACTACTACGTCGTATCTGGCTTAAATTTACATATTTTTTTTTTATAACTATAAGGTGATTTTTTTATCATTATACAAACGAAAACTATGACTTCTATATCGGTTGCAAAAACGCTTGGTACAAAAAACTCAAAAATTAAACGAACAAAAAAAAACAAACTCGAATTTCAATACTGTAGCCGTAAGTTTCACGGTAATAGTACTGATATTCGAGATTTTTTTGTTTGTTTATTTAATTTTTGATACCAATTGTTTTTACAACTGGTATGAAGGTCATAATTTTCATTTGTACAACCCCAAAAAAACTCACCTTGTATAAAAATTACATATAAAAATGCATTATTGTTGTTCGAGAACGGTTGCACCGATTTTAATATTTCTTTGTTTGTTTCATTCGACTGCATACTGCGGTGGTATACGCAAAAAAAAATGTGGAAGATCTCTTGACAGGACAACGTCTGAGGGTTCATCTAGTATTTAATAATACCATTTATTTATGCCATTCATCATGTAATAAAATCCTGCTGAAGCGAAACACAAAGTACTAAGCAACACTATTCTAACTAGAACTGTTTGGAACCGAACCCATTACCCACTGTTCTAAGGTCAAGCTTCCAAGGCGACTCAACCTGACATTAACAGTCAGCCGCATTTGTATTGGAGGCGTGAACTCCTGGATATAGCGATCAGAATAACTAATACTGGTAATACTGTTAGGGTTACAGCACAGTGAAGGTTGTTGGCGATGCGATATGGAAGCTATAGTGAAGCGACCGAATTGTTTGTCACTACTAAAGTTTTGAAACTTAGTTTCTAATTTAAAATAAGGACGTTATAATAAATTTATCAGTCGCCAAAAAACGTTTAATGTAAGTTTAATATTAAATGATTTCTTTTGTTAAATGATTTAAATTAATGTACAGGGGAATTAATTATAATAATATCTTGGGACCACACACATACGGCCATCTGACCCCAAACTAGGCAGATCCTGTATTATGGCAACCAGACAACTGATAAACATACTTATTATATATTATATTAATAAATTTGACGGGCCTGTTGGTCTAGTGGTTAGTGACCCTGACTGCTAAACCGGAGGTCGTGGGTTCGATTCCCACGCAGGACGATTCTTTGTGTGATGAGCACGATTATTTGTTCTGTGTCTGGGTGTAATTTATCTATAACATGTATGTATTTAGAAATATATAAGTATGTTTATCAGTGGTCTGGTTGCTATAGCACAGGCTCTGCCTAGTTTGGGATCAGATGACCGTTTGGAGATGTCCCAAGATATTATTATTATTATTATTAAATACATACTTAATATAGATAATTTTCACCAAGACGCAGAACCAATGATCATGATCATCACACAAAGATTTGTCCTGTCTAGCCTATGTGCCTTCTTGGGATCCAAGATTACCCTATACCAAGTTCTAATATCAAAATAGGTTCGGCTGTTTAGGCGTGAAAGCGTAACAGATATACAGACAGAGTTCCTTCCGCATTTATAATATTAGTATAGATTTTGGTTCGGCTAATGATATATTTGCGTAGCTATAAATATCCGCTAGCTTCATAGAGGAGGCGAGGTTTATAGTTAATTGTTTATCAAACGATTATTGTGAATCACGCCGCCGCGCCGCATCGTAGGTCGCGTAGGAAACAGCCTCAGTAAACTTGGTAGCAATAACATAAATATTTATTTTTATTGTTTGTTTGCGATCACCTTGCACTTTATTTGTTATTGTTTAATGTTTACATTGCAGTTAGTACACACTCAACTGAAACTATTAGTAGTAATTAGTTTTGATTTGAAAATGCGGAGGTTTTGCAAAGAAGGTTCAGTTTATGGTGTGTGTGACGATAAATCACGATAGATGACCTCCGTGGTCGAGTGGCGTACACACCTGTTTTCAAGGTGTCGCCAGCTCTGAGGTCCCGGGTTCGATCCCCGGCCGGGTCAATGTAGAAAACCACTTTTCTACATTGTCCCGGGTCTGGGTGTTTGTGGTACCTTCGTTGTCTCCGAATTCCATAACACAAGTGCTTTAGCTACTTACTTTGGGTTCAGAGCAATGTATGTGATGTTGTCCACATTTTATTTATTTATTTATTTATTTATTTATTTAAGACTTTTGTTTAAAAATAACCGCACATTTGTCAGCATTCACCGCGCCGCTCGCGGCTTAGACCTTCAGTGACAGTCATAGTAGGGGAGCCCAAGAGGTGATTTGGGTTGGTTTTTACTGAAGCGCGTTAGATATACGTAAAAATACTTTAGATCCCGTAGACTACCTTCACCATTTACAGGTGGAATTTTTCAATGCCACTTGGAGGTAAAAGTTCTGTATGTACTGGAGATAGCAAATTATATTTAAAGGAAACATTCCTTTATTTTTGCAAAAATATTTATAACTAGCTGTCCCCCGCGACTTTGTCCGCGTGTTTTAGTTTCAACGTTTTTTCATTTTTGCGACATTTTTCATTTATGCTCCGCTCCTATTGGTCGTAGCAAAATGTTATATAGCCTATAGCCTTCCTCAATAAATGAGCTATCCAACACTGAAAGAATTTTTCAAATCGGACCAGTAGTTCCTGAGATTAGTGCGTTCAAACAAACAAACAAACTCTTCAGCTTTATAATATTAGTATAGATATTTAAAGAACTCTAATATTTCCGAAAATAGGCTTGGCTCCAAAGCTTGGTGTATGACCCACCAGAACTGTTTCTTCCAATATGTCTTCTCAACCCTCGAGTAAATCCTCATTTAGCATCGTGGATTCCCTATTAAAAGGTATGCCTTCCGAGCGAGGTCGTTTGAAAACGCGGCGCATACGAAGCTGAAAAATATGCAACCAGCTAAAAGAGGACTCTGCCTTATATGGGTGGTTGTTTGTGTGACTGACAGGAAAAATGTGTCTCGACGAGCAGGCAAAACCGTAGCCCCTTTTCACACGGTCCGGAAAACGGATGAACGATACGGGCTAGCCAGAGACGGTAGAATCCACTATTTACATGCCACTTTTACATACATTGGCTTTTAAGCAGCGAATATAAATGTTAAAACATACTCTGCCGATAGTCGGCCGAGTTGAGAATATTCTCTTTTTTTGAAGTCCGATAAAAAAGGAAGGTTTCATGAACTACACAGGATAAGTGCTGAGCTGGGTGTTATATGATAGTAGTAGTTAGCATGGTACTGACGCAGGCAGTGCTGGCACAGGCAGGCGTGGCGGCAGGGCAGCAGCGCGCGCGACAGCGGCGCGGCGGCGCACACGCAGCACAGCGCGTCGCCCGCGCCCGCCGCGCCGTACTCCGCCGCCGCGCCGCACTCGCCGCTCACGTACAGCTGCTGCAACACGACACGCACGTGAGACACTCTGACACACTCGGAGAACAGTCAACTTCAGCACAGTAAAACAATATTAAATATAGATTAATTTGACAGGTTTTTTTCTTAAGACGATTATTTCTCTTCGACTGGAGAACGCTGCTAAAATAATGATTTCAGAAATACTAAATTAAACCGGATCGCTCATTTTGTAGAGACGGAAGTCTAGGATAGCTGTCAGAATCAGAATCTGACAATTTGAGCGAACATAAGAGAGTAAGAAGTATTTCTGTTGTTTAATTACATTTTCAACGAACTTTAGCATCGTGGCGTCCCTACCAGGTATTTGTGGTACCTTCGTTGTCTCTGATTCCATAACACAAGAGCTTTAGCTACTTACGTTGGGTTCAGAGCAATGTATGTGATGTTGTACACATTTATTAATTCATTGACCAATGCTCTACATAGGTACCTACGCATAAATATTGTGTAGTAGGTATGTCTACATAACAAACAGTTGATTGTTGTTTATTTACATATTTATATTCGTCTCGACATCCTTAAACGATCACGTTACACTATAAATACAAGGAACGGATGCGGAACTGCACGTATTGACACGCAACATAATTTAATTATCATAAATTTTAATGTTAATTGCCTCGACTAGCTACGGTCTTGCGCTTAATTGATATTTATTTGTAGAATGTCAAACAATAAATAAATAGTATGTCACTAAGAAAAATGGTAGGTAAGTTATGTATCAAATATAAATAATTAATATTTTGTTTTAATAAGTTTTAAGCTGGAAATAAATAAGTGCTATTAGTTGCTTGATTATTGAATCAATTATTAAACGGAAAACAGTCGGATGTCGAGACAGGTCGAGATATTAGCTCAATGGGGGCCAGTGAATTGAAACGTAGGTAGGTACATCTGTAGTACAACTATTTCTATAAAAGTTAAAAAAATCAATTACTAGAACTTGAACATAACAGATTTCATGGGTATATGTATGAGGAAGGGCTAAGTGTAAGCCGTACGGTTTGACCGATAAAAAAAATAAGCCGCGCTCGCCGCGGTTGGTTCGTAAATAGGTGACCATTTGTAAATATTTATACCAAATCCCCTCCTTGTCTCGGTAACTTGAGAAGTTGGTCCCGACTCTCGTTGGTCCATACTTTGATCTTTTCATTACAACTCTGACAAGTAAAATGGGCTGTAGAGGTCAGATAGGCAGTCCCTCCAAACACACTATTCAGCTGAATCCGGTAAGACTAGAAGCCGACCCCAATATAACTTGCCAAAAGGATAAGCAGAATATGAATGTATCAAAGAAAAAGCATAGAATTACAAATCGAATGTAAATACATGGAATGCGTTATCGTCTCTGAAAGACAACTATATGAATGATATAGTCATTATCTGCGAAGATAAAAGTCTACTAATTATTATTATCTTTACCCTATGGTTTGTAGGTTTTAAATAATGTTGGAGTTATTTCTTTACCTTTAAACAGGACAGGTGTCCGTTCGCCTGCTTGAGGTACTGCGCGATGACGCCGCTCGGCAGCGAGCACTGGTCGTCCCTAATATGAACTACACTTATTAACGCCACCTGCGAACAAAACATTCGATTTTTAAAATGATATATCATACATTACAACTAAACCAGATCTTTTTCTAATTATTTGTGTGTACCAAATTATTCCGATCGATGATTTTATAGAGAATCATAAAGTTGATATGCTGCGTTTTGTTGCGTTGTCAACTCAAAGATTAGTGGCAATGTAGAAGCACAGTTTATGCAGAAATTGTATAAACACTTGATATAAATCTGGTGATTGGCGCGAGCCAGCCCCTGTGAGAAGAGCATACTCTACTCTCTACAGTTTTTGTTGACTGGCCTATCTTAAATCCGATGCATGTGGCATACACGATCATGCCATAAAAAATAAATTAAAAGAAAAGCTTTTAATCAATCTTCTTTTTTGTGTGTGACAGACAGTGTTTGAAGTGAAAGTATGAGAGTTGATCATCAGTCATCATCATCTTCATCATATCAGCCGAAAGACTTGCACTGCTGAACATAGGCCTCCCCCAAGGATCGCCAAAACTCACGGTCCTCCGCCGTCAACATCCAGAGTTTTGAGCGACGTTCGATATAAGTATGTATCATTATATTTAAAAGTCTTACTGTATCATCAGGCCTAAGCTCGCCCGTGTCCCGCAGGTCCCTCGCCAGGATCACCACGAGGGGGTAGCAGGAGCGAGGGGGAGGGCCCAACTGTAGAGGCTCCTCCGTCGACAGCCTCAGCGGCTTTTCATCGTGAGGGTTGCTCCTGAAACAAAGAACAGTTGGTTAATACTAACACTAAGGTGTCCTAACTGGCAATGATCATAGGAGCAAACAATGTGACTTATTAGAAACTGGATTCATTATTAACGTTTCAAAACCGCCTGAAAGAGATTTAGGTACATCAAATCAAAGCATATTCATTTAAGTTCGACCATCGCACGATTATTTTCATCGTACGACAAAATCGTATAGTTTGGGACGCCGCCTGACGACTGAAGTGTCTTAACTCTTGAGGCGAAACTTTGCACTCTAGATTTCATGCCGATTTGCAAGTTCTCATCAAAAATATTTGGATTGATTTAGTTCAATACCAAGAACGTATAAGTAAATTTTATTAATTTATTTGTAGTCAGCTTAGGCCTTGCTATTCCCTTCGGTGGTTTTCTCGAAATTTGTTTCTATTTAGCATTTAAATAGATTTTTTCACCACATAATAAATACATATTTAATTCCTACGGAATGGGTGTCTGTTGATAACATAAATATTTGTTAATATCGCAGGAAACTGTAACCGCAAAACATGTACGTATGACCTTAGCGGTTGCCTAGCTTGCAGGTCGCTAAATTTACATATAAGGTCCAAGGTTAATGACAGTATTAGTTAAGTATTAATGATACCATTGTATGCTAATTGCGAAATATATTGGTTTGAAACTGAACCGAGAATGAAAATAAATCTATACTAATATTATAAAGCTGAAGAGTTTGTTTGTTTGTTTGTTTGAACGCGCTAATCTCAGGAACTACTGGTTCGAATTGAAAAATTCTTTTTGTATTGGATAGTCCGTTTATTGAGGAAGGCTATAGGCTATATAACATCACGCTACGACCAATAGGAGCGGAGCATAAATAAAAAATGTTGAAAAAATGAAAAACCGTTGAAACTAAAACACGCGAACTAAGTCGCGGGGGACAGCTAGTTAAATATAATGTTGCCTACTCAAAATATTTTATTAAATTTAAATAAACAAAAACATAATTATCATGTTTTGACATTAGTCGAATTTAATGATTCATTCGTTTAAGAAGTCTCATTACTGTATTTTTACCCAAACTACGTCTTTACTTAATAATTTTATATGTTTTAATGGTGTATTGTACGATATTTTATACAAATTTATAAATAAATATCTGACTATGTAGTACATTTAATTTATTATTATATTACTGTTTTATCTGTTACATGTACAAAAAAATATAAAATTAAATATTTCGTTTTTTTTATGAGTATAAACAACATTAGTATTTTGGTATCCCACCTCAAGGTCATCTCGGCAATATATTCAAAAATATGATACAACCATAAGAAAAAAAAAACAAAATTATAATAACAAATGTGTTGTCATTATACGGACACATTGTCTTTTTTATATCTTCCAAAAATAAAAAATTAATGACATGTCATATCTATGTTGTATGTGTATGTACACCTACAAAACCATAAGAAATATGAGTTTTATAAATCAAGAAACCTGTTTTTATTAATGTGATAATTCTAAGAAAAGTTAAAAAAATCTCATGTTTCTTGAAAAAGGACGGTGTGTTTAGAATTAGGTACAAATAGTGTCATTTATATTGTAAAATATTAGTGGATTGTACCATTATTTTTGAACATTACAGGGAATCGGGGATTAAATTCACCGCTGGAGTTAGTATGGAGTTCTGTCTGGTTCTTCTATAGGAATGAAAATTTTAAACCGCGCAAGTAGAGTCATTTATTTTTAAGTGCCTAAAAATGGCTTTGATTTTATCACTTAATACAAAAGTCAACATCAGAAGAATTTACGACCAGTTATCTTTAATCAGGAAATAGGTACATGATTTACACTTTAACGCAGCGATTTTAATTGAAATTTGCTATACAACACGTTCATCAAGGTTAGTCTGACAAGGGCAATAACCTGAGACTAATACACATTAAACATTATTTGCAGTAGGTAAAGTAAGGTACTGAAGTTAATAAATACACAATCTGAATATATTTGCGTCAGGGTAGCGCGCGAAATGCAAATTTTCTTACCATCTTCGCAATTTACCGGTCAGTTTCAGGGTTGAAATTAGAGGGTTAGGTTTATGATTTATCCCGCCGTGGGACGGTTTTTCCCACGGAAGCAGTTCCTGGACTGCTATCGGGCGCGTCCCCAGGTGGTGGATAGGGGCATGCTGCACAGTGCAGTACCGGGGTGGACCCGGCGCGGACCAAAACCAGGGGTCTTGGGCGTACCGTTGCGTCCCGTGATGGGGCGGACAAACGGCCAGTGTCTTCCTTTCCTTTTCTTCTTTTCCTTTTTTCCATCCTCAAAGGGCAGTTTGCTCTATCCTTGCCTATTCCTACCCAAAATTCCCCTTTTCCTATCCGGTGGAGACAACCACTTGCAAAAACCGAGGAGGGGGCGGCGGGTCCGGAGAGCACTTACCCTGCCTTCGGACAGGCCTTTTCAAGGCCACCGCCGGCCAACCCGTAAACCTCAACGATAGGTCGGGTGGACCTTACGAGGAGCGGGGGTCTGACCTTAACTGGTTGGGCTGCGAGGAAGGACACCTCTGAAAAAACCCCTAATCCTAAGCTGCGATGCACGGTGAGAGGATGAATGGCTGGAGGGTCTCCAGTCGTTAGTGCCAATCCCCGACGAGGCACCGGTCGAAACCTCGAAGGGTCACGCAAGACTTTTCCCGGGCACAGGGAGCGCTGCTCGGGAATGACGTTATATTTCTCCTATACTCGTGGGAACATTATGGATATTAAAAAACATAAAAACGAAATTCTGGCGTCAGACAAAGAAACGGAAGGCGGAGATGGAGCCGCAAGTGTCGGCGTCCAGCGGGGACGACGCTGAGGCGTCACCTGTAAGGAGGCTAAGGGGCCGGCCGCCGACGACTGGAGAGTACGTCGGCTACCGAAAGGCCAGGCAGGAGGCCAACGCGAAGAAGCGTGCCTCCTGTAAAGAGGTGAAAATCACCGACGAGGATCGTTGTTCTGCGGTAGTGGCTAAGACGGCAGAGCCCAGAGCCTCGATGTCCTCGGCGTCGGAGCCTGATATAGACCAGCTCACTGCCGGGGACATTGAAAAGAAGGTTTTGGACTTCGTGTCGTCCATAAAGTCGGTCGCAAAAATGTCAAAGGGCTTAAAAGGCACCAACCAGAAGACCCTTAAAGACGCGGCGGCCTTTATTGGAGAGGCCACCGAAGTCGTAATGCAGCGGACAGTTTCAGAGGAAACACGCCGGCTGCGCAAGCAGAATGAGCGCCTCAAAGCGCAGATGGCGGATTTGCGCAAAGAGGTGGAGAAAATTAGGACAGAGATGGCCTCTCTGAGAAAAGGTCACGAAGAAGTGGAAGGCACACTGGGGTCCACGGAGCCGGACCTAGTCCAGGTTTTCTGGGAGGAAATCGGGAAGGTTTTAGCCCGAGTCTCTTTCCTCGAGAGCAAAATCCTACGACCTCCTTTGGCCTCAGAGAGTAGGCCGGCGCAAGTACCACAGCCGGCTACGGGGACGTACGCTGCCAAAGCGGCAAAGACCAAATCCAAGAAGACAGCTAAGAGCGCAGAAAGGGCGACCCCGTTGACCTCCACGCCTTCGACTCAAATGTCGCAACAGGGTAAGCCACTAGCCGAGAAATTCTCTTCTCCACATGTACCCAGCGGACCTAAGCCTAGCGATGGAAAGTGGGAGATTGTAGGGGAGAAGAAAAAGCAGAAGCAGGCACAGAAAAAGGCTCAAAAGAAGAAGGAAAAGCAGCAGGCCAGGGAAAAAGCCCGTCTCAAACCACCAAGCACGACGGCGGTCGTCTTTACGTTACAGCCAGACGCTGTCAAGAAGGGCGTCACGTACACTGACCTAATGATGCAGGCTAAGCAACACATCAGCCTGCAAGAATTGGGCATTACAGGAGTCCGCCCAAAAATCACGGTCACGGGTGCCCGCATGCTCCAGGTGCCAGGAGCCAATAGTGGCGATAAAGCGGATGCTCTGGCTGAAAAACTTAGGGAAATGTTAAATCCAGAGGACGTACGTATTTCTAGACCATCGAGATGCGCCGAGATACGGCTTCTGGACCTAGATGATTCCGTGACGCAAGCGGAAATCACGACTGCCGTTGCGAAAAAAGGGGGCTGCTGCCCAAACGAGGTCAAGGTGGGAGTCATCCGCCGAGACCGTACTGGATTGGGTACGGCTATTGTCTCCTGCCCTGTGGCTGCGGTGGAGAAACTAGTAGTAGTGGAGGAGCAGGACAAGAGACTGATGGTGGGTTGGACATCGGCGCAGGTTAAGCTCCTGAAAGTAAGGCCAATGCGCTGCTACAAGTGCCTGCGCGACGGCCACGTCGGGGTCTCCTGCCCTTCAGAGGTTGATTTCGCAGACCGTTGCTTCCAGTGCGGTCAACAGGGTCACAAGAAGGTGTCATGCTCGGCTGCTCCGCACTGCCCAGGGTGCGCAGGGGCGGGTAAACCCGCTGACCACATAGTTGGCAGCAAGGCCTGTAAGGGCAGCAAGGGACCCCAGAAGAAACGGGCGCCGGTCGCTGCACGGATGCCAGACAAGGAAGGAGAAATGGAGACCGACGCCCAGTGATGGAGTTAAAAGTTCTCCAAGCAAATATCAACCACTCTGCCAGAGCACAAGATCTGCTATTGCAGACCATGGCAGAGTGGTTAATAAATGTCGTTGTGGTGGCCGAGCCATACTACGTCCCACCCAGGAACAACTGGGCGGGGGATGAGGACGGCCTGGTCGCTCTCATTGCATCAGGCACCTCCCTGGAGAATATCTCGAGGGGTAGGGGCTTCGTTGCGGCGCATGTTGGGGAACTGCTTGTTGTCGGGGTGTACTTCTCGCCAAACCGACCTTTGGCAGAGTTCGAAGTTTTCCTTGGTCGGCTCGGGACCTTCCTGGTCAGCAAATACTCCCAGCTCATTATCGTCGCCGGAGACTTCAACGCGTAATCAACCGCGTGGGGTTCCCCGGCGACGGATGCGAGGGGAAAGCTAGTGGAGGAGTGGGCGCTTGAACTCGGACTGATTCTGCTCAACCGAGGAAGAGCGCTTACATGTGTGCGTCACAATGGAGGCTCCATCGTGGACCTTTCGTTCGTGAGTCCGGTCGTTGGGCGCCGTACGATTGACTGGAGGGTCGAAGAAGGGGTAGAGACCTTATCGGACCATCGATATATCCGATTCAGCGTCTCCGCCCAAGTAACCAGCGGGCGAAACCGACAACGGGCGAACATAGATCGGAGTCCACGTTGGGCTCTAAAAAAGCTCAATCGGGAACTCCTGGAGGAAGCCGCCATCGTGTTAGACTGGGCTCCTACGTCGCAGGTCAATATCGTTAATATAGAGGATGAGGCCATACAGTTCCGGCAGTCTCTTACGGCGTTGTGCGATGCGGCGATGCCTCGTATTCATGCTAACGGCAAAAGAAAACGTCAGGTGTACTGGTGGTCGCAAGAGATCGCCCGCTTGCGCCATTCGTGCGTAACTGCGCGCCGCCAGTACTCCAGATTCCGCAGGAGGCGTCGCCGCCCTGATGGCGCATCAGCCCGTGAAGCCGAACTGTACGAGTTCTACAGAACTGCCAAGAAAACCCTGCAGGTTGCAATCAAGGCCGCGAAGGAAAGGGCCCGAGAGGAGCTGTTGTCCATTCTGGACAGGGATCCGTGGGGGACGCCCTACCGCATGGTTAGAGGAAAACTGCGACCTTGGGCCCCCCCACTGACACAGGTTATGAGACCGCAACTCCTCCAGGAGGTTGTAACGGCTCTGTTCCCAGGAGACACCCCCGATTTTGCCCCTCCACCAATGGCAAACCGTTCTTTTGTCCTGACAGACGAGTTGGGGGACAGCTCACCGGAGGTTATAAAATATAAAAAAAAAAAAAAAAAAATAAAAAAAAAATAAAAAGAAAACAAAATGAATAAATAGAAAAAATAATTAAAAATAAATAAATAAGGAATACTACAATAACAATAAAAAACAACACATACAACAATCAAACAACCTGTATATTGATCATGCACAGACTAGTAGAACCAGTTTCCTTCTTTGTATGATTTGAAGTGGGTATAATGAGCGGCCTAATAAGCTAGTAGTTAATACCCGCAAATATTTATAACTTAGGTAAATATTTTATTTTTTGCGAATACATGTTTACGGCTTTATTAAATCATAACCACTAGTTGTTAATTAGTTTTTATTATAGCGAATGTGAGTACCAATACAAACCAATTGTGGTTTAATGGTGCAATATAAAACTAAAACCTGTAATACATTGTATTTTAGAAATAAATAAAAAAAAAAAAAAAAAAAAAAAGGTGACAGAGGAAGAACTACTTACAGCAGTCAACAGGCTAAGAGCCAGAAACACGGCTCCCGGACCAGACGGTGTTCCTGGAAGGGCCCTTGCCTTGGCCCTAAAGACTTTGGGTCCTCGCTTCCGGAGGCTTTTATCAGCATGCCTGCAGCAGGGCCGCTTCCCAGCCATCTGGAAGTCGGGAAAGCTGGTCCTACTGCGGAAAGAAGGACGTCCGATGGAGTCGCCATCTGCCTACCGCCCCATCGTTTTGCTCGACGAGGTGGGCAAGATCTTTGAGAAGATAATTGCAGACCGCCTCGTCCACCACCTGACGCACGTGGGGCCGGATCTCGCCGACAACCAGTTTGGCTTCCGTCGTGGACGCTCCACCATTGACGCAGTCTGGAGACTGAAGCGCATGGCCCAGGAGGCAGTTGCTCAAAAAGAGGTTGTATTGGCGGTGTCTTTAGACATCGCCAACGCATTTAACTCGATCCCATGGTGCTGCATCGAGCAGGCTCTGATGCACCATGGGGTGCCACCTTGTTTGCGCCGGGTTCTTGGTGCATATTTTTCAGACCGTGTCGTCGTCTTCCCTGGCCAGGAACGTTGGGGAAGACATGAGGTCTTACGCGGTGTTCCACAGGGGTCGGTTCTGGGTCCAGTCCTGTGGAACATCGGGTATAATTGGGTCCTGCGCGGTGCGCTTTTGCGAGGAGTTGAATGCATATGCTATGCAGATGACACACTCGTCACTGCGCGGGCCCCAAATTTTCGAAGCTGCTCCATTCTGGCAACGGCTGGGGTAGCCCAAGTCGTCGCCCGAATCAGAAGATTGGGGCTAGAGGTGGCGCTTCACAAATCGGAGGCCATTTGTTTCTATGGTCCTCGAATGGCGCCACCTCCCAATTCCTACATCACGGTCGGCGGCGTTCGGATTGGGATCCAGGCCACCCTGAAATACTTGGGGCTGGTCCTGGATAGCCGGTGGAACTTTAGGCCCCACCTTCTGGTTCTGACGCCGAAACTGGTTCGGACCGCAGGAGCACTATCTCAAGTGCTGCCTAACATTGGAGGTCCAAATACGTCATGCAGAAAACTGTACACCGGGATCGTGCGATCCATGGCCCTCTATGGTGCCCCGATATGGGGGAATAACCTGACGGCCCGCAACGCTGCCCTGCTTCAAAAACCGCAGCGTGCAATGGCCGTCAGAGTCATCAGGGGGTATCGCACGATCTCCGGAGAAGCGGCGACGCTTCTCGCGCAGACGCTACCCTGGAAGTTCGAAGCGCAAATCTTGGCACAGCTTTACAACTGGCGCTGTCAGGTTCAGACCCAGGGTAGCGCGCTGTCGCTGACGGAAAAGAAAGAGGAGTTGAGAGCTGTAGCCTTGGATGAATGGCTGCAGAAATTAGAAAATCCCACCGCTGGGCAGGATATCATTGCTGCCATTCGCCCTGTCTTCAAGGAGTGGCTAGAGCGGCGGCACGGAGGGTTAACGTACCGACTGACGCAGGTGCTGACCGGTCACGGCTGTTTCGGCAAGTACCTGTGTCAGATCGGACGTGAACAATTAAGAAGGTGCCACCACTGTGCGGCAACAGAAGACGGGGCAATGCACACACTGCAGGCCTGCCCAGCGTGGGCAACAGACCGGCGCGACTTAGTCGCACAACTTGAGGGGCGAGCACTCTCACTTCCGGCTATGATTTCAGCCATGGTCCGGAGTGAGAGCGCGTGGCAGACGGTTGTCACGTTTTGTGAAACCATCATGAAGGTGAAAGAGGCAGCGGAACGTGAGCGGGAGCTGACAAGCGAACTCCCTTCGCGCCGCAGACGCCTCGGGCGCCGTAGGGCGCATGCAGGAGACCTACGACCACCCTAAGGTCGGGCCTGCGGGTGACAGGGGGGGCAACCTGTCATCCGACCAGCTAAAAGGCCAAGGAGGAGACGGATGCGCCGTCCCGCGCATCCGTTCTCAGACGAAATGAGAAGTGGGCTCTTTACACCCACTTCTCGAGAAGGAGTCCGCCAGGACTGGGGCCCGCCGGAAACGTGCAGGGAGTGCGCGAGCGATCCCACGTTCCGGTAAAGGCAGACAAGGGACCGGGGTGTTTTTAGTCGGTGAAAGTCCGACATATCCCCACGTCGTGCCCTCGGCGTGGGTCGAAGTAATTAGCTTTACACCCCGAAAAAAAAAAAAAAAAAAAAAAGGTTTATGATTTATATGATTATAATTCTGTAAGTACTAACTAATACGTATTACGGTCGCAAATTATATTTTGTTAAAAAAAGCCTGAAACTGTCCGGAAAATTGCAAAAAACGTAAGAAAATTGAGCAAAAGTAACCAATATCCTTTCTTGATGTTTTATCTAGCTCTAGCTCTACACCAAATTTTATCAAAATCAGCAGTGTGGTTTAGCTGTAAAAGCGTAACAGACAGACTGACAGACATATTTTGGATTATTGACCAATTTTTTGTGTCATTGAGAATTAATAACAATGTAAATATCGGGCATTGTATATAGTTAATGTTGCATTTGCGCATAATTTAGATTAATTTCACAGAAACTCAGGAAAGATAACATAATTTCCGGTAGATAGGTATTCAATGTAAGCTTTTTTAGTTTATGTGTCTTATATTCAAAACAATATTACGATGATTCACACATAGTTTGATAGGTCAATAACTTGTACATTTAGTAAGTATTCACATACTCGTAATTTGTGCGTTTCACCCAAACACTAAATCATTTGATAAATGAATAATTAATTAGGTTTAAATTACTTCTACACGTGTAAATTGAATTTACAGGCTAGGTATATTGAATCTGCTACGTAAGTTTTGTAATAGGGTATTCAACTACTATCGAAATATTTATTTATTACAAATATTTCTAATAACAGTATTAAATTGTAGCAGAACTGTGAAATAAAATTAAAGAAATATACATGAATACAAAAGTTATAAGCTATTGAAGTTAGTAGATGACGCATGTTCTATCTCTTTTTTGCAAAAAGCCCCAGATTATGAAGGATCCCTAAGGTGACGTCACCTGATGGTATAGCTCTCTCTGTCTAATTAGTAATATTAAAATGCTTGTAACTAGTTCAATATGAAAGTAATTAATCTGCCGTTTTTACTACTCGACATAGTTTGTATATATTTTTTGTAAATGAAAACAAAAATATCTTGTGAAATACCCAATTATTCTTCTTTCACTAAAAGGATTTTACAAATTTATTATAATGTCACATATTATTTAGCCGGTTAAATACAAGGTTTGTGTCAACGAATATTACAAAAAAATATAGATATTTTTTTATGTATACATAGATTGACAAGACGGCGACCTGGCTGTTAATTCAGCTAGTTTATATTATTAGTCGAATTATTTTCCAAAACCTCCGTCTGTTGCATTTGTTACTTTTTGGTGATGAACATAATTTCTTCTTATTCCTACCCTTTTACCCAATTTATTTGGGGTCTGCACACAATGTTTTCTCCTTCCATTCTACTCTATTAGCCGTCATACTGTCATTCACTGATGTTGATGAACATACTTTTTAAGTACCAAATTCAATTAATAAAATGAATACATAGGGAACATACTAAGCATATTAATTATTTAGCGTAATTACATATTAATAACCATCGCATTACGGATATTGTCGCGTGGGAAGAGATCAGGTGTTACCCGCTTATTAGAGGAAGCTTTAACTTGGTCCTTGTATTTATCGATCGAGGTCAGCCTTTATCATGTACTATGATGGAACACTTGAGGATAAAAATGGATAGTTTCTGTTATAATATGGTCTAACTACCCTGTTCTAGAGCTGTGTCAAACTTTACAGGCAGCGCCATCTGTAATGAACTGCCATGACCATTAATGTTTAAAAAAAAAAAAAAAACACTGTTCCGTTACATTAGCCGAGGACGTTGTTTTTCTGTCTCAATTCCAACTTATAAATTTCCTAATTATATCAGTTTTTGTGATATTTATTATTTTCCAACACTCCTCGGAGTGGCAGTCTCATATAAACGAATACTGTAGTACTGTTAAAGCATAAATATTTTTAATGGTTTACTTGTCCCGCTTGTCCGTCTCGGCTACAAAACAAATCAATAAATCTGTACTGCCGGAAGCCTCAAGCCGATTTGATCTCAACCGGCTGATCAACTTAATCTGTTGTCAAATCAACTAATAACGAATATGACGACAGGCCTGTTGGTCTAGTGGTTAGTGACCTTGACTGCTAAACTAGAGGGCCGTGGGTTCGATTCCCACGCAGGACAAATCTTTGTGTGATGAGCACGATCACTTGTTCTGTGTCTGGGTGTAATTTATCTATAATATGTATGTATTTAGAAATATACTCAATACTCAATCATTTATTGCCATTCTACAATGTATTTGCTTAGGTGGCAAGTAAACATTCATATAAGTACCAATGATGGACCCTGTCGGGCACAGCAACATAAAATAACAATGGTTGAATATATAAGTATGTTTTTCAGTTGTCTGGTTGCCATAATGCAGGCTGTCAGAGCCTAGTGTGGGATCAGATGGCCGTGTGTGAAATGTCCGAAGATATAAAAAAAAAAAAAATTGATTGACCAAAAACTAATAACCAATCACAGCGCTTAATATGAGATTTGACAGGTGATTAACTAATTTTTGTGTTGATCAGACTTTCAGAAACTAGGGGATAGGGTATGATAGGTCTATATGGGTTAAAGTTTATCATAATCATACTAATCTTGCATGATTTCAATGTTAACTTAAAAAAATACAACCTGAGTAGCCAATTACGCTTATCAAGATTGTAGGAACAAAACCAAAGGTCAAATAAACTCTTAACATCTTTACCATAAAATCACGGATCATAGCGCTGACGGAGCCGCGAGCGCGTCTAGTTCGGTCTATAAGGTGTTGCATCAATAAGTCATGGCCACCAGTACAATGACAGAGCGACATTCACACGTACGCCGCATACGTGAGGGACTATTCAGTTTCAACGGTAACGCCGATTAGCTGCGCTTGTAGATGCTTGTAGAAATACAATTAACAATAATATAGACAGGAAACCGATAGGCCACTGAAACCATCTTGAAAGGGATGCCCTCTAAAGAGAAAGACACTTTAGGTACATACGGCAAAATATATTGGTTTGCAGGCCTCACTAACATTTTATTTTGGTTCTTAGCTATAATTTATGATGATCTGTTCAGCATTTTGAATATTATCAACATTTTTCTAAAAAAAAACAGGTTTTGTAAATTTAATTTATAGTTAGTTATATATGTAACTACTTATTATACGTATTAACATACATGCAAACGTGTAGTAGAAGAAGATTTATAAAATGTTATTAACGTTATGGCCATCAATATGGATTAAGAAGCCGTAAAGCCGACGTAAGTAATGGTGGTCACAGAAAAGCGCATTGATGGTATCACATAATGCTTGGCTCCACCATTAATAAATATTAAACGCATAGCTCTACATTTGACCTTACATAGTGACACTGAACTGTCATGGTTAGAGGTCAACAAACCAGTTTGTATAGAAAAGGTTATGGTATTTTGGTGTTTTCGACCCGGCTATACCATTATTAGCCTTTCATTGTCAGATGTATTGTTAGTTATTAAAATCAATACGGGAGTTAGATATTGCCATCATGCAGTATAAGGTTAACTATTTCAAGCATTTCTTTCATAAGATCCCTCCTTCTGTTGTAGTAATGGCTGTATTTTGCAGTAGGCCAGAAAAAAATATTTTTAATTGCATTTAGAATCCAATATAACTAGAGGGGCTCATGGCTAAGTGTAAGCCATACGGTTTGACAGATAACACAGATAAAACCGCGCTTGCCGCGTTTGGTTCGTGAATGGGTGACCATTTGTAAACATACCGAGAACCCTCTGTGCCTCGGAAAGCACGTAAAGCCGTTGGTCCTGACTGTCATACTTTGATCTTTGACTGTCGTTAAGTCATTACAATTCTGAAAACCAATCTCACTTTAGGGACTGTGTTACCCAGTAAAATGGGTTGTGGAGGTCAGATAAGCAGTCGCTCCATGTAAAATACGGTATTCAGCTGAATCCAGTAAGATTAAGCCGACTCCGACAAAGCTTGGGAAAAGGTTAGGCTCAGCAGAATCCAATATAACTCTTTCAAACATATTTATTGATATTAAAAACTAGAGATCACGTTTACAGAAATTTACACTTATACGCTTTTACCCTCCAATAATTGTTAGACGCTGTTAATATCTGAGCTATGCATGTTTTTTTATTATAGGTAACATTCACTTAAATCATATAAGGAAATAACAATCCAGGAGCATAAAGTTAATCCCTAATTTACAATGGCAGGTAAAAGTTTTGCCATCTGGGACAATCTGGCGGTCGTTTGATCAATCATCATGTTCCAATGATGTCATGTTGTGTGAGGTCACGGCCAGCCCGGTCAACACAAACACCTATTAGCATAGGAACGTTACTATATAATTTTCCTTACGGGAATAACAGCAGTTATATTATTTTTGTACTTGTTAATTAAACGTTTTAAGTATTGTTTCAACAGTAATAACTTTCCATGTCATATTGACAAAACTTTCCAAATTCACCTGAATGACGAATTTATTTGTCGAAAGAAAGTCAACATTTGGTATTGTTTCGATATGTGCGTTTTATTCATTGTTAAGTAAACAGTTGTTCTTCTTCTTATTTTATGTGCTACAAGATACTGTTATTACTTTATGATGCTATTAGCTATTTTTATACCTAAATACTGCCTTGAAGATAAAAATTCTATTCGTTTCAGGTGAACCAATATTTATGGTATGTTCTGTGCCCTTAATCTCCAATTTAATTTTAATTCTAATACAATCCCAAAGAAAAATTGTTATTAATTTAGCAGACACACAAACAACACACAGTACAACAAAATACTCTCAATGTTTAGATTCCAGTCAGTTGGTTCCATTGACTCTAATTTTTTTAAGAAAACTTTATCTCCTGTTTGATAAACTAATATGAATTTTGCATTGCCATTGTACCAGAATTAAAATAATATTGTAGAGTAACACAGATGTAGAGAGCACAGATCTGTGTTGATTCAAGTCGCATATGACAAAGCCCTATTGGTAGCCCAGACAGACTTTGAAACAATTTTGAACTGACACATATTTATCTATACTTAATATAATAAAGCTAAATAGTTATTTTGGTTGAACGTGGTATAATCTGAAAGTGCCTGTTCCTTTTGATAGCCCAATTACCGAGGAAGGTTAAAGGTTACTTAACATTAGGTAACTTGCCTTGAGAGAAAAGCAAGGCAAGTGGCACGGCTGGGCAAAGCTAGTGAAAACATAAAAACCGTTTGTCAAACACAGGTAACCGTGCGTCCTTGGAGATACAATGATAATTAAAAGTATGTTTACACAATGAATGGGTTGTGAAACAATAGTGAGAACGTCTGTCGATAATGCGAGTCCGCGGTCGTAAACATTTGATGTTATCATACGTTCTAGATTATGTTATGATTCATTGTTATTACTCTTAGTATTTCTAAGAAGAAACTTCATCTATGCTAATATTATAAATGCGAAAGTAACTCTGTCTGTATGTGTGTTACGCTTTTACGACACGCTGAATCGATTTTAATGAAACTTGGCAGGGTTACTAGGTTACTTTTAACGCGATAACTTACACCCATGCGGGCGGAGCCGAGGGCAACAGCTAGTTGTTATATAAGTGGTGAGCTGGTGATTTTCGATATTAATACTTTGTTCATGTCAGATTGATATGCTCACAGCTAGATCCTTACGTTTCTTTTTCTTCAAATTTAGCTATATTTTAAGGATGTCACTTAAATATTTCCTAAAACCTTATGAGTTATCACACAATGTTTATTACCCTCCCTTGCTGTTTTTGCCTTATTAAGATCGTTAGCAACGCACTAAGTCGAGGTCCGAACCCCACAGGGGGTGCCATTAGTGAACGTTGCTGACGTAGTTAGTTTTTCTATTGCTCTGGCTGGAGGCCCTTAAGGTTCTCGCCAAAAGTCCGGTGAAGCAGTCAAAGCCTGCGCTCAGGCTAACTGCGTAAATCTTTTCAAAAAAAGAAAACATTGGTTATTAAAAACCTTTTTACTCATCCCGGTGGCAGACTAAACTTTTACTTGCAGAATGAGAAAACTTTACCCTACAAGACGACAAACATAATCTCGTCTGTGAGGACTTGCTAACAGCAGTTTTTATAACTAAATAGAACACCATTTGAAATCAGTGGATTGCCACATAATTGTTCAAAGCATCTAGTGGCGTATAGACAATCGCATTATAGTGGAAATTCTAACATGTCTGTCGCAACGAGTATAACAATGACAGTGTATACGCATATACGTACTAATGGAAGAATTTCTCAATCCAAGGATAAGTTTGACAATCTCAGGTTGATTAAAATGGGGTCAGTTACAGGCATGAATGGCGGTGAGGAGACTGACTTGAATGCACCCAATTTACATTATATTACGTCTTGGGTTTAAAGTAAATTAATATGTAAATTAGTCCTAAGATTGTGTTAAAGCGAATAAAAGAAGGAAAGCGAAGAAAAGCAATTAGGTGACATTAGGTCTGGCAATCTATGAGATATGGTTTATTTGGCATTTGATGGCCCATGGTCCAGGTGGGAGGGTCCATGATCATCCATAAAATAAAATATTTACTTATATACAATAAATATTTTCAAACTGTCATAATAAATCTGATATTTAGTGTCGCTCTAGGTTAGGAATAGATTGGTTATTGCTTTAGTGAAAATAGAAACTAAAAAGGATCAATTTATGTTATAAATAGGAAAGAATTGTATTTTTGTAACGAATAAGCTCAAAAACTGGCCAGATTTCATTATTTTTTTAAAAATTTTGTGTACATTGTCACTGAGTATTAGAGAGAAGGCTATAGTGCTGTGCTACCCCATACCCATGAGAAGCCCGGGCGGGTCGCTAGTTGTATTGAAAGAAAGAGTAACTAGAGAGCCATTAAAAGAAGGTATGTTACCTATATAAGGTTGCACGCATATTCTCGGGATCGTCCGACTAGTTTCAGACTCATTAGGAGTCCCTAATCATGAGCTTACGCAGCGGCGATGGTGTCGCGAGTCGAAGTTCGACCTCGAGAATATACATGAAAAAACCGTTTTATTTAAATAATTATGTTTAAGAATTAGTTACCGCGTCACGTTTTGTACTATTACGTGCAATTAAAATGTATTTATTATATAACACTGATAGATAAATCTTATGCGATAGTAAAGCAAATCAGCTGATCTTAATAGAGGGTCGATGTCAAGCAATTAAAAAAATAATTCAAGTTGTTTTATTTTTTACCCGAGACCATTTAAAGTATAATACGTATTTAAACATTACTTATGTCGAGATAATATGCATATTAAATGTAGTAATTGTTCGTAGTTGCATCACTGATTATATTAATTCTAGCTGCTCGCCTCATCTTTGCTTCGGTGTACCTAATGAATAAGTATAAGGGAACTACAGGGCTCGTTGTCGTATGTCTTGTATATAGTTGACTAGTTTATTGGTGTAGTGGTTAGTGATCCTGACTGCTAAACCGGAGGTTTGGGTTCGATTCCCACTCAGGACAAATCTTTGTGTAATGATCATGATCATTTTATTCTGTGTCTGGGTGTAATTTATTTATTATATGTACATTATAGCTATGTATTTAGAAATATATAAGTAGTAGGTATGTTTATCAGTTGTCTGGTTGCCATAGTACAGGCTCTGCCTTTGGGTGAGTAGTCCCGAGATATCATATTATTTATTTTTCGTAGAAAAGAAATAGTGATAGAGATTTAAAAGGTTCCCATACGGTTTTTTTGTTAATAAAAAACTTGGCCTGACTTTATATAACGCTACAAAAAATGAATTATGTATCTAATTTCGCACAATCTTACGACGGCCTAGCGTGTGAAATAAATATCGTCGTTAAACTTTCTAAAATTTTCCAAATTACGCGCATTTTTTTTCCGTTAGAACATTCTATAAAATACTTATAAGAAAAACTTAAAAAAAAAGAAATAAAAAAACAGTGTCACTCCGGGAGCGCCGACAGAAGAGAAAACTTTAACAATTTCAATATAAATATGCACATACATATATACAGAGGTCTTGGTAACGGTAACAGTGTAGCGAGTTCAATTGCTTTTTCCCAAAAGTGCCTTTAAAAATATTTCACTTGAAAACCGAATTTATTTTTATATATGTATAGATATTAGATTTATGTTTTAATTGTCTAATTAATTTATGAATTACATCATTCCGACATTTTGCATACAATATCGTATCCTGATGTACTTGGAAGATTGTAGTTAGAGATTAGATCGCGCATTGTATACATTGATAAGTGTATATGAATGTAATATACGAATAATCTCGTGGACAATAAGATTAGCTTTGTCTTTTATCTATGGTTATTATCACACACCAAATAACATTGTAGCACGTGATGATATAGTTTCCTGTTAGAATATATACATAGTAAGTATATTGATTGTAGTCGTGGTGGCCTAGTGGTTCAATGAACGGATTTGTGTGCACAAGGTTACAAGGTTATCAATGTGACTTTTTCAAAGTTATATGTAGTTTCTTAATTATTCTAAGACACCGCTGGCAATCGGTGAAGGAAAAAATCGTGAGGAAACCTGGATTCCAAAAATAAAAATTAGAATCCGAAATCGCAAACCCGCAATGAGCAATCGTGGTGATCAATGCTCGTGCCTTCTCTATATGAGAAGAGGCCTGTGCCCAGCAGTGGGACATTTATAGGCTGGTATTATTATTATTATATGTCTATTGATTTACAAACATCTACAATTTCATTTTACAAAACGTATTTTAAAACTTTATTGTTCAATGTAAAAGTATGTATGGAAGCTAACTCTACATGCCTTAAGATCAAAATTACAATATAATGATACAATTTAAGTACACCTGTGTCGCGTCCATCAGCTGACCAAACTCAACGGTACCTAATGCACGATCACCGACAAGTAATAACACAAACGGTAACAAATAGTAGCACCTTAATTACATCTATTAATTTCTGGTTCCTAGGTATATACAAAAAACAATTTGTTTTGCTAACGGACGGTAGAATTTTCTAATGGCCGGGACCAATAAACAAAAAACGAATCGTTTCCTTAACGAACTGTTAAAATATCAACGAGGCGTTAAAAAAAGCTGTTCCTATAAAAAAAAATGTAACTGTTCGTTACCCAAATAACTGACGTCTGGTTACGAACGGATGAGAGACAGCCTAGTGACGGATCGTCACGTTAACGAATAACGAATCAAAAGATATAGGATCTAGGCGTGAGCAAAACGAAGATAATTATTCAGTCCGTAAGCAACATGAATTGTTTTTTTTAATATAGGAACTGGCCTATAGTCGTTTTCTCATCATTATTTCCATAGCAACCGTGACGTTGTACTGTCTAAGCCTCGAAAAGCTTGTCAAACCGTTGATTCTGCATCTGATCTCCCTCCGGTCGTGTCGACTTGCTGTCCCATTGGACTATGAGAATGAAGGAATAGAGAGTGCAACTGTGTTTGCGTACATTGGTGGCTGGACTATCTCCAGATGAAATAAACAGGGCGCAATATCTAAACTTCAAACAGGAAGACATTATTTTGATACTTTGAAATTGACAACGCTTTCTAAAGCAATAAGGTCGATAATAGTTATTGAGGAATACTCGAAAATTAGACATTGAAATAAAAATATGTTTTAAAGGATTCTATCTCAGTTTAAGTAAAGTCGATTTTTGTTATTCATTGTAACGTCTGAAGCGCTGACTAACAGCTGTTGTCAGTACAAACATGTAGTACATATTCTACATATTGTTCAAGCTATGTTTACACACTACCGCAATGTGTGAACAGCTATGTTACCATGTCGCCCTGTTATTGAATGAATAAATTATTTGTCGGAAACATTATTTATTCAAACAGATATCCTTGCTTTTTTGGACCCAAAAGTCGTGCTCTTAGAGGAATAAATAAGTAAACTATAGAGTTCGCATACCAACTATGAACTGTTGGCACTAGTATGAACATGTAAAATCGTAAAATAAGTATAAAAAAGAGCGCACCGTTTTATTAAAACTATC
Organism: Diachrysia chrysitis; assembly: GCA_932294365.1. Classification (NCBI taxonomy): domain Eukaryota; kingdom Metazoa; phylum Arthropoda; class Insecta; order Lepidoptera; family Noctuidae; genus Diachrysia; species Diachrysia chrysitis. The sequence goes on along the minus strand of OW028661.1, from coordinate 10,095,408 downwards.
TCGAAATCTAATATTACCCTAATCGGAACCGTTGATATTTTCGCATAAACGTCTGTCGTCGCACGGAAAAACACATAAAAAAGTAAACGCGCGCAATATATTTAGATAAAAATGTTTAAGGATTTATCAGATATAAAGTGACGTATTCCCATTCTGGACTATGTTTTAGGGGAAGTCTTCACCGGACTAATGAAATGTATCTCATTCTTAGTATAAGTCAAAAAATAAACGGGATTTTCGGTCAACTTATCTAAACATGGTGAATCATGTCCGTATGATATGCTCGCATGAATTAATACAATTTGACTCACAAATCAATGGATCGAGTCACGACGTTTACAGTTCACAGGTGTCGAATACTTAAACAGTCTTTATTATTTATGAAAAAGAGGAAGGTTGCCTCGAAGTTATGGCAGAACAAGTGATAAGAGACTTTACGTTTACTGTTAGAGAACTCAATTTTGAGTTAAGCTCGCCTATGTACATATAATTTATTATTTTATGTGTTACGTGTACAATAATGAATTAAGACTTTATCCGGAATAGTCAATAATTTCCCTGGAAATTACAGAACTCGAGTTAGTCAAGAATTGCTTGACCGTGGAGCTATCTACAGCATGGCCTTTGGAGTAAAGTAATAATAATGACCTCGACACTGAGTTTTGGTCGCGACAACATCTCAATGTAGACCTAGGGTGCAAAGAGAGCGCTTCTAAATGTCGATACCTAGGACTTTCGACACACCATGGCACAACCTCGGTGTCCTTGTTAATTTTCCAATATCTACACCACGGCATTAACAACTAACACTTCTTCTTCTAGTCTTTATCCCAAGCTATGTTGGGATCGGCTTCCAGTCTTACCGGATTCAGTTAAATACTATATTTAACATGGAACGACTGCCTATCTGACCTCAACAACTCATATTACTGGGTAACAGTATACCATGGCAAGACTGGTTAACTATAACTACTATTTCGTGTTGAAAAAATAGCACCATAACTACGAATACCGTCCCATTATATTCTATAATATACGTGTGTGAGGTACAGGTGTATTCTTTCTCTCGCGATTATCGGACATGATCGGAAAGAGATTAGAGACAGGACACTGGTTCACGTGCTTTCCGAGGCACGGTCGTTAAACGTTCTGCCCTTGGTGCGCGTTGCACAATATTCGCTCCACTGCTATAACCACGTCCTCTGGTGATGTAATGGCAGCTGCTTGATCGTTTTCCTTCCTTTCATTGACTTGTGATTTACCGATAGGTTGGTTATTGAAGGTCCTGCAGTTGTTTAGGCACAATGATGAAGATGTTTCTTTCGAAGGATACTTGGTGGATTTATTTGTAAATGATCTGTGCTATGGCAAGGTAATGGAGATTAGGAATCGTCGCACAACATTGTCCTTGTTTAATGTAGATACCAGACAGACACAAGACTCACAAAATTAATTAAATACTTGATTCATGGCCGATTGCCGGTTCTTTTTCGCGGAAACTGTTATTATTTTTTATGGAGTCAATCATCTAAACGACGAGTCATCGTCTGCCAACGTGTCTTGTTAAGAGTAGCTTTCTTTGTTCCACAATAATTAAGAAGCTCCTCTTACAATGAGAAACGGCGTTTTATTGATTAAGCATCCACGTGTCTTTGTCCATGCAATAACCGAGTCAAGGCAAATAGCGATAGTTATACTAGCATCGATTGGCATATGACTCAAAATGCAGTGGTATTTAATGACACTCAGAATCTAAATATCCATTAATAAGACAAATTTATTAAAATTGATAATGATATTCATAATTTAAATATAAACTAATTAAAAAAAAACTAGGAAATTGACAGTTTTTGCATATTGCATAAAAAAATGTTTAATTTATGGGCACTTTAAAAAGTTAAATATATTAAGTAGGATTAAAATCTAAAAAAAAATAAAAAAATAATTTGACTTGATAGCAAATTGAATTTTATTGTAACCGAAATTATAATGCATAAATAAGCAGACAGGAAATTTAAAAGTCAAGATCAAAAAAACAAGTTTATATATTTTTTTAATTTGTTTTTCAAAACACAAACCATATCTAAGCTTTTTTATTCTTTTAAATTAAAAATAAATGGGAAATAAATTTCAAAGCAGATCACATTTTATAAGGATCTTGCTTTTCATCAGTTCAGTTTTTGTTTTGTATGGCTCCGTAAGAGTTACAGCCCGTTCACACTAGTCGTAAGTCGCATACGACTAAAAGTCGAATGCTCTGGTCACCATACACTTTATATGGAGCTGTTCATATTGGATGAGACGCGATTTACATTTAAATCAGACTTTCGACTTTTAGTCGTATGCGACTTACGACTAGTGTGAACGGGGGGTATCGCGGTCATTAGATTCGATCCATTACAGTTATTGTTTTTTACAGGCACCACAAACAATTTATACAAAACCAAAAAAAAATCCAAGTATATTAAACTTAAAACTTATAACGTTAATAAAATTAAGTAACTAAATACAAAGAAGAAGACTTATTAACCATATTTTTTTATGGCTTTATTTAGAGTCACAAAATACGGGGAAGAATAGGGGTAAATGGGGCTGACTAACAACTGAAAGGAATTTTAAATTCTAGTTAGCTTCTCTTACTAAAAAACATCATATAAGGTAAAACCATTGAACTCATATTGAAAACCTTAAGACAAGCTACACAAAAAGTCACAGACAACTTCGTAGACTCGTTAGCTTTGCTAGTGACAAAACGTCACATCGACATATGAACAAAATATCAAGTTACGAACAACTGCTGAAAATTTCCGTCTGTCAGTCAGTCATTACAGTCATTACTGATGGCGGCGGACCATAATAGACGGGTAATGAATATCGTGTATACTACACGAACAGATGTGGCTGGCTTAATTGGAGGCGAGACGATTGTGGGCTCGTCTTGTTTTTATTTTGACTGCACACTCGCGCGCAAACTTTCGTACAATGTATTGCGGCGTTAACAGCGTAGGTATAACAACCTCTGCCACACAATCGCGCGCAAACTTTCGTAAAATGTAGGTACAAAAGATTCTATTGAATAAGATTAATTTGTAATTGCTTCAAATTGCACGAACGCCGCAAAAACTTTGCACAAGCATTTGCAAATGTCCTTCTACATTTTAAGATGCGAATATAAGTTGTAGGCTTGTTATCAGGAAGAGTATTTCCTTATTTATTCGAGATTTCGTTTTTATAGGACGAGTAGCCATTGTTATTTACATTCAAGCTTTGTTTTTTTTTATTTATTTTGTTATTGGATCCTTATTAACATTCTTATGTGGAATATTGTCCTATACGCTTAAAATGAGTCATTTCTTTTTCCTCAAAGGACTGTGTTTATTTATTCATTATTTTGGATTTTCTTTTGTTTGTATTGTTCGACCAGCAAAAGTTTGTATTAAATATCTTGTACTCTGATACAAAAGGGCTAATGTGTCTTATTAAGAAATTTCCGGCACATTCACGTGCTGATGCCAGTCATTCTATAAAAGCTAAATACGTCTTCCTTTAGCTCAAAATTAAACAATTTTCGTCGTATAAAGTTACAAGACATGTTATTAAGGCAGGCTAATAATATCTGTCATCCAATTGGCGTCGTGACATACGTCCAGGAGTTATTTAAGTACTATATTCCATTAGGCAGGTCGTTGATCTAACAACAATGATTTTTGTTTTTTGTTTTTGTTACGCCTTTTATCCTTAGAAGTATGCAGAGGCATATACACCCACACACTCAAGCTGTATAATTAGCTCTATATAAAAACTGTGTATTGTCATGTTTTTTTGGTAACATTCAGTCGTAAGCATTGAGTTGAAGAAGTCTCGTCCTTTTTCCTAGGCTGTCACTTACAAACGATGTACAAAACAATGTACAAATTAGTGAGCAACATTCGCAAATAGATGAGATAGAGATGCGTTTTTACAATTCCCACTAACAGAGCCAAGTTCAAAAAAATATTTGGCTCCAAAAAGTCTTTCAAAGAAACGTGGGCGAACCTCGAAGGTTATACGCAAGTTTTTTGCAATTCCAATACGGAACACAAAAAATTGACCACAACCTTGTTTCCATGCAAATTCATTACCGCAAATAAGACGATATTTTGCTATCAATTAGTGTGCACCCGCGAATAACCTGGTTTTACAAATAGCGGGACCCAGCATCCTAACAAAGAATCCTGAGTTATGCTATACGTAAACGTTAATTAAATTTACTTTACAATTAGCGATCGTGTCATTCAGATCAATATTGGGAAAACCTGTATATTTTGCGTAAAATGTGAAGTACCATCCGAATTTATTCTCAGAATATTGTGTTGAATAAGATAAATCATGCTGTATTCTAACGGTTACTCATCGTAAAACTTTGATTTAAGTAAATCGCAAGATGGTATGTAGATAATTGTTGACTTTGATGTTTCTCTCTCCTAGAGACAGAAATTGAAATTTAGCACTATTCGTAGGAAAGATTCTAATGGATTCTTTTTCTTTGGGCTGAGATCCAGAAAGGTGATAATTTGTAGGTGTCTATGAAGGTTTCAGTTTTGAAACAAATGCCTAAATAAAATGTTCTTATCATTAAAAATATTTCACATACATATAACTTTATAGTTCTACATAACTTTGCTTATCAATTTAACGACATTACACCATTTATTGTTGGACAGAATATTTTATGGTGCTTTATCGCGATGTTTCATGGGTTTCTAAAACAAGGTATTTGCTAGTTAGAACCGGTTTCCAGTGGTTTAATTATGAACTGCATAACACTTAGGTCAGTAGGATTATCTTTAGAATACTTTAAGATAATCAGTCAAGCTAGATTTGTCATTTGTTATATGTGAGACATTCATTGGGTGCTGTGGTCATTTATGTATGAATATTTATTTTCGAACGTCAACTTAAGCTGAACTATAGGCTGATTTAGGGCACATGCTAAATCTATAGCTGTATATGTGATAAAGATTTTATGGCCATTTCTGTGGCAGTGTTCTTCCACTTTTTTCTGCCTACCGTTCTTGCAGATTTTAACAAATTTCGTACTTATTGTAATAATCTTTACACCGTAAGTAAATAAACATATTATATTTTCTGCTGCTATAAATTGAAGGTAACACTTAAAACAGTAACATATACACGATATTTCCTCAAATGATATGAATCAGTCCCAGTTACGAATGAACAAAAACAACATATAACAAGTAATTGGAAAAACTATTAGAAATATATTTTTTTACAACTGTGTATAACAAAAGAATATTCTGTTTAGACGGATCTCACACATTTGAACTTCTTGTTCGATGGCTTTTGGGGTTAACCACAATGTTTGTTTTGCTTCCATTCATTTTCCGCTATACTGTTATATTTTAGGATACCTACAATACCAGATTTTTTAAGAGATCTATGCAGATAGCCTGACCGCGCAGGCTTTGACTGCTTCACCGGACTTTATATAATACCAGTTTGTATCTATCCTGCTATAGGGCGAATGTCGTCACATACAAAATAAGTCAGGGCATTGATCACAACCGCCGAAGCCCCGCCGAGTGAACCCGCGGCACCTGCAAAGGCAAGGACGGGACCAGGCTGTTTTTAGTCGGTGCAAGTCCAATATATCCCTACATCGTGCCCTCAGCGTGGGTTGAAGTCATTCGATATTGAACGAGTAAGCAAAAAACAGAAAAAAAACGACATTCATCACACGCTACTGGTGATTTTAAATTTTTATAAATCACTGTTTTATTACGATTCCTATAAATACATGTTTCTATTTTACAACTGTTTTGAGAATTCAGTAGCGTCATGTTAAGACGCATGCGAAGATTGTAACACATTTATTATTAAATAAATAACACTTTGTATTCTTACAGGTTTATCCCTCGCTAGGGTTGAGTCACCTTACATACATTTATCAAAATGTTGTCGAGTATCTAAACTTAAATTACTTTTAAAACTCTACAAGAAACAAAAAAAAAATTAAGTACTTTTTAATCAATTCCTACTACCACAAAGTAATAATGGTGTACTATAATCTGTTATTGGTTGGTTGGTTTATTTGTTTTAAAATAAGTAATTATTTACTTTTAAAATTAGAATAATTGATCTATGGTTCTCAAAGACTGGAAGCTAGTCTCAATATTTATTTAAAAAAAGTCAACACTCATTATAATTCGTATACATGGAATTCTGAATTATAATAAAGAAAGTATTACATCGCTAATAGCTATATAAATAAAATAGACCTTGGTCCATTGTAATAAGAGCGCTTCTAAAATATAAGTCACCACAAATACGCGGTCTTTTGAACAATAATTCATATTCAAATTTATAATTGTTCATGACTGTAATTTCAAAAGGCAATTATAATTCATATTTATAAGAAGAAAATATCAAAATAGCTATTAATTAATTACTCGAGAGGAAACAAAGAGAGATTATATTGAACTTTCAATGATAAATATAATATGATACTGTATAAAATGATTCAGTTATTAAAACATGGACCTCAGACATTGTTATTTCTTAACTATACATATTTATATAATAACTTTCAAGAGGAGTATTCATAATTATTTAAAACAAAACGGTTTACTCACGCACACTCTCGGGATCGCCCGACTAGTTTCAGACTCAATAGGAGTCCCTAATAGTGAGCTGACGCGGCGGCAATGGTGTCGCGAGTCGAACTGGTGTACTACGTAAGTAAACCGTCTTGTTTTAAATAATTATACATATTTAGACAGCATTGTACGCTATTGTTTCTATAATTATATCCAATTTGCGTTTATTATGATATAGCGACCCGCCCCCGCTTTGCACGGGTAGACAAAATTGACATTATAATAAACTAGCTGTCTCCCGCGACTTTGTTCGCGTGTTTTAGTTTCAACGGTTTTTCATTTTTGCAACATTTTTCATTTATGCTCCGCTCCTATTGGTCGTAGCGTGATGTTATATAGCCTATAGCCTTCCTCAATAAACGGACTATCCAATACAAAAAGAATTTTTCAATTCGAACCAGTAGTTCCTGAGATTAGCGCGTTCAAACAAACAAACAAACAAACGAACAAACAAACTCTTCAGCTTTATAATATTAGTATAGATAGACATTAATGAATTGTAAACAAAAACCTCTCTGCTGAATCACTCTATCTATTGCTGAAAATTGCATTTTGTTTACAAGATCTAAGGGTACAAACCGCAGAATCGTTTTTGTTTTACTCTATCTAAAGATTAAGATAAGTTGACATCTACGATACAAAGATTCTCATAATTACAGATGCAAACGTAGCCCTTCATATAAACTAATTCGTTGTTCCGACCTTAAAAATAAACTAATTCGTTCACTGTATTATTTTTGAAAAAGTGAACTTCATATTATAAATGTGAAAGTAACTCTGTCTGTCTGTCGTGCTATCACGCCAAAACTACTGAACCGATGTAAATGAAATTTGGTGCATAGATAGTCTAGAGCCTGAGAAAGGACATAGGTTACTTTTTGCTGTGATAATTAACATCCACGCGGGCGGAGCCGCGGGAAACAGCAAGTATCCTAAATACGATTATCTTATAAATTGTAAAGACGAAAATGGCTAACAAAGCGAGCTATTTTCAACTACGCAAGTCTAGACACTAGAACAAATATCACTAGCGCAACTAATTAACAAACCACTAATTACCCTCGTACACAATACCTCTATCTGTCTCTCAACACTAAAAGCATGTCAAAATTGTCAGGCTAGAATAATGCTAATCAGATAAACAAAAAAGTAACACTCACGAAGCGAAGATTTATATATAATATTATTTTGCACACGACTAGAAAAAATACTTACATGAAAAAACGGGTAAGTCTGAGTTAGACTCGCACGTGAAGGGTTCCGAGACATCGTACCTACAAGATTTACATGGCAGCCATTTTGAAATTCGCTATCTTTTTCATGTTTTTTATTCTTTTATTTTTATATATATTTTATATACACGTTGTATAAACTATTTCTCTACCTAATATTATGAGACACTCTAACCCACTGACTGACAGACGGAAGGTCGGACAGCAGACGCTTAGTAATAGGATCCCGTTGGCATCCTTCGGGTACCTACAGAACCCTAAAAAATGCGTAAAATATCTATGAAGAAATAATGTGAAGTTATTGCTTTGCCCGTTTGGAATTCGCGAATACATACTGCGATCTTGGCGTTGGTCAAAAGCATTAGAAATACCGCGTAAAATAAAACATAATTAGTTGTAACAACAAAATATGTGATAGTGATAATTGATAATGTTAGTATAACGCAAATCAAAGTCTGTAACTTAGTACATAGAAACTGTTTTAATTGCAAGCCTGCATTAGAGGCACTAATTGAAGTGACTATATTCAGACAGTTTGATTAACCACAGACAATAGAAAAATCTAAAAAAAAACCTCTATAATCTAAATTTCTAGGAATTGTAGGCTTTTTTTATTATAGGAGAACGATGTGCAAGTAGAAGAGGATTACAGTAGTCAGCCCATTATTGTATGTATGGATTTTTTTTTTGTTCTCTTTCCCAAAATTTGTTTTATTAAGTTTAACGTTAATCACAATTAAAATTTACAAAGCATAATTTAAAAAATCTAACATTTTTATCTTCAAAAATACCCAATTAAATAATACACCTTTAAATAATAAACCCACTTGAACTTTTGTACATACTACATATAAGTTCTATTCAAATGATAAACAAATAATGTTTATTTAATGTACCTAGATGAAAATGTTGATTCTAAAATAATTCACACGTCAAATGTTCCATACACCTATATCAAGCAAGCAAGACATTATAATTGTTGGTTCGCAAATTTGAGTTAAGTATGAGTCATATAACCCACAAATAAATAAATGACAAATTAACAACTGGGGATCTCGATTGAAAACGTTTTTCTAAGTGCTTGGCCACACAATCAAAATTACTTTTTGTACGATTTGAGTCATTCTCGTGTAATTTTTTCTGCATTCATATAGCGTCAAGAAAACATTGATTAACTGGGTTTAAAGCTTATTGGACTTATTAATAAAAATCTCGACGGTGTTAAGCAACTGTTATAGAGAATTTAATATATTATTAACGACTTATAATTTATCACCGTACATAAAATTTATTATTTTATTACTGTTTTATGTGTTACGTGTACAATAAAGAATTAAGTTTTTTTTTTAAATAGCTATCTAAAGACAATTGGGTTTTTGAGACGAATCTAACAATACCTAAACTTTCGAAATCCATCAACATCAACAAGATACGAGGTAACAAAGAATTTTTAAACATAAAAACATAAGTTAGTTACCCATAGAAATATACAAGATATACATAAAAAACATAACTCTTCTATGGCGTGGGGTATCAAGCTTTTACTTTTCTAGTACAATAGTAACAGCAAATGGCCTAATGACCTAGTAACTAAGTGATCACCGATATCATAAGAGTTTACAGAGACTGTGTCAAGGGCTTTAAACAAAAATATTTAGACATCCAACGCGCTGTGATTTCTATTCATAGTCATTTTTTATTTACTTAATGTAATCTCATCATTAATGTCGAGTGTTACCAAAAATACATACATTTACAAGTACACCTAAGGACTTAAGGTGAAGTTCATTCATGTGTCTAAATTCACAGCAAGAAAAACATTTTAATATGATATCAAGTATAAGGAAGAGTCATAAACTCGGACGTTCCCAAATAGAAAGCGATGGCAATTGTTTAAAAAAAACTGCAAATAAATATGTCGTTTAAAAATCTTCTAATGCCTGGTTCTTATATAATAATAATATCTTGGGGGAACTCATACACGCCCAACTGATCTCAAACTAGGCAGAGCCTGTATTGTGTACGTATACGAATTTAATGATACGAATGCTGTATACAAAGTTAATGATATTCTGTAGGACGTAATTTTTTTTTGTGTTTACATGTTTTTAAATAGACAGAACCGGGGATACCTATCTATATCTATTTATAACTCAAGAACGGGTGTCAAAATAACAACCTGTTATTGTGACACTTATCTTTAAATAACATGTTTTCCTAAACAAAACGGCGCTAATATCTTGGAGATAGCATCATCTTCGATAAAAACAAACTTTTTATGTAGACGAAATGTCAGCCTTTAGGTACTAACATAAAAAGTTCCTCAAAGCAAAAAATCCTTACTAATAATATAAATGCTAAAGTAACTGTGTCTGCCTGTCGCGCGTTTTCACCAAAACTACTGAACCGAATGAAATGAAATTTGGTACTCAAATAGTCTAGAGCCTGAGAAAGGACATAGGCTTACTTATACTTTTTGCCGCGATAACCGAGATCCTCGCGGGCGGACCCGCGGGAAACAGCTAGTTAGTTATATTTTTTTAAAGAACGACCCATAGGTTCACACAAATTATAAGTAGTTTAGATAAGGAAGTTCTCCGGAATCCTAATCTAAACTTTAACACTTAGGAAACCACGATTTCCTATTTGTAGGAAGGATTTTGACCGATGGTAATTTAAATTTGAGACTGGCTAACATTTTAGATACAATAAACAATAGGTGTCACTCCTCAGGTGAAACAGCTTCCGACATGCAATCATTCATCACCAGAATATCTTAACCACTTACTTAGTAAAATTAAAGTTGTTTGACGCGAGGATTTCAGCGAGCGATCCCCAGAGCGTCCTGTGCAGCTCCCGCACCGGGGCGCCCCACCAGCTCGCGTGCCAGTACCTCACGGTCGAAGATACGCAGCAGTTCACTCCTGAAACAAGCAGATAGTTAATTTTTAACCCGCAGTAATGAAATTCAGAAGAGCATTGGATTTATTCCTATACTTCCTCTAGTCCTGGAAGTGTTCGACTCTAAAGTTTACATATTCGATTTTGAGACTACCTTACCAAAGATCTATACAATACACAAATCGGCAATTTATTTTTAAAATTCCATTTCTCGACATCGTTAGATATGAAACATTGATGGCCTTATTCATAAAAAAATATTGACCGTGTTAAGCAATTCCTAAGAAACTGGTAAATTTAAATTCTCTATAGAAAAAATAAATTAAGAATCTGCTAATCAATTGAAATTATAAATAAGGCCATAAATCACCTGAGACGAAAGAGTTCAATACCAATTTATAATGTCTTGCTAAGATATAAGTTTACAAAAATATTGAAATCAATTTTATCTATACTATCTATACTAATATTATAAAGCTGAAGAGTTTGTTTGTTTGAACGCGCTAATCTCAGGAACTACTGGTTCGAATTGAAAAATTATTTTTGTATTGGATAGTCCGTTTATTGAGGAAGGCTATAGGCTATATAACATCACGCTACGACCAATAGGAGCAGAGCATAAATGAAAAAATTCGCAAAAATGAAAAACCTTTGAAACTAAAACACGCGAACAAAGTCGCGGGTGACAGCTAGTCTCCAATAAAATAGCATCTTTAAAAACGCACGCACTGATGACATTGAACAAATCTATCTCATTCAAAACACGTAAACATTACGCAACACTCTTTCGCAGTTGTTATTTTGCAAAAACAAAACAAATATAGATGGCCAGCTTAACGAATATTTTTAAAAACAAAAGAATCCTATTTTGCGCGCAAAAATTAAAAACATATTTTATCTGATGTCTGTCTGTGTTGGCAACTATTCAAAACTGCTAGATTAAAACATTAAAAAAAGACCACTAAATAAAAGTTTAATTTTACTCTTTGAGATTTATTGTATAAACAGATTATGTGTTATGTTATTATGTGTTTCAGACAATTGTATGATTAAATCAACCATACATCTAGATCTGTGTAAGAATATTCAGACGTGGAAGACGTACAGGACAATCACTGCACGGCTATATTTAAAAGCCGGTAATAGTTTCTGGTATTGACCAGTTTTCAATCTTTAGTGTTCGAAGCAATTTAGTACTATTATCTTCCTGAAACTAGTATCTATTACTAAGCATTCATGAACTCTTTTCTTTTGTTCATAATAAGTATAAAAATCATATCCATAATTGTTTTTATAACCTTATTACATAAACTTTTTGGTAATATCTGATCTATTTATAAACCGACTTCAAAAGGAGGAGGTTTTCAATTCGACGGTTTTTTTTATTTATTTGTTATCCAATATCTCCGGCAATTGACGATCAATTTCAAAAAATATTTAGATCATCCGTAGGGTACCTCAGAGGTAGTCCCATATAAATTTAATTTCATTGTATGACACGATTGAAAACTGCGATTCTAGTAGGAAAAATATCCACTTTACAACTTAGGTTGTAAAAGTTTAGTAACTATTTGACATTTAGTACCGAGATAGACGCTTGAAGGCTGGATAACGACTCGAAAGCAAATGTTTTGCAATCGATTTAGATCGAGCGAAGTGCACACCCAACAGATACCTGTCTGCTGTTGCAGTTGTTCTCAAGTAATCTGTAATAGTCGGTAAAGAAACGCAGCATTAAAAGACGTATCGCAGAAGATATTCAATTTCATCATAAATATAATTGATGAAAAAATTCATCATAAATATATAATTGTTTCCACTTTCAACAGTCCCGTAAAAACATTTACTTACTTTGCTCTCTAGATCTAAAGCTGGTATTTGCCAATTATTGCTTAAAAAATGAAGTTCAAGTGGAAAGAGAGTGGCCTTTGGCCTGCAAAAGTGCGAAATACTTTATACATTATGAATTCGACATATGGACAATAAATGTAAACACGAGTAATGCACTAGAAGTATAACAAAATTGATTGAAACCCAAAATCAAGAAACTGAAATTTTCAATTAAAATACCTTAGCTCGTGCTGCAATTCTAAAGAGTGTTTAAAATTTGCTCAAATTTAAAACTTAAACTTCCAACCAAAGTACTGGATCGATTTCGAGTAGGTATTGCCCATATTTCGAATCCATACTGTATATATTTAAAATATCCAACCTTCTTCTTAACCTGTCGATACCTGAGAAGAAGAAGTTTAGGATTTTCGTCATTTTTGTCTGTCTTGCGCGTCCCTCATCCAGGCGGATAAATAACTAAACTATGTAAAGTAGGTAAACTTGTATATAGCCTGAAAAGTGGTAGGAAACTAGCAACCATTGCAGGCAGCTCATTCAATCGTGACGACTTCCGTTGGAGTCTTAAGCAATCTCCTTTAACAAATTGCGAGGAAGTTAAACATTGAAAAAAAAAAATAACGCTGAGAATCAGAAAATTTGATATATTTTGAAATTATGCGCTTATTACACTGTCCTGAATTTAGTACTTTAATGAACTCGTTCCTAAATTAAAGTAGTAGGTAATCGCGTTCAGTCTTCCTAAATGCGAACAATTTAAATACTTTGTCATTAAGGCTTTTTAATTTTTTGTTTTTAATTTTGAATTTAATCCTTGTGTCGCAGGGGGTTTTACAAACATTCAAATAATATGTACAAACAACATTTAGGATAGTGTATTTAACAGTTTTTGCACACACAATTATACAAAATAGAAAAAACATTATATAGCAAGGTACAAATGTACGCTTTACTCTGAAAGCATTTTTTTTTACAATACAGACATATTATTGCTTATCCAGTTATCCTTGTGGTAGCTTTAATAGTTATTGACGGCTCTATTTCTATCATCTACTCCTTTCTTTAATATTGGAGAAAATGTACACTTGTAAAGATAAACAACTATTAACCATGTCAACAAAATCGCACAGTGAAATGAATAATATTTGCACTTAAATCGAGTCCAAGGCTTGAAGAAAGGTGACGAAAACGAAAGCTCATATTGTGACAACGATTAACAGAAACACGTGAATTCAGCATGTTATTTGCATTACTGATTCACGGTCATCAGCTTAATAACAAAGTATAGTGAAAGCAAGTTCATTCCTCCCACCCACCCCCTCTTGCTCACTATTGCTTGACAGTTTTAAGCTTCAAGAATACATCATACTAAGTTTGCATCTGACGACGATAAACATAAATGTGGACAACATCACATACATTGCTCTGGACCCAAAGTAGCTAAAGCACTTGTGTTATGGAATTCAGAGACAACGAAGGTACCACAAACACCAAGACCCGAGACAATGTAGAAAACTGGTTTTCTACATTGACCTGGCCGGGGATCGAACCCGGGACCTCAGAGCTGGCGACACCTGGAAAACTGGTGTGCACGCCACTCGACCACGGAGATCGTCAAATTCGTCGATATTCATCGCTGGTTTTGTAATCGAATTTTTGTTTAGTGGCATTACTGGTTTTTAAAGCCTTGCCATTTGTTTAAGAATAAAAAAATTACAATCTTAATGACTAGATTGCTTTTTTAACCTATCCTGTTGTAGTGTTTAGTCAAGGTTGGAGTTGGACAGATGGAATCGTTGATTACTGATCGCTTACTATGCTTAAGACTGTTATGCATCGTTTGAAGTATGAACATATATTGGAAAAGGTACTAGACTACGTATTTATGCATGCACGATGTATTTTTGTTTCGTTTCCTAAACTAAGGCTCTTTATCGATATGAATTTTATTGTAGTTCATTTTGTGCATTTATCGACATTTTAATATCATTAACAAACTACTGACATTGTTTTGATCATTTATTTAAAAATATATCAAAATAATAAAAAAAATTGCAACGGTCGAAATGTGTCCCCGCAAAACCAGCCATCAAACCAGCAAAACATATTTTATATATTGAAAGAAACTTTAAAAAAAGTTTGCATATCATTACAAAGATAGACAAACAAAGGTAGGACGATAAGAAGGAACGGCACCCAACCCTAAAATATTCTATCTACAATTATAACAGAGGCATTAAAGGGGAGGCCACACCTGGGCGTATTAAGGAAATATCCCAAGAAGGAAATTAATAAGCGATGAGTCAGCGTTACTGCAAACACGTGGGTAGGTACGGGGTGAATGAACGAAATATGGCCACTGGCCAGGCTACCGCAACATGGCTTTAAAAAGATTGGGCGCATTGCAGATAAAACACTGGACAGTTGAATACAGGTACCTTAATGAAGTTTCTTGAAGTGGTTGAAGTCTTATTTAATTAAGATTGTATAGCTAAACATGATTAAAAAGAGAGTTTTAGGTATTTTTGCATACTATTTTCTTCAATTCAATTCTTTATTGCATTCCATATGTAGTTAATAGGTGGTACAAAACATAAAAAATCAATATCGACCCTGTCGGGCACAGCAAGGAAAAATTAGGAGAGAGGAAGAAGGCTAAATAGTAATTGCATATCAACATTAAGTACTTAATTAAATTAAAATATTATTTGTGTATACACATAAGTATAATATCATAATTTGGGCATGAAAACTGCCTAACAAAAATTATACATACAGTTAAACATAGAAGCTCTTCCATTTTGGAGGCCGGTTAAAAATAGGTTTAGGTGCAGTCCGGTCATTGCCAAGGTAGACGAGTTGACAATGTAAATGACAACCACACAGTATTATTAACGACTTCGCTGTCCTGTAAACAGAATAGTTAAACAATGGAGATGTTCCTAAGTGTCGGTACAGGGGAATTGTTCATACTAAATATTTAAAAGCAACAGGATAACGATTAAATCGTATCTTGTTTGGATTTTATGAATTGGATTTATTATTTTGCAAGATTATTGAGTACGTAGTCGTCTGCGTAGACGTTTCCCAAGCTATGTTGAGGTTGGTTTACAGTCTTACCAGATTCAGCTGAAGACTGTATTTTCTATCTGACCACCATAACCCATTTTACTGGGTAACACAGTATCCCATAGTAAGACTGGTTGTCAGAATTGTAATGACTTAACGACTGCCAAAGATCGACGTATGTCAGTCAGGACCAACGGTTTATCGTGCGGATATGTTAACAAATGGTCACCCATCCACAGACCAACCGCAGCGATCGCGGCTTAACCTTCTTTATCGGTCAAACCGTCGGGCTTAAACTCAGCTACGAGCCTCTCAGTATTATTAATTAGGTACTATTAATTATTCTGTGGTAGCACTTCTCTGACAGCGCCATTAAATTTGATCAATATTATAGAATCTAGATTAAGCTTTGACATTCAACATATTGTTGTTCAACAGCTGTTGTTGATTTTTTTTTGACACGTGGCATAAAAAATGTATACATAAAACTGTTGATTAATTGGCTCATTATAAAGTTAAATTAATTCAGTCACGTTTGACCAGTTAAGACGATTGGACGTTGCGCCAAACGAATCACGTGTATGCAATAATATCGGTTATTAATACAGGCCAGCTTTAGCAAGAAAATACTTGAGTGTGGGCGCACATTAACGACTATTTTATAAATAAATTTCAAACAAAAACATACAATTTGAAGTACAAAATATAAATGTCGGTGTAAAAGTTATGTAGATCGCGATTATTTAAATTAAACCAGACTATATTTCAGATCAAAAGATCAGGTGATCGAGGTTAGACTATTTATAAAGTTTTTTATACCTAACTTAATTTAAATAATTTATTTAGTAACCAACTAATATTCGCAGGTTTTTACTATTCATACAAGTTTAAGGCTAAATAATAATAGGTACACAGAAAATAGCATAAACAATATAAACATTGACAAAAGACAAAAAAGAATAAAATAAACAAAATTAATTACTTAAGGGCGCGACTGCACTAGGCAGAACTGCGAGACACCATGCGACAAAAAAATCTTTTATAAAATTGTATGAGACAAAACGCACGAAGCGGCAGCGTTAGCACACTCTGCTGCAACTACTGCACTAATAACATATCCAAACTAACATTATAAATGCGAAAGTAACTCTGTCTGTCTGTCTGTCGCGCTTTCACGCCAAAACTACTAAACCGATTTAAATGAAATTTGGTACACAGATAGTCTAGAGCCTAAGAAAGGATGTTCGCTACTTTTTGCCGCGATAACCGACATCCACGCGTGCGTAACCGCGGGAAACAGTTAGTAAGAATATTTTATCGCAAAGTCTCGCGCAGATCCGCTGCAGTGTAGATCTGCCTAGTGCGGTCGAACTTTTAAACTAATTTATTTTAAGAGAATGTGGGTAGTGTTTCGTAGTTATGGAATATGCCAACGGTAAAAAATACTTTTTAAGGCCAGCAGCAGTCTGTTTTGAAGCCAGAGTCAACCAGTTCAGAACCACAAAATACATCATCAAAATTACTTCAGACCTTTGCAACGGCATAAATAACAAATTATAATATCCACATATTTTTAAAAACAAAACACTTACGCGTAAGATAGAACGCACACTTACAGATAGATTGACCTTGAGACAATTTGCGTGTCAACGAAATAATTGTTTTATTTGTTGATTAAATAATCAGAAACTTAGATGTGATTTATAGTTAACACACACTCGAATCTGGATTAGTATGCTAATTATAGGCAAACTATGACCTACTAACACAGCTTGGCGAGACAAAAAACTGTATTGGTAATTGGGAGACAAATTATTATTCAATGTCAGTTAATTTTGTATTCTATACCTACCTATCTAAAATATATTTATTGTGGCGATGGTGGGTCTAAGCCCCTGTACCGAGTAGCTTTTAAAACCTTAAAAGCTATTTTTTACAAGAAAGTAACATCAGTATTCACTTGGCCTATTCACTTGACAACCCAAGCGATGTTTACTAGATAAAAATAACGGTAAAAAGGCAAATTTAGTATCGGTAAACGTCGGTGACCAACTACGTTGTAGTAGATCTAGTTGGTGATCGACGTTAGAAGAAACGAAATTTGTGTTTTCAGTGTTTTTCGTAAAGCAATTAACGCTTTTGTTGACTACCGCCATAGCGAATAACTCTGCTGGACATGCTGTGGTGTCGGTTGGAAAGTAAGGATGGCAACAAGGTTGATGGCCCACTACCCAGGGTGCGTCCCACGTATCTTATAGGTATCGTTAGTCGAGGGGCTCTCCATTTAATTTTAATTCTTTTAACTGAGGGTGCCCGTGCCTACCTTTTCGGTGTTAAAGGCATTAGGTATACATGTTTAAGACTAATGCTCACGATAAACCAAAGTCGGGTTAGTTTCACCATTTAGAACTCAAGAACGGATGGATCGATTTTCATGATCTTTGATTTGTTGGATTCAGCTCCGCCTCGAACAGCAGAATAATTTTTCGGAAATGGAAATAAATTACGCGGGTGAAACCGCGGGCCACAGCTGGTTTTAACATGAAAGTTAAATGAGCTTCAATGCATTCATGTTTTCTTATCTTTCTAACCGAGTTCTTTAAACTACCAACTATTCAATGACAGTTACAGTTAACGTTACTTTAGTAAAGCATTCATGTTAACACTCTGTCGTCAAAACCGTGAAACATAAATTATGAGTGACCGCTGACGACTCCTATTCACAGCTAAGTATAAGTCAACATAATATTAATTTATTTCCTTCGTGCTTCCCATTTATGGAAGCACCCTCTACTTTTAGAAAAAATGGACGAAATTATAAAACACACGCTCACTTCAATTTTAAATATGGCCATGGACGACCGAGCTTGGGCTCAAGCCACTCTTCCCATCCGCATGGGGGGGCTCGGCGTCCGCAAAATTACAAGTATCAGTTTACCAGCTTTTATATCCTCGGTCCACGGTACTGATAAATTGATCAGGAATATCCTTAACTCCACACTGATTGATTTTGATGTGCCGTGCTTCACCGAGGCTGTGGATGCCTGGAGACTCGCTTGCCCTAAATCAAATCTACCTGACCACCCATCTTCCCAGAGACAGTGGGATGAGCCGCTCTGCAGGGTAGTTCATGAAAACCTTATGTCCACATCGTCTACTACTGCGGAGCGTGCGCGCCTGCTTGCTGTGGGGGAGTGGGAGTCAGGCCTATGGCTTCACGCACTACCGTCGTCGAACATAGGCACCTTGTTCGACGATACTACTTTCCGCCTCTGTGTTTCACTACGCCTTGGCGCTTCTTGTTGTTCTCCACATCGCTGTCACTGTGGCGAAGTAGTCAACAGCCTCGGACACCACGGCCTGTCATGTAGCCGTAGCGCAGGACGCATGGCGCGACATGCCAATTTAAACGACATCATCCGACGTGCTCTTGTTGCCGCCGGCGTTCCGGCTGTACTTGAACCTAATGGCCTGGCACGCGACGACGGCAAGAGACCGGACGGGATGTCTTTGTTCCCTTGGAAGATGGGTAGGCCTTTAGTGTGGGACGCTACTTGTGTCGATACTCTTGCGCCATCTCATCTTCCCAGTTCGTCGTTCTGTGCTGGCGCTGCTGCTGCGGCTGCTGAGAACCTCAAACGGCGGAAATATAACAACCTTATTGGAAGTTATACTTTCCAGCCGTTTGGGGTTGAAACATTAGGACCGTGGGGTCCGAGTGCACACCTTTTATTTAAAGATCTGGAAAAACGTCTTGTTGACTCCTCGCGTGACCCAAGGGCTGGCTTTTACCTCGGACAAAGAATTAGCATTGCCATACAACGTGGCAATGCTGCCAGCCTTTTGGGTACACTTCCAGTCGACAGCGACGTGGATGAATTTTTTGACGCAATTTTTTAGAGTTTTTTTTTTTTTTAGTTAAGTTTAGTTTTGTTTAAAGTGTATATATAGTTAAGTTTGTAAATATTAAGATATAAATAACATAATATTATTATTATAACAGCTTGGTATTAGTTTCGAAATTAAGACTGACTGACAATGAGATATATACTCGCATTTATTAGGAGTTTCCCTGGCTTTAATAAACAAAAGACCAGCAGCTCAACTGTTTCATTGCAAAGGCTTTCATACAGATAAGTAACGAGTATTTATCACTACCCTAATCAAATTATCCTTACTAATCCTTACCAATATTATAAATGCGAAAGTAACTCTGTCTGTCTGACGCGCTTTCATGCAAAAACTACAGAACCAGTTTAAATGAAATTTGGTACACAGATAGTCTAGAGCCTGAGAAAGGACATAGGCTACTTTTTGCCGCGATAACTGACATCCACGCGGGCGGAGCCGCTGGAAACGACTAGTTATTAATAAAGGCCTCCTCAAATTGTTTTCCTTTGCTACTCAACCATAGATAACAATCATAAGTTCTTCTGCCTAGCCTTTTCCCAAGCTTCGTTGGGGTCGGCATCCAGCCTTACCGGATTCAGCTGAATACCGTATTTTACATGAAGCGACTGTCTATGTGACCTCCACAACCCATTTTACTGGGCAATACAGTATCCCATAGAAGACTGGTTGTCAGAATTGTAAAGACTTAACGACTGTCAAAGATCAGCGTATGACAGTCGGGACCAACGGATTAACGTACTTTCCGAGGCACGGAGAGGTCTCGGCATTAGGATATCAACCTTAAGTTAAAGAACTCAATTTTAATAATATAAATTAGTATGTGTTGCTGTTGTTTGTCTGCAGTAGAATTAATGTTAGTTTTATTGCAGACAAACTGCATCCTTCGGTCATTGACCGCGACAAATATCTCGACGCTGAACGCAGCGAAAGTGAGAGTGAGTGGTTCAGTCTATAACGCGCGCCCATGCTTATTCGCTAAGTACCGTGCGTGCCATTAATAGTAATCACGTGATTTTATCGATGCAGTGTATTGCGAATTGTAGTTTATGTATGGCGGGAATAGTGTATGCAACTTTAAGATCAAACGCACAATCATTATTATTTAATAACATGACTTCAGTATTATGGACTAAGAAATATATTCAGCATCCAGACTTGAACAAAGATTAGTTGATATTTTTTGTCTTCACGGGAATCCAACCCAAAAACCGTCTGGTGCAGCAGGAGTGGTAATTTTATATTCTTATTTCTAAAAATGATAAATAATAAAAAAAATCCTAATGTTGTTTTGTACCCGACAGGAAGGGTATATATATTAGATATTTGCATAGAATGTAGATAATGAATACAATTAGGTGTTCCAATATTTTGAATCTTTGTACACACTGCCTCATAACTTATTAAATACTACAAGTATTATATTTATGTAAAGCTATTTAATTATATTTAATATCTGAGTTTTGTAAAATAAACAGACTAGTTATTTGAAAAATCTGATATATAGTAAAGGCATTTTTGTAGTAGTCATTTTTCAAGGCACTTGTTAAATCTTCTTAAATTGACGGGCCTGTTGGTCTAGTGGTTAGTGACCCTGACTGCTAAACCGGAGGTCGTGGGTTCGATTCCCACCCAGGACGAATCTTTGTGTTATGAGCACGATCATTTGTTCTGTGTCTGGGTGTTATTTATCTATAACATTTATGTATTTAAAAATATATAAGTATGTTTATAGGTTATCTGGTTGCCATAGCACAGGTTCTGCCTTGTTTGGGATCAGATGACCGTGTGTGAGATGTCCCAAGATATTATTATTATATTATTATTATTAAATATTAATGTTTATGCTAATGATTTTTTAATTTTTTGCTTTTCCTCGAATTCTATAAACATATGGTATTGATTAATTCTTTAATAAT
This sequence comes from Diachrysia chrysitis, assembly GCA_932294365.1. Classification (NCBI taxonomy): domain Eukaryota; kingdom Metazoa; phylum Arthropoda; class Insecta; order Lepidoptera; family Noctuidae; genus Diachrysia; species Diachrysia chrysitis. The sequence goes on along the minus strand of OW028661.1, from coordinate 10,073,874 downwards.
AACTATTTATTCTTATCGTCATAGAACAAGGCCGGAAATGATTGGGTTTTTCCAATTAATGTTATCTTATTCTTTGTAGAGTCGATTTACCTAATTAGCCAACAAAATATTCATAATTTTTTGTTTAGGCTTCAAGGTGACATGGTGTTCATTGCTATTTTATGCACATTTTAAGTAATTCTCAGAAGGTGTTGGCGACAAGGAAAATGCCATAATAAACAAAAATAGTTTTAATGATCTAAAATTAGCAACACGCATTTAGTATGTCATAGAAACGGTGAGAGTACACGGTTTAAACTTATGTATAAAACTAGGAATATAAAAAAAAAACCGGCAAAGTGCGAGTCGGACTCGCGCACCGAGGGTTCCGTACAAACCTGTAGGTATAAAAGTAAAAGTTCACGCATCACGATGATCGAGTCATAGTCGTAGTTATGGTATTTTTATTGGTAAAATGAAAAAAATATATATATATATATTAAAAATATTTTTATTATATGATGTAAGAAAAAATTGACGGTTTTCGCAATTTTTCATTTATCTGTACTATAAGACGTTACTTCGTACCAAATTTCAAGATTCTGAGTTCACGGGAAGTACCCTGTAGGTTTTGATTCCCTTGCGAGTGTCAAAAATTTGCGGCATAAACGGGAGTATCTTTTGATCGCGTTGACTTAGAAGTTTGATTTTTTCACAGCTCCAAGAGACCATAGACTTGAGTATTTGATATGAATTTCAGCTTGATACCTCCACGCGTTCCTGAGAAAAAAGGTCTTGACAGACAGACAGACAGACAGACAGACAGACAGACGGACAACAAAGTGATCCTATAAGGGTTCCGTTTTTACCTTTTGAGGTACGGAACCCTAAAAAGAATTTGAATTTGAATTATATTCGCCTAGTTGGTTTTATAATAACTGTAGTATTTACCTACGAATCTAAGCTAGTTTACCTAAACAAACAACAGTATCTATATTAATTAATTAAGTAACTAACTTCGCTACTTCTTTATTTATTTTGAAATCTAACTAGGTATCGCAAATTTAAATGTACAGTTGATCGCATGCCATATGTAACAAAAATCAACGAAAATTAAGCCTTGTTATTTACTAAAACAGACGCTTTTAAAATTCAAGTGGTACCACTGATATGCAGTCCACTGTACAACTTGACCCACGATTAAGTTAAGATTTTGTATTTACGGTAACTAATTAAAATATTATCTTAATTGTTTTCCTACTGAATAGAGGTGAGTAATTAACCCGTCGCGTCGGCGGCGTGACAGACAAAATATTTACTTCTATTAAAGTCTATTAAATGTGAATATTACTCACACTAACTATTCTTCAGCTTTTTTTTTTTATAAATATCTTGGGACATCTCACACACGGTCATCTGATCCCAAACTAGGCAGAGCCTGTGCTATGGCAACCAGACAACTGATAAACATACTTATATATTTCGATATACATACATATTATAGATAAATTACACCCAGACACAGAACAAATGATCGTGCTCATCACACAAAAATTCGTCCTGGGTGGGATCGAACCCACGACCTCCGGTTTAGCAGTCAGGGTCACTAACCACTAGACTGACAGGCCCGTCGTCATTGTATTTAGCTCTAAATATATCGAGTATCTATCACTGATGCCTAGTGCCTATATCCAAACGATTTGTTTTGCTAACGGACCGTAGATGTTTCTAAACGGTTCTAAACGGTTTCTTTGACGGGCCTGTTGGTCTAGTGGTTAGTGACCCTGACTGCTAAACCAGAGGTCGTGGGTTCGATTCCCACCCAGGACGAATCTTTGTGTGATGAGCACGATCATTTGTTCTGTGTCTGGGTGTAATTTATCTATAATATGTATGTATTTAGAAATATATAAGTATGTTTATCAGTTGTCTGGTTGCCATAGCACATGCTCTGCCTTGTTTGGGATCAGATGACCGTGTGTGAGATATCCCAAGATATTATTATATTATATTATTATATATTATATTAAACAAAACGAAGAAAATTCTACCTGTCTGTAAGCAAAACAAATCGTTTCTTAAATATAGGAAATGGCTATAAGTGGCAAATGCACTACTAAAAGTTCATTTCAAGGAACAAAGTTCTCCATGATCGAGTTTAAAAATATTCAAGTCGAATTCTGAAATGTCTAAAATGACCCAAAATTAGTTTAAACTGTATTTTAATTGACTGAGTTTTGCTTCAGATCCTTTGTTAAAGTGTCGACACAGCAAACTTAACAAAAAATTATGTTTTTTTTTCTCTTTCAATTTCAATAGGGATGTAATGTAATATTTTACAATAATCAAATTTTTTTGCTACTTGACTTTGTTGTCGTATATTTCAAACTTAATTGAAACATTGTACCTATAAGTATTATCATTTTTAAAAGAGTAACCCTTACAGGTTCCCCTCCATAGGAACGACATTTTGGAACCGCACACCTAAGGTCATTTAACTTTTCGAAATAACGTGTAAAGCTCTAAGAAATTGAACAGCTCCTTTATTTCTAAGCAAGTAAGGTCGAGTTTCGGAATTAATTGTTGCCACTGACGTGACATCGATTGTATAAAATGTCAAATCAAAACAGCAGGTTTCTTAAATGAGCTCATGGCCCCGGGAATAACACTTATTATGTCCCTACATTAATATAATTAACAGACGTTTTTTAAATTCTGAATCACATTTTATTTACATAAATGAAATGAAATAAAGGAATTGCAGAACAAAGGTTCGTATTGTTTGATTGGAACTAAAACAAAGAGGTTTTGACATTATTTTACGCCATTTTGAAATTCAGTGTTTCTGCAATGCAAAAGAATATTGACGACACGGCTTTAGTGTTACAATATTATATTACTAACCATAACATCTCTGTATGGTGGAGTATCAAGGAATAAAATTAAATTACATCAATCCTGTTAAATAAGTAAACTATAGAGTCCGCCTGACAAGTATGAACAAGTAACATCGTAACTTTGTGTCAAAACAGAGCGCACCGTTTTATTAAAACTATCTCAAAAACTAATATTACCCTAATAATATTGGAACCATCGATATTTTCGCGTAAACGTCTGTCGTCGCACGGAAAATCACTTAAACCAGTAAACAAGCGTAGTACATTACCTACGCTTGGCACAACGGGCTACTAGCGATGCGGGCACTTTGTGCTTGTCTATGTATTAGAAGGTTTCATCTTATACAATAACTTTAAACAACTGCAATCACAAACAAAATAAATACTTGTATAATAACTTTCGTGAGGAGTATTCATAATTATTTAAAACAAAACGATTTACTCACGCATGTTCTCGGTATCGCCCAACTAGTTTCAGACTCAATAGGAGTCCCTGCGATCACTGCGACTCGCAAAACTATCACCGCCGCGTCAGCTCATGATTAGGGACTCCTATTGAGTCTGAAACTAGTCGGGCGATCCCGAGAATATGCGTGAATAAACTGTTTTTTTTTTTAAACAAATAAAAATAAATACTAATACGTGTGGATCTCGCAAATTGTATACATAGATGTAAAAATACATATATTATACGCAATTACGCAACTCATACTGCAGCTGATAAATCTCTAGGACATCACTCCACTGGTCGTTAAACTAATAGAATATTAAATTAACATCATTAATAAATTACAGTTAAAGTCTTGTGTCTTTAATAGCGGCATCCATTTTAATGCCATAATGATAGGTTAACTTAATATAGTAGGAGTTACAAATTGCAATCACGTGTATCAAGAATGGTTATTACACAATTATGTCTTTGCCATAACGAAAATTAAAAAAGTATTTATTTCAATATGGCAAACAAGTACTATCACTGTAAGATGTTCACCAAAATCAATTTGATGCTGTTTTAACGACCTCCGTGGTCGAGTTGCGTACATATCGGTTTTCAAGGTGCCGCTAACACTGATGTCCTGGGTTCGAAACCTGGACGTCTCGGGTATTTGTGGTACTTTCATTGTCTTGGTTCCATAACACAAGTGCATTAGGTACTGTGGAGTGTATGTAATGTTGTCCACATTACTAAGTCTAAAACCTTAGTCCTTAATTCAAATGTAAACGATTACCAAAGAATAAATGTTTGACCATGTTAACAGTAAGTTACAGTTTTAACTATTTCAGCAGATAGCTAAACAGACGTTAAAAAATACTTCTTATACAAAACCGCAGATTAGGAAGGTCTGCGGGCACAAAAAGCCTTTCAAATCCTTCCACCTCGCCCGATTGCCTTAACATAACACGAGTTCCACAAAGTTTTTGCGTCACGTCAAACTAGCACAAAAGCGTGTGTTCCGACAGCTTTCTACATTGTGTGCTACCCGTGACACTGGGCTACTGGTCACGGTACGTTATGTAAAACAACCGGGTTTCAACTGTTTGCCTTGTTTCCAAGTATTTAAGTTGTTGTCATGCGTGCTCCTTGGGAAAGGAAGGATTGCGATTAGGTGGGGCATGCATGTTTATTGTTTACCGGATCTCGTATAGGTTAAAAGATTTAAATGTCGCTGCAGATTTTTATAAAATTAACTGCTTAACAGCCCAAAATCCTTCGCTCTTAACGATTACTTATATTGGTACGATAATGCACGTAATCGAACATTCTGAAAAATCGCCCAATTTCTTCTGAGATCAAACTTGAAGTTAAAGGAGGTGTGATTCTGTTTATTAGTTTCTTGGTTAAACCTATGTCGACTACGAACTCACAATATGGCAACTGAGGATCTGCTAGCTCGTCCTAATAACTTTTTCAACGGTTTTTAAAAGATGTGGTTGTACATTGCACAAGTCATTTTGAACAACCTATACATATTTATCCACAAACCGGGGTTCGTAATTATCGGAAGTAGCGTTCTTCTCGACTGATCATGATAAATACAAAATACACGAGCACCGTACCGTTATCCGATAGTTATCTAAACTACACGTAACGTTAGTAGACAGACCTGTTTAATAAAGTTACGTTTCGATTACTCGCATTGGTGAAATTTACCGGCTTAGTTGGATACTCACGGTCCGTTTGCCAAAGGGGCGATGTTGTTCTAAGAAGGTATTTTACTTTCACCGATACTGTCTATATCAGCTCATGGGTAGAGCTGGTTGGTAGGAAGTAACAAATGGAATAGCGTGATTTATGGACAAAATTAATCATGAATCTTAATACCTAATCCATAGGGTCTATTCTAAGACTTCGTTACTGTCTTTGGAAATTCCCATCGCAAGATTTTGGTAATAAATAGCAGTTCTTTGATTTCTATTCCCCTATTGAATAATAGGGGAGCGGACTATTTTTTATTTATTTACTAATAGATTTAAAAAAATATTAGACACGTATTTTTTCGTTTCTTAATTAAACAAACGATAAGGAAGATACAGTGAATAGAAATGTCGCGTGACGTCACTTGTGGCTACAATTTTTACCCACACGTGGCGCGCTTCAACTTAGTCATTTTTTATTGATTTGATAAAAGAAAAAATACCGAGATATTTTTTCGTTTTTTATCTATCTGGTGGACTAAATAAAACGTGTTCTTTTCATGAGCATCTTATCAGTATTTCTGATGTTAAATCTATTAATTATAATTAAAATATGCCTTAAATATGAAGAAGCAACTTAAACACATTTGTTTGGTGACTGCAATGAACTGCAGTCGCTAGAGCCACTGATTAGCTATATTGGAATATACATCTTATCATAAAGTCATACGTTTGCATTCAGTTTGTCGATATCTCGATTAGGATATTACCCTTAATGATCGGGTATCTTGCATCACACAGCATCGCATCTCGTGACCTAATTGGCAATGCGTTGTGACACCTTGCCAAACGATGCATATCATTATCATTTAGATAAAAGTATGGTTTTTTATTTGCAATGCAGACTCTCTGAGGCGATCTTTACATAGTTGTTGATTACTTTTTGTTTGAAATGGTCACATGTATGCAAATTGAGTGTTTTTCCTACATCAGTTCAACATTTAAAATTGTGTATAATCGTCGTCACAAAAATGTAACTACAAAGATACTCAAAGAGACTATAGGAGTCGAATCATTTATTAATTGTAACTTTTCAGACACTTCGAGAGGGTTAAGTATTAAATATTTAAGGTATTAAAACATTATCAAAGATTACGAAAACTCACATTCACGCTGATTTAGTTTGCAGTTTAACTTGCAGACCTTCGAATAATTGAAAGTAGTTTTACTAAAACCTTTTAGGCTCGTACTAAATTGTATTGAGGTAAGTAATTTTCCTTTTGAATTTGGGTGCTTATTGGGTAAAACAAGTAAAATTCCCTAAAGAACTTTAATAAAGCAAAAATATTGAGGTAACAGTGCGATCTAACCTTGAATCTAATTTTCATTGGCACTTGCGCATAGTAAATTATGTCATTCTTTTAGACGAGCTATTTTTCTTGTGCAGATCAATTAAAAAAATAATTAAGCTAATTCTGTCCTATGACCAGACCAAAGTAAGTCAGTTTTGTAAGAATAGCGACACCTCCTTAAAACAAAATAAACTTTCAAGTTGTTTCATCGATTTTTCGGTCAATTGTAGACCGATTTTGAAAATTCTTTTTTTTACTAATAGAAAAAACTCACCATTATATCCTATAGGGGCGTTTTCCTGTATCTTAAACGTGAAGGGTATGTGCACCCTCTGCATGAGGAGTCGCGGCGGCTGCATGGCGCGCCCCCAGGCGTCTTCTCGACCCTCACCCATTATGCCTATCACTTCCATGTTCCTGGAAATAAAGAAAATGGAACGTTATACTGTTTCTTACTATTGACTGGCCTGTTGGTCTAGTGGTTAGTGACCCTGACTGCTAAACCAACGGTCGTGGGTTTGATTCCCACCCAGAACAAATCTTTGTATGATGAGCATGGCCATTTGTACTGTGTAATTTATCTATATTTAGAAATATATATATGTATGTTTATCAGTTGTCTGTTTGCCATAATACAGGCTCTGCCTAGTTTGGGATGAGATGGCTGTGTGTGAATTGTCTTAAGATATTATATTATTATTACATACAGAACACTTAAAATAAGTATAACATGTAACTATTTAAGGGAATGTATTAACGCATTTCGTTTGTGTGAAGGGGCGCTGACCTGACTCTACTAAAGATAGCAGGCCTCTCGTTTTAAACAACCTTGTAATTTATTATCAAACTCCTCCGAAACGGCTTGACCGATTTTCATGGTTTTTTTTTTATATTTGGTAGGTCTGAGAATAGGTCGTAGGCTATATTTTATACTCCTAGGTGATAACGGTCGCCTTGTCAAAACAACGTTTGCTGGGTTAGCTAGTATTATATAATCTGGACATAAACGTAAATACCAGAAATTACACAGACAATAGGACATATACCTATCTGAAACTCATCATATTGGTAAGGTATTGTATTTGGTACACCAATATCCAATATTCGAAATGAGCGGAAAAAGAAAAAAGAAAGTCACTGCCTTGCTGACCACGCAGCAGCAGCTTTTTTTTTGGCTTAAAACATATTAGCCAAGAAAGAGGCCGCATTAACAACTCATACACCAACTAAGCTACTCACCACAAGTAGAAGAATATTTGTAATATAATAGGTTCGAATCTGTGTCATATCTATTGGTATATGCAAATTTTTTGCCAAACCTTTGCCGCAACGGCGTTGCACCACGAGTTTTAACAGATTTCTGCAACGTCTGACGTTTATCAACCTTTCGATGTCTATTAATGACACGAAGCAGCCATTATCTTTGGTAATTAAAATGAAGAGCTCAGTAAGATCCAAGGTGCTTACTTTTTCTTGAAGGTTAAATAGAATTGAAGTTGATGATGACAGGCAAAATGATTATCAAACGAGAGGAAGGAGGCCTTAAAGATGAATTAAGAAAAATAAAACTTGCATTTCTGTTAAGAAATACTGAATTGTTAACCAGTTATGGAAATATACCTACCTAATGTTTAAGTGAAAAGAATAAGACTTATTGACTTTAATTTGGTTTTGGATAAAATTTGACATTGATAATATGTGGATAATATATAATTTATTATCGTTTACATTATAGCCAAAATGCAGCCATTCTAATGTTTTATTTTTAAATCATTCGGTCACTTGGATTTTTTTGATATTTGATGATTTTAGATAGTTGATGTATCGTTTAAGACGAATCTTAAACGATACATCAACTATCGAAATTTATCCAGCTGATTAAAAAATACAAGGTACAAAAGAAATTTACGAACATAGAAACATACAACCACACAAGATACGCGCGAAAAACATAACCCTTCCTTGGCAGTCAGTTAAAAACTACGTCTAGAGGTTCAGATTTATTTCCTAATATAAATGCCAAGGTTACGTAAATAAGATTTGTGGTAAGCCCACAATTAATTTAAAAGGACCTTGATTTACTTAATTGGTTCATAAAATTGTATGTTTTATAATTTTAATGTTTAAAAACACTGTTACCGACTAATAGTGATCCTTAATTAAAAATAAACCAATGTAAAAATTGAGAAAATATAACCAAGAAATTCGATGTTTATGTAGGTAAAGTTTTAGAATAGTACCTCCTTTAAAAGGCTCTAGTTGACAGGATTTTCCTAATGTTTACAAAAAAGAATTCACTTTATATTTTATAGGAGCCCGCCCTGACTTCGCACGGGTATCTAACAAAAAAATAAAATTTAAAAATATAATATAGCCTATTTTACTCCGGGATAGTGTAGCTTCCTAACAGTGGAAGAATTTTTCAAATCGGTTTAGTAGTTTCGGAGCCTATTTAATGCGAACAAACAATCAAATCTTACCTCTTTATAATATTAGTATAGAAGTATAGATTAGATCGATTAATTGCTATCTTATATACCTTATTTACTTATAATTAATTACACTATAAGCAGCCACTATTTTAATTACGTCCGCTATCAATAACGTATCCAAGTATCCGTTGTTTCTCTCTATCAGTGCGGTTAATACTTACATTTTATTCTTTAGAATGAAGTCCGTGATAATCATATCTGCCTACGTAAGTATTAAGATTAAGAGGCCTTACATACAGTATCTACAAATATACAAAGCTTGCACTAACATTTCACATGATAAACAGGATGTTTCGTCTCACAATGACATCAGATAATTGAATCAGAATCACAAATAGTTCAATTGAACACTACTGGTTCTATTTGAATATTTTGTGTAGCACTAGTCATACTATTTGGGTTTATTTCCTGACGAAGATTAACTCTATCGTCCTCGTCTATGTTTAAAAAAAGAGTAAAAGAGCATTAACCCTTCCATGTCATTGAGTTAATTTACTTATTTATACATGTATACATATATTTATTTTACAATTAATGTAAGTTTTAACATTATGAATGCACTGTTGTCTACCGTTACATACTACATACTTCTGTCGCAGGTCTGCTGGCTGAAATATCTATTGAAATCAGCAGTACCTTTTTACCAAGGTACATAAACTGTTAAATAAATAAATAAAGTATATAAGACTGATATGTAACTGCAATATTTTACATAGGCCGGTTATAAATATTTGGTTTTTATTACTAAAAAATAATTAATACTTTTTCAGGTCACATGAAATGTCTTTGAGTGTGCTGCTTAGGCCGCGAGCACAAGGAGTCTGACTACTTCGAGGTGCGATTGCATGGTAAACTATATATAATAGGGATGTTGACTGGGTATGAAAAGTTAAAATCTATTTAGTCCGTCATTAAGATAATAAAAAAATAAGAGACACGTATTTTTTCTTTTATCAAAACAATAAAAAAATTACAAAGATACAGCGCTTTAAAGTTTCGGAGTGGGAGCTTATGACGCCACGCCTTAGTAAAAATTGTAGCGAGGAGTGACGTCACGCGTAATTTCCGTTCTCTGTATTTTGATATTTTTTTATTTGCAGGAAAAAAGAAAAAATACGTGTCCAATAAAATTCAATTATCTAGCAGGCGGACATTAAAAAAAAATAGGAAACATGTCTATTCTATGGTTTGGCATGGTACACAGACTGCTCGAAGCAGTTTGTCTATCGACAAAACAAAATCCTATCGAGCGGGAGGCGCGAGAGCGATCTAACTCTTATTCATGCAATTAAGACTATTAAAAATATAAAGAAACACTATGAGATACATAAATTAATGCTCTTAAATTAATACAACATGGCGCAATAACTACCTACAAATAAACGACAACCAGACTTATATTTATTAAATTAGTTCCAATAAACAACGGGTATTAATCGTGTCGTCATTGTTGATTTTCATCGACCGTACGATTAACGGCATCTTAATATAATAAGCTTAACTCAAGATACTTATTTACTAAAGCGGCATACTCAACTTTATTTCAAGTGGAATCTCAAGACCTAATCCCGTTGAATCTGAGAAACCGCAGACTAAATCCTGATTTATTGACACGAAGACAAATAAAATAAATATACCTATTGTTAGAAGTAGACTATAGTAGAAACTAATTAGCTATCTTGCAAATATTCAACTGAAATATAATTAACTAGCTGTCCCCCGCGACTTCGTCCGCTTGTTTTAGTTTCAAGGGTTTTTCATTTATACTCCTTTTGGTCGCAGCGTAATGTGTATATAGCTTATAGCCTTCCTCAATAAATGGGCTATCCAACACTGAAATAATTTTTCAAATCGGACCAGTGGTTCCTGAGATTAGCGCGTTCTAACAAACAAACTCTTCAGATTTATGTATTAATTATATTATACTAGCTGTCCCCCGCGACTTTGTTCGCGTATTTTAGTTTCAACGGTTTTTCATTTTTGCAACATTTTTCATTTATGCTCCGCTCCTATTGGTCGTAGCGTGACGTTATATAGCCTATAGACTTCCTCAATAAACGGACTATCCAATACAAAAAGAATTTTTAATTCGAACCAGTAGTTCCTGAGATTAGCGCGTTCAAACAAACAAACAAACTCTTCAGCTTTATAATATTAGTATAGATATAGTATTTTTATCGGATGAAAAATGAGACGATAGTTCTCTAGTGAGCAAATCTCAATAGGTTTGCTTCAGCCAGAGATATCATCTTTTATTAGCAGTCTATCCAACGCGGCGTACAAATTTTTATTTTTCTCTGTTTGATCTAAATGTCACATGATACGTGTTCTGGCTGGTGAAAAAGCAGACGCGGATGAGGTTCAAGGAAGTCAGTCCACTGAACTTCAAACACCCAAATATTGTTTCCGGAACCCAAAACCAAATGCAAATAAAACAAACAACGAACCGGTTGAGATAATTTGACCAAATGCAGAAGAACATAAAATCTGCCAATTTTGTCAGTTACTTTGTCAAATTTATGGTCATGCAGAATAAATTATACAGATTTTGCAATACCGGAAAGAACAAAGCAATGAAGTTCTTTGTTGTAAGAATGTATGACTTTTGATATGCGGCATCACAGCTGCTTGTACGTTAGTTCTCAGCCTATATTGTTCCTTTCCTGGACATAGCCTCTCCGGTCTCCAATAGTCTTCCGCGTTCCGCTTTTAATTCGGTGATATTTTTCCATTTAAATCTCATTGGTATTGTTATTTCTAAATCTAAAGAAGCTAGCCGTGTCCGACTGATTGTCGAAGTCGGATGACTGAGAGTTTTGGCTTTAGATACCTACGACAATACCAAATATTCATGTAGATATAGAAGACACAAACATTAGGTTTATAAAATACAAAATACGTTTTGTAGTTCCTACACTAGACGAGATAGTAAATGTTTTTTACAACTTTTTTTTATGGGATATTACAACAATAGTACCTATGCTAGACTAGACTGTCAAAACAAGTTTTACAGATATCACGTGTAAACCTTTTGATCTTTGATAAATATGATTTATTTACATGCAATAAACGGTCTTTACTTTGTTTTGTTTAAAAGGAAGCAATTAATTTGCAGTGCCACATAAGATTTACTGATTAACACAAAGATATAAATCTGCCAGTCTAACGGACAGCATAAATTATGCAGTCACTAGGTACAGGTAACGCAGTAAACATTATCAAGGTAATTAGATAAAAATATCGCTGTTTCTTGGCTTCTTTGCCAGAAGGTATGTTCACGTATTATATTAGTTATGCATAATATGCATAACTATTGAAGCAAAAGTGCGCCTCTTACATATTATGTAATTTTAAGAGGCGTACTTTTGCTTCACCCTTTCGTAGAATAATATAATAATAATTATTATGTACTAGCTGTCCCCCACGGCTTTGTTCGCGTGTTTTAGTTTCAACGCTTTTTAATTTTTGCAACATTTTTCATTTATGCTCCGCTCATATTGGTCGTAGCGTGATGTTATATAGCCTATAGCCTTCCCCAATAAACGGACTATCCAACACAAAAAGATTTTTTCAATTCGAACCAGTAGTTCCTGAGATAAGCGCGTTCAAACAAACAAACATACTCTTTAGCTTTATAATATTAGTATAGATTGTAGTGCCTACATTGAGTTCTTAATTATTATCAAAGCTTAATGATCATCATCAATGTCTCTTTTTCAGTCATATCTGTCTTTCAGACTTAACAGAAGATAATCTAGTGAACATTCTAACTTGTACTGTCCCAAAAATATTCTTGCTTCCAATCTAAAATTCAATTTACCTTGCGTTTCATTATCAATGAGATTAGGTCAAAGAAATTCCGATTGCATTCGGAATTTTAGAGAAGATCGGAATACAAAATGGACTACACAACAATGAATACTTGAATTTCATCCTTTTCAAAAAGTAAATAGGCAAGAATAAAATTGTTTATGTTTACAAATAGATTTGATTACTCATAAACAATAGTCTTAAATCATGTAATCGACACCCCTTCAGATCTTTATTTAAAAGGAAACTCTTAATCTAAACAAGCAGAAAGCAAAAATCAAAACAAGCAAGGATCGAAGCTTGAAGTTCACATCTTTAATTAAAGATCTGGATAATTGGCATATTTCGTATACAATTATGTTATATGCATGAAAAACCGCAAGAGAATTTTCCACTCGAACGAATTCACATGCGGATGTTAGTTATAACACATGAAACGATAACAATGTGTCATACTATAGTGCACCTAGGGCGACATTTGACACGTTGTCAATCAATCAGCCTACAATGGTTTACTGCTGAACTGAGGGTTACTCTAGAATTAATTTAAATTCTAATACATTGCTAATTCAAAATTGTTATTCATTTATCAGGCACACAAACAACACAGACCAAAAAATACTGTCAATGTTTAGATTCCAGTTAGTTTCGTCAATTGTATCTGATTTCCGCTATATAAATTTTTCATTAGCATCGTATTAGAATTAAAATTAATTGAAGAATCAGGGCACTAGACATATTTCTTTCTCAAGTTCCGATACCTACTCGGTTCAAAATTATTTTCTTTTTTCACGTATTCATAACTGACGAATGTAGGATGCCCGACTTCCACCGGTTAAAAAAACAGAAATACTCCATTTTCCTTCACCAGAGACATGGCGCGAAAACATTTGCAATCTACCGCGATGCTCTCTAACTCCCAGATCTCTAAGTTCTGCACTAAGTCCAAAGAACTACTGTCTTCAGTAGGCTTATTTGCTATCTCCAGTTGACAACCGGAGCGATGTTGACTAGATAAAAATAACGGTAAAACGCCCAATTAAGTATCGGCTAACGTCGGTAACCGACTACGTTATAGTTGGTCATCCACGTTAGATGATACGAAATTGGTGTTTTCATGGTGTTTTTTGTAAAGCGATTATCGCTTAGTTGACAACCGGCGTAGCAAATAAGGCCTCCGGTTGGCGACTATCGTGTTAGGAACTGTCCTATACTCAATATGACTCTCTATTTATTTTATGGATTCTTTATCGACCCTGAGATGATCACTGGCGTTAGCTACATCTATTTCCTGATTACAGAAAACAACGTTGATATTCTTGACACGTGTTATAAATTAAAATGATCGGTATAAATATATGTCTCGGTGAACTATAATTTTCTGTTGACATGTTAATACCATCTTAAATATAAAATAACATATTTCAGTTTATAAGTATTCTAATCATAACGTTTTTAATTATAGTTTCTTATTTAAGTGTCTCAATTATATCGCTATATGCGATATGTTGGAGGCTGTTGTATATTATAATCACAGTTATAATATAGCAGTTTATCGGCAATGACAAAACATTTAATTATTTCTAGAATAACTAAGAACTACATTATGAAATTGGAGGTGATTGGAACTCGCCTCGACAGAAGACGCAACCTTGTGCATATTCTTTTTTACGTGGACAACATCACATACATTCCTCTGTACTGACCCCAAACTAAGTAGCTAAAGCACTTGTGTTTTTCCAAACACAAGTGCTTTAGCTACTTAGTTCAGAGACAACGTAGGTACCACAAACACACACCCGAGACAATGAATAAAAGTGTTTTTTTACATTGACCCGTCCGGGCATCGAACCCGGGACTTCAGAGCTAGCGACACCTTGAAAACCGGTGTTTACGCCACTCGACAAATATGACGACCTATGAAATGAATGAGGGCCGTAAAGTTTTTACAAACAAAACATGACAAGAACTTGCATCTCATTTTATTACTTTCCGTATGTCAATAGAATAAATACTACATATTTAGTATTTATTTCATTTAATCAGTTGACTCGTTCTAGAATTATTTTAATCATAGGTAAGCTAATGAAACCTATAAATAAACGTTGTTGATCCCTGACCTAACAACCATGCGTAATAAAATGTCTCTTTCGTGTAACTTTATCCATAGAACTATTTAATATAATATGCTAGTCAATTATGCTATGATATTATTAAAAACTTACGTACCTATTCTTCAGAACAGCCTTGCTTTTATAACAATTAAGGAGCGCCCTGTCTTACAAAGGAATTGGCGAGGAGATAGCCAAGTTTGGGTTTAAATTTTCTGGTATTGAGACACAATCACTTGACATGCATTATCATAATTTGTATCTCTTGCCAGTTCATGGGATATCCGGAGTAACGAAAATACTTGGTCCCTTGAATGGGGAAACAGGCTTTTTTTTAAATAACAACTCCCCTGTATGGAATTTAATCCTTGTACCCCGGGGGGTTAAACAAACATTCAAATTCCATGCACAAAGAACTCAGAACAAGCATTTGTGAATCACCAATTTTCCTCGCATGCGGGGATCGAACGCGCAGCACGTCACGCACAGTGGTAGTTGGCGTGGTGACCTATACCACTCGGCTATCTGTGCAGTCTTTGCACTTATAGAGTAGACAGATTTTATAAAAAGAAGATAGATACTGGATGGGCAGGAAAATAAAGGCGTGAAGTGATACGCCCTTAGTACACACAGCAGCATACATAGTGCAAAGGATACCTGCTGAAGGTGTAACATTAAAATTATATAATTTTTGGTGTCAGCAAAATAAACATCTGAAAAATCGTGCTAGCTACTCTTATAGCAAAGAAGTCTATAAAAAGAGGTTCACATAGTAACACTTTACACAACTATGCTAAAAGTTCACAGGTGTGGCTAGTCACGATGACATTCAAACAGCTAAAATGCACACAACAGATATTTACAATTTATTTTTAAATTATAAATCTACTGTAAGTTGATAAAAAAGGTAAAAAGTCTGATTGTGTCAAATTGTTTAGCAAACAGACCTGTAGTTATTAGAACAGTGTAATTTGAAAAGGAATGCAAAGTACTGAGCCTATATATCTACATGAAACAATGCAAAAATAAAGAAAATATATATAAAGACAAAACTTAAAATACATAAAAATAATACCTTAAATACAAAGTAAAATATGTATTTTAAGTATTATTTTTTAATGTACTTATGTGTATGTATTTTTATTGTGATTGTAAACTTCTTCCTATCCTCATTAGATATTTTAATCACTCTATCACTCAAAGGTTTGCTGTTAGAGAACTTAATTTCAAGTTAAGCTCGCCTGTGTACATATAATTTATAATATTGCTGTTTCAATAATTGACATGTACAATAAAGAATTAAAATTAAAAGTATTACAGCATACTCTCACATTATTGAATAACAATTTGTTTGTAATAATTAATCTGTTGAGACACGAATACATTGAAATGATAATGAAAAAACAGATAACTGCCATGCTATGTTGCAAATGTAATTAGTTTCTTAAAATGATAAGCAAATAAAATGGACATTGTAAAAGTTTACGATTATGTTATTAATTATTGAGAATCTGAACAAAAGTAATGTTTAATTTAATTAAATGTTTGAGATAATTATTTTAACAATATTTCTTGGTATTCTCTTGCTCCTAAATATTTTATTCTCAGACTCAGACGAAAAATAAAATAATAATTTGGTTAATTAAACAACCAAGGACAATGCAATAAATAAAATAAATACTTATTTCCCAATGCAGCTTCAATGTCAATTAATAATAAGCGATTGTTGCTTATTAAAGTTTTTACGTAAAGTAAGTAAAAAAAACTAAATATGGCTGTATTAATTATTAAAACCAGAATAACAAAATTGGTTTATATTTACGAAATAATATATATTTATCATTTTAACATAAGGAATAAATGAGGCACATATTTGGATAAAATAAAATTTGGGGACACAGCGAAGAAGAAATGATGGCCATTGAGTGATTCAACCAAGAAGAAATGTGGGCCATTTACGGACGCAACCAATAAGTAATGAGGGTCATTTGGGGACACAACCTATAAGAAATGGGGCTATTTTCAAGACACAACAAGAAGAAAAAAATTTAATGGATTGTATAAACTATTTCTGTGTCAAATTTAATATCTAAAAGTAATTTAATCAGATCTATGGCATTATTAACTGACAGTATTACATTTTTTTAATAGATCTTTGTCCTATGAGTATGTGACGGGAGGCTCTTGCTATGCAGTTACAAGTTACAAGTTTACTAAATTAAACACAATATATTCTTATCAACTACACATTATTTAAAAAATATTCAATTTATATTTTTATAATCTCTTTTTAAGTAAATCTCAGAATCCTGGACATACAGTTAAGAAAAACTTGATTAGCAAACCTAGGCTTAATGGTCTGAAACCAGAAACATATAGTAGTTATGTAATTAGATGTTCATAACAATAAAACTCTAATTAAGGTAACATTAACTATCTCATTAGAATATGATGTAAATGCTTTTTATGGTATTAAAATTAAGCCAGAAGCAGAAACATACAAGGTCACCATATGTAAGTATTTTTTTATTTAACTTATAAAAGATAGTAGGCTGATTTTAAAATAAGATTATACCACAAATAATAGACTTACATAAATTTAAAAAGAAAAAAAAGAACAATTACTTAAGATATAAAAATGTTTCCATATTCCAATAGGAATGTTCATGTATTAAAATCAGATGGTATTGAAGATTTAAAGGTCATACTAACAAAAATTTAAGTAAAACAAATCAGTATGTAGGGTCAAAGCAGTTTGTTTGAGATATTGTTTTTAAATAATAGGTAAATAATTTATCAAAACTTTATTAAATTAAAATTTAGTTTTAGTCATGTTAATAAATCTATTTATAAGTACATATACCTAATTGAAATGAGTCCTTATTACAATATGTTTTTTTTTTAGCCACTGACACCAATAGACCAAGAAGCCAGTGCATTTGTTTTATAAATGCACTTTTTGTCTACTTAAGTATGTAATATGATTATGACTTTTTAAGTACACTTTCAAATGCCAGAATATTTGTTAAGCAACTGATGTGATTAATGAAAGAGAAAGTTTCTACCATGTTTAACTTTCTTAACTCTGAGTGCTTTAGAAATTATTGTAAATAGGTGCATTTATATGGACTACTAACTAAATAATGTTGTGTCTGAATTTCTGTATCAAAAATGAATAAATATTAAATTTTAACAACAGGAAAGTTGCATGGTAAACATGGCAATTTCCGACAGAATTTCTTTTCTTCGTTGACGATCTTTTGTAACTGCGTATTGCCAATCCAGCGCCCAGTTCATTTGAGTGAACATGGCAATTAAATTTATTTTAATAAACAGGAAAATAATATAATCTAGAGGTTTATTATTAGAAAGAGTATCTTTAGTGTCACAAAATTAGATTTTTAAGAAAGTCACACTACCTGCTTTAGTTATAAGTATGTTTAAATTGATATTATTGTCAGACGGAAACAATCTAGTACATTCTGCAAGATAAAAATGATAATAAACAACGCGTATTTTTAGATAATTTCTTATCGCAAATGGTGACTTACCTCAGCAATATAACTAACATCACAAACAGCGCTACGAGAGCGCCGATCATGATGAAAATATTTGGCAAATCTGCCAAAGTTAGCCCCGTGGAGCCCATTGTTCACAGTCTACCTCACACTGTCACAATACTTTACAACACATTAATGTCCTAGAGACGCTAGGAGTACGCATCAGTTCACTATTTAACCCAGATTTTTATCTTAAACAGTCACGACCTTGCTACAAGATTCAATTTGCAAAACCCATAAAGGTACGTACTGTTTCACTTATTTCATAACGAGTGCAAAATGTACGCCGGGCGTATTGCACAATTATGTTTTCGGTATGAACATTAAAACAACGACGGTGCAAGTGGACGCGACGACCGACGTATTATCATTACATTATGCCGTTCACAAACAATAACAATGATCATTGATCGAGAAATCGGACATTAGACGTGTTCTCGTACGCGAGTTTTTGACAGTAATGAATGACAGTTGCTGCGGCGAGAAACTCTTCTCGTCGTAGTGATTGAACTGTGAACGAAGTGCGAACGAACAGTGCGAAAGGTAAACGAAACAGAACATACATTTTCACTTAAATAAGAGAGAGACAGACGCAACAGCTGAGTTTACTAAGCGTTACTTGATGTTACTCAAAGAAATGTTGTTGCGTTTCAGGGTTAGGTTTATAATAGTTTGCATTAGAATGTCCATAAGGATTCAGTATAATAAAAAGTTTAATGTATGTCGCGTTAAACATTTTATTAAACAAATTCTTTAATTTAAGAAACATTCAATAAAATGTACAATGGTATCTGATGAAATAGACACTTTGATTTAGTAAAAATACTAAGCCCGCAAAGCCACACCTAATTTAGTTGTATGAAATATGCTATGAGAAAGAAAGGGGTGAATGTTGAGATGACGAGCAGTAGGGATGAGGAAGAACACGATTTTACGTATTACGATTTGCGCCGAACCCAAATGATTGAACAGGGCAAGAAGGAGAAGAGGAAGTAGGTATTATTGCTTTATTAGCTGGCAAGGCTATAGGACCTGTAGGTTTCCACACTTGCCGCTAGCCGTTGCGCGTAAATCTATTTATTTGATAGTTATATTATCGAAAGTGAGAAGTCTACAACCCTAACGCGCTGCGCTGGACAGTTACGGCTTAGTTAGAGTGCGGCTTTGTTTAGGTAAATATCGCTTAGGGTTAGCTGAATTGCATTAATTAAACTGTTTTGTCGCATCTAGAGTCGCTATTTATGTAGGTATATTTATCGGCGAAATTTACTTTCTGTACGTAATAATAATATAATAATAATTCCAGCCTATAAATGTCTCTCTGCTGAGCACAGGTCTCTTCTCATGTAGAGAAGGCACGAGCATTGATCACCACGCTTGCTCATTGCGAGTTGGCGATTTCAGATTGCAATTTTTTGAATCCAGGTTTCCTCACGATGTGCTCCTTCACCGTTTGCCATTAGTGTCTTAGAATAATTAGAATTTCTGTACGTAGTAGGTACCTACTACTAATATTATTCTGCTGTGGTTTTAGTAAGGTTTCAAAAGAGGGTTAAAAATAAAAATCAATAATAATTTTATTTAAGTATAAGCACCCGGTCGTGTCCTATGTACCTACAAAACTGTACCTATTTTTAAATATTAACCTTATTAGAATAACGTAATAATATGTTACACAAAATCTAATTATTCTAAGTTTTTACCCGGCTACCAAGGATGTTTATCAAGCGTGCCTATCTTGTAGCTATGTACCTATGTATACTTCAGTTTGTATGCTATTACAATTTGACAACAATTAGTTTTTTTTTATCGCACACAGCCATCTGATCACAATCTAGGCAGAGCCTGTATTATGGCAACCAGACACCCGAAAAACATACTTTTATATTTATAAACACATACATTATAGATTAGTTACACCCAAATACAAAACAAATGATAATGCTCATCACATGATTTGTTCTTGGTGGGAATAGAACCCACGATCTCAGGCTTAGCAGTCAACCACTAGATGACTAGACCAACAAGCCCTCAAATATTCGTAAATTGATAAAACGTCTCGCTACAGAGTGCAAACTAGATACTAGTAGCCTAATCTCACACATACCAATAATCATAATATTCGTGTGACAGCTTATAATTGTTATGAAAAAAAATACGTTTTAGAATATGTATTATAAATAAGTGTTTCAAAAGTCGTGGTAGCTGCTAGTTTTCTATCAGGATATTAAGTGTGTAAGGTTCGATAAAAAATAGGCTTCCGTGATTTATTACACAAGTAGGTACAATACATACCACCTATGTATTTAGAGGGTTAGCAGTGGTTTGACAGTTATTTCGGAATAGATTGGCAATAAGTTTACAAAATAAAGCGACTTTACGACTTAGCATCACGAAGTCCTAACTTCCCAAACAATTAAAACACCCCATCCGAGCAATTTATAAACAAATAAAAATTGCATGTGCACCAAAAATATGAACACATTATCATAAAAAGTTGAAAAAAAAACGTTCGTAAATAAGTCTTTTAATAGCTTTTATTTAAAAACGAACATTAAGCATCATAAAATGTAATGAGAAACGTAATTTTCTACACTGGCAGTCGTAAACTCGAATTCAGTAATCGAAAATTGAAACAAATAAAAAACTTTGCGTGCACAAGTGTAATGAAAACTAAAAAAATCTTATCGTAATTATTGCTTTGAAGGGGTTGCGGTGATCGAGGTTTACCGAGGTATATTTAGTAACATACCTTAGCAAGTTCATCGTTTGCTACTTGAAATACTTTGTGTGCCAAATTACAAATACATTTCAGTACCCCAGAGTTTAAAACTTATAGGTAGGTATATCGCATTGCCTGCTGACACTTTTTTCCAAAGGCCAGACTCTTGTCCTCTGGAAGAAGAGATTCCCACGTACACCATCCAAATTTCTACTATTTAAAATCTCCTACACGGACGAAATTGATATGTATAATGGTATGAGCCTTCGCATAAAACATTTAGACTTTTAAATACTTATAAATAGGTATGTAGGTAAGTTAATAGGTAGTTATTACCCGCATATAGGGTTCGCCCACATGTATTTATCATCGATTACAAATGGGGACCCGATCATGCATGAAAGCTTTTTGAAAGCGCTATAGTCAAGGAGTCAGTCCTTTACATTTTTTATTATGGTAATAATAATTTTATGATTGATGACGGGTCTTGTAAGTAATATTCATTAAAAAAAATAGTTTTCTGTCACTGACATGATTGAAATGATGTTGTCAAGAAAATAGTTGTGGTTGGTAATTAGAGTACTTAGGTAGTGATAAATATGTAATAATAGGTTTAGAGTTCATCATACGTTAAATACTTTGTGCGGCTATTGTTTTAGGATCTGGACTTCATATACATGAATTGTTGTTTTTTAAACTCACATAATAATTCTAACTAGTAAAAACAAAGTCGACTTCTGGCCTATATTCCGCCCTACCCCCGCGGTTGTCATGTACACAGGCCGACACAAACTGTAAACAAAACACCGATCGATATTAGTCAGAACCACAACTAAAAGCTGTGCAGCCTTTGTCACGACCACTCGTATTCAAAATTAAAAAAATATTTGCCATTACTGTCAATTACGGGCGCGATTTTTTGACATAAATTTCGGCGGGAAATGCTCGCAGGTTTATACGTTCGGATACGCGAATGAAGGATTTTATTGTGTGGGACTGTTCGCGTTTCAAGCTGTTGAACAACGTGGCGTCCTGTATGGAGAAATGGTTCGGTGATAAACGGTTGTGGTTATTTGGTAACAACCTGCCGCTGCTACCAAGAAGGTAAAGTCCATTTTAATAATACCAAATCATAAGTTACGTTCTTCTTATGTTTTAATTTCGAGGAAAGCTTTTTTTGCAATCACGAACGTTTTCAATCGCTCTTTTTTAGACTTTGATTCCTCTTATATTTTATTTGTGAAGTCTAAGAAATTTTTGTGGACCTACGAGGTAGCTTAGTGTAGATATAATAATTATTTTACGAATTTTAAATTGTTTATTTTCTGTCAGACATAAAGATTTTTCATTTGCTGTTGAAATATTTATGCACCTATCGTCAGAAATAACTCGCATTACAAATTTAGTGTTTTAGCGTAGGTAATTAATAAAATAAGCAATGGCGCATTGCACTTTAGCTATCGTAAAACAAGCCACCTGATTGCGATAAATAAATAAGTTTATGACCATCATTACTAATCAGGTAGTCAATTATACCTATTACCTACAATCTTCCCAGACAGTCTTTCGGGCGCTTTTTTATAGCAGCTAAATAAATTTTATTATATTCTCTTAGTATTATTATTAATACTTTGAACTTAATAAAGCAGTAACTTTCATATCATAATTAAAAAATAACTGCAGTATTTCGCTCTATGTGCAGAAAATGGAGTAAAACATATTTCTTTGCCAACAACTGTAAAAAAATTCTGAGGTTTACGCAGATATAACGTTAAAATAAAACTAATACAATAAATTCGCACCAGAATTCCTTCAAAAATAGTTTTATTTTACTGTAAGTAATTATTTTCATATCGCAATAGCTTTATATTAGGTTATCCAACGTTTTCAATTGTTTTTGTTAAATAAAGGTATTTCGTGTGTCGGTAGAATTGTATTGTAAGTAAGTATAACGCAGTCCCGCGGTTCATTTTTGCGTGAAAGAGTAACCTAATGTCTAAATAATCTCACAAACTTTTTTTTTTGTCCTGAAAGCTGTAGGTAAATGACTTTGACCACCACACCATATCCTTTCTTGAAATCTAAGGTTAAGCTATACCAAGGTTCATCTAAAACGGTTCAGTGGTTTAGCCGTCAAAGCGTAACATACAGACAGAGTAACAATCGTATTTAAAATATTAGGATGCATAAATTCAGTATAAGGTGCCTGTCGGCCGAATACTGAGACGTCAATATGTTTAAAGCCGTTAACTCTCATACTGTCTCTGTCACTTTAAGGTGTAAAGAAGCGACATTTAGACATTAAGAACGTCTTAAAGTTAATTTGCATTTCAGTATTTCGAGGGAAGTACCTACCTATTACAATATCCATAACAAGTTAACATCGGCATTACAACCAGTAATCAACAACAAAGGATTATATTTCCTCTTCGGTTTATAGTTTATTTAGTACAACTATAACTCCAGAATTGACGCGCACTAAATTAGGGGAAGACATTGTTAAATGTTTACCCTAGTTTGTGAAATTATCAGGAACTTGAACTTGAAAACAACCCCTAACTTAGACAATGAATGACCTTTGTCAAAAAAACTTTACACTGAATATAGTAAACAAGTTTGATGTATATCGATACCTATGACTAATAGCAACGCTAACAATACTTATATACGTACTTAATTGCTCAAGTACTGAAAAAAACAAGAAAATTTAAGTCTGGTGTAATAGTAGAACCTCCTTCGAAGCTAACTGCAATCTCTCATTACGTATTGCAGTGCCTGTAAAGAGCTACTGAGTTAATAAGTGCCACAGAATTGTTACTAAAGGCCAAATTGCACTTGTTATGCAATCAATCTTTGACTTTGATTTATTTACTTAAAAAAACGCAATACCAGGATAACGGCTCATTTTCATTGGTTGGAAGCTTCCGCATGCGGTCGTTATATCGTACTCGGACACTCCCGACGACGGCTGAAATAATGACCAATGAAAATGGGCCTTTATGGAAGGAGTCGAAAGCTAGCCAACCAATGAAAATGGGCCTTTACGGAAGGAGTCGAAATAGGCTTCTACCTAGCAATCTCTGTCTATAACGCTTTCACGGCTAAACCGCTTTATTACAGACATACAGAAAGAAAATCACAATATCCTAATTCAATCACAGAAATTCTCCAAACAGTTTTCTCCAGGCATTAATTTTTTAATGTAACTATGTTTTTATAAATTAATGTTTATTTATCATTGACAAAATTATTTATTTATTTATTATTATGGAAATTACAGTATCAATTTATACAAACACAAAAACTTAAGCTATATCTATACTTACTAATATTATAAAGCTGAAGAGTTTGTTTGTTTGTTTGTTTGTTTATTTGTTTGTTTGAACGCGCTAATCTCAGGAACTACTGGTTCGAATTGAAAAATTCTTTTTGTAATGGATAGTCCGTTTATTGAGGAAGGCTATAGGCTATATAGCATCACGCTACGACCAATAGGAGCGAAGCATAAATGAAAAATGTTGCGAAAATGAAAAACCGTTGAAACTAAAACACGCGAACAAAGTCGCGAGGGACAGCTAGTTAAAATTAATACTTATAACGTATATATAATAAGTAACTAAATAACTAAGAAGCATCAAATAATTCATCGTCATCGTTGTCAATGACGGGAAACGTGCCCAGAAGGCATTAACTATTGTTATTGGTAGACATGCTAAAAAGACAACTAGCATGAAAAAAAATAATACGATAAGATAAAAATATATTAGCCAACTAATTAGCAGGTAGGTTATGTAATTAAAATTTATTGCAAAACTAATTAAAACGTGTTGAAAACTTGATTAGCAATCGATCTTCACACGTAATTAAATTAATTGGTTATGTCTTTGTTAATTATAGAAAAATATAAGAAAAAAATCTGTGAATTTGTCACACAACCACTCTAAAAAATCCACGGGTAAGTAAAACAAATACTATTGTAAGATTACATCTACTGTAAAAAATCTTAGGCTAGGATCTTAGCTTATATTAGGATTTATGTTAAAGAATGTAACTCCTCTTTTAGAAACTCTTTGTCCAAGAGAAGTAGGGCAGTTGTAGAGTGTGAGTCGAAAGAAGATCCTAACTGAAAAACTTCTGTCAATTAAAACAGATAATAAAAAGAAATAAACGAGACAAACTTCTTAATGTCACAGTAACCAAATGTTCCCGTGAAACCTCAGAACATCTAGGTTATGTTAAGTTTAAAATAAGCTGAAATACAAAACTTATATTTACTGTTGTCTACAAATTATGTTGGAGGGCTAAAATACAACGCACATTATTTTCGTCTATAAGGCTTTAAATTACAGTGACAGAAGATGAAAGGGGACATCAACTTTGCTATCATATCGCCGGAGGTGATCGCCTTCAGGTATCAGATTCCAACTAGCATCTAAGTAACCAGTAATCGTTGAGACAAAAATTTGCTTAGGTATCGGGTTGCTTGCATTTTAGCAGGTACTTATCTTAAACCTGAGATCATTTAGTTGGACCTATGTACCTACTAAAGAATCACGACCCAAAATTAACCCCTTAGTAGTCTGAAAAACCAAGTGAGCAATAAACCAGAGAACCAAGCATTGATTGAAACGTTAAAACCCTTTTCTTCCAGCAGCTTGCTTTTAAAGATATGTGATTTAAAGAAAAAAATAGTTAGTCTTAGGGTTTTCCAAATAACTTATAAACATAGGTGTAAAACCTGTGTTTCCTTTGTAAACAAATTTCGACATCCTCCACCCTGTATCAGTGGAGGGCCAAACTCTTAAGGGCTAACGTGCTTATTACACTATCCTAAATTTCTAATCCTGAATTAAGGAAGATGTAATCGCAGTCAGTCTTCCTAAATGCGAACAAATCAAATGTTTTGACATGTAGGCTTCCTTATTCAGTGACTGAATTTGGAAGGAACTTTAGGATAGTGTAGAAGCGCATAAACTAACGTAGGATTTGACCCTTCTGTTTACAAGGGATCAGGCGTGGTTCCTTTAACACGTTCTGCAATTATCTTCCATTTTTTCTTAAGTTTTGTGATCTAGGGTAATTTTACCGGCAAAATCCACCAGCGTAAAATCCACCATTTTCTTTTTCGGTACAGGCACCATTCAGGACGTTCTATAAACACTTGTGATAAGATTACCTTTTCCTTACCCAGATCACGCGCGAGCAGTCGCGCGATGGAGCGGTACGAGAAGCTCGCCAAGCTCGGCGAGGGCTCGTACGGGCTCGTGTACAAGTGTCGGAACCGCGACACCGGCGAAATCGTCGCCGTCAAGAAGTTCGTCGAGAACGAAGACGATCCGCTCATACGGAAGATCGCGCTGAGGGAGATTCGGATGCTTAAGGTATAAATAAATAATAGGGGAGCGGACTGTTTTTTTTTTATTCACACGTCACATAGATATTAAAAAAAATATTAGACACGTATTTTTTCTTTTTTTAAGCAAGCTAACGATGAGGAAGATACAGTGAATGGAAATGTCGCGTGTCGTCACTTGTGGATACAATTTTTACCCACACTGACATCACAAGCCTCCACTTTAAAGCGCTTTAACTTTGTAATTTTTGATTGATTTGATAAAAGAAAAAAAATGAGATTTTTTTTTTTTTTTTATCTATCTGGTGGACTAAATAGATATTTCCTTTTCATACCCAGTTCGATCAGCTATTGTCAGAAAGATAACCTCAATTTAGCACGATTCTTTTGCCACATAGGAATCTATTTTTTTATTTGCTAATATTCGACAGAATATTTCCCTAACCTACAACAGCAAAACAGATATTGAGCTATTAGTAAAAATATATAAATTAAATATAGGTACCTACATTATTGCATGATTAAGTTCTTGTTATTTTGACAGGCCGTGTTTCTTTAAAACATTGATAATTTTAAACATGTCTATACAACAAACAGTCCAGCTAATAACTAAACATTAGTGACTGATTAATGAGATGTCGACATGAAGCCTGATATACATTCGCTACGATAAAGACCTCGTTATTGTTTCGATATTCAACGACACTGATGAAATATTCACGTGCTTTGTTTAGCGACACGAAACGTGTAGGTATAATCATTTTGTTAGTTTCAAGACATGTTGATGAAGCTGTCGTATATACAGTAATGTTTCGATGCCTGTTCAAAAGGTTAACCCAGTTATTGACAGCCATTATATTGACCTTTAGATCTTTATTTATTACTAGCTGTCCCCCGCGACTTTGTCCGCGTGTTTTAGTTTCAACGGTTTTTTATTTTTGCAACATTTTTCATTTACACTCCGCTCCTTTTGGTAGCAGCGTAATGTTATATACCTTATAGCCTTCCTCAATAAATGGGCTATCCAACACTGAAATAATTTTTCATATCGGACCAGTAGTTCCTAAGATGAGCGCGTTTAAACAAACAAACAATCAAACAAACAAATAAACAAACTCTTCAGCTTTATATATTGGTATAGATTAATATTTAGTAGACTTACTTTGAGAGTCGTCGTTTTTGTTTTCCATAATCCCGTAGCCTTGATTTTATAAGTCTTGTATTAAAAAAATGTGAATTGTGTAAAAGCTATTTTAGACTATTTTAGACTTCTTCAAGTCAAGTCTTACTTGTCTTGTAATGATTTTCAGTCCTCCATTCCGTGATAGTTTGCATTCATTACTCACAGACATCATTCACCGATGTATATTAACATTGTATTCTGTCTCGTATTTCAAAGCAAATATTAAAAAAACCGTCCATGTGCGAGTCAGACTTGCGCATGAACAGTTCCCTAGCCTTTTATGGAGCCCCTTGAATTTATATTTATTACTTATTGTTATATATAGGGTCCCGTTGGTACCCTTCAGATACAGAACTCTAAAAAGTACATCTACAGGACCTACATTGACTTCCATCTTTAGGTTGTCGTGACGTGACCTTTAAAACGTTTGCAAGTAGCTACCCAAGGTCGCATGTTCGCAGTAATAAAGCACATTGTGTCCACTATCGATTTGTGCATTGCTATGAACTAGAGAATACTTTCATAATATTTCCAAGAAACGTACGTAATTGAGTTAATCGATTACTTAGCATTGCAGATATCGATTATTATATGATATATGATATACCTACTTATTTTGAAATTCTAGCAATACACAGCTACCTAACTGGGTACCTAGGTATTGCCTTTCAAAATTCAATCATAAAAGTCTTATGATGCAATACTTCATCTCAAAGTTATAGTAACAACTTCAAGAATTAGAGGCCACTTATAATAGACTATTAATTAAGTTACGTTGAGTGTTCAGCCTTGAGTCGCTTTGAACTTAATGCGAAAGTTCGCATTTCGAAAATAGACCCCTCTGAGCTAAATATAAGCTTGTGAAAATTATCTTTATCTTTACATAGGTACTTAGAATAAAATAAAGTCGCTCTTGCTGTTTTTACGCTCAGGGGAGTCACTCTTAAATAAATTTTAATTCTAATACAATGTCAATGTAAAAATCAGTTTGGTGGACACGTTATTCAGTTGTCTTTAAAAAAAATACTGTAAATGAAAAGAACTTACTGGAATCTAAACATTGTCAGTATTTTTTGTGAATTAAATTAAACTTTTTGTTGTTGTCGTTTTTGTGCCTGGTAAATTAAAAACAATTTGGAGTTGCATTGTTTTAGAATTGTAATTCATTCAAGATTAACCTCCAGATCTTTTAAATTACTCAGTTTTCAGCAATATATAGAGTGATTTTTGTCAAAAGAAAGGTTTTATAATACATTGCACCCTTGCGAAATCGGAATAGGTCATTATTTATGTATAATGCGAAAGGTTAAAGGTGCGGAAATCATGGGCGGACAAAGCTTTGTATTTAAATTGGCTAAAATTTTATACATAATGTTATGTTATGCATATATCTATACATCTTTACAAATAAATAAAATTTAAGTGTCTATTTGTAATATTAAAATAACAGCTTTTTACTACATGCATATGAATGTATATACGGTACATACATATACCAAACTATGTTCTTTTTTAATTTTTGCCTGTCTGTCTGTTTGTTTCGGTTATTCTCTGGAACCTAATGGTGGTGGACCGATTTTGACAGGACTTTCACTGGCAGATAGCTGATGTAATAAGGAGTAACTTAGGCTATTTCGAAAACGAAAAAAATCTGAATAACTTTTTTGTTAAATTCCACGCGGACGTAGTCGCGGGAACAGCTAGTGTATCATAAAATATATACACTTACTTAACCTTTAAAACAAACACGTTTAATAATACTGTAGTTTTACATTTAAATGCATTTCCGATAACGTCGCAAAATTATTACAATATTTGTTTCTATTGTGTCGTGGTGACCTAGAGGTTCAAAATATGGATTTGTATGTACAAGGTTGCAGGTTCGAAGGTTACAGGCGAGTACCAATGTAGCTTTTTAAAAGTAATATGTATATACTTTTTTAATTATTCTAAGACACCATTGGAAAACGGTAAAGGAAAACATCGTGACAAGCTTATACCAAGCTTAACAGACAGACAGAAAGACAGACGGAGTTACTTTCGCATTTAATATTAATACTAGCTGACCCGACAGACGTTGCCCTGTTTAGCTATAAATATTCAATTCGAACTGGAATAAATAATTATGCCTATTTTTTAAACATAGTGTTTTTTATTTTCAAATTTGTTTTTTGACACACAACACTTTTAGTTGAACGACCTGTCAAACACGCTAAGTTAAAATAGTCGTTAAGATTTCTGTTTTTTTTTCAACGCAATTTTAGGCATAAGAAAACTTGGGTAAAAAAAGATGAGTGAAATAGGAAATGTCTTTTTTAAGTTATGAAGTAACTAAGGGAAATAGGGACTTATTTTTATTTTTAACTAGCTGTTTCCCGCGGCTCCGCGTGGATGTCGGTTATCGCGGCAAATAGCCTATGTCCATTCTCAGGCTCTAGACTATCTGTGAACCAAATTTCCTGTAAATCGGTTCAGTAGTTTTGGCGTGAAAGCGCGACAGATAGACAGACAGAGTTACTTTCGCATTTATAATATTAGTAAGATAAGTAAGGATAAGCGACTTCTTGAATACGAATGAAAAGTTCGGTCATCTTAACATCTTATAGTAGGACCAATTTTTAAGTTTAAACATCAACCTGGAACATTTCATCATATTATACATAACATGTTCTTTTCCGGTGACAGAATCTAAAGCATCCGAACCTGGTGAACTTGATCGAGGTGTTTCGTCGCAAGCGCAAGCTTCACCTCGTCTTTGAATACTGCGACCACACGGTGCTTCATGAACTCGAGAAGTTTCCTGCCGTGAGTACCTGGATTTATTTATATTTTTTGCTTTTGTGTTGTCCGACTTTCGCTTGCTCACTTATTTTCAATGTAAATCCTTACATTCGGCAATAAACTAGCTCTCTAGGTGTCAGTTAAAGACATCTGTCGGCTCCGGCAAAGGTAAGGACGGGACCGGGGTGTTTTTAATCGCTGCATGTCTGACATATCCCATGGCTTGAACTTTGAACTTTGAAGTACGTAATTAGATTTACACATCGTAAAAAAACATTTGTTACACTATTTTT
The DNA here is from genome assembly GCA_932294365.1 of Diachrysia chrysitis. Lineage (NCBI taxonomy): Eukaryota > Metazoa > Arthropoda > Insecta > Lepidoptera > Noctuidae > Diachrysia > Diachrysia chrysitis. Next base: position 10,043,205 of record OW028661.1, on the reverse strand, counting down.
TATATCACGTCAACAACACTAACATAAATATAATAACTTTAAACAAACAGCTTTTCACTCTTAATGGTTAGTGACGCTAGTTTCTACAGTCAAACTGTTTTACGGTTTTGTAGGACATGGGTTTATATCCATTTTACTATATTTTTCTCTAATAAAAGACCATACCATACCCCTCGATAAGTAGTTATAAGTTAATACTAAATACTTTGCCTAAAACATACGTATATTTCCATACCACTGAAAAATATAAGCATGTTATCGACCTGTGATTTCCATACTACTGAAAAATATAACCATGTTATCGACCTGTGCTAAACGTCACACGACACGATTATAGTTAGTTTACCTTTCTGACTTATACAAGTCCCTTTTTTTACTTTTTCCGTCATTACTTATTATAATAGACTGTAATTTAATGTTGCGTGTTGAACTTAGTTTTACTTGTTACGTCGTATCATCGGAAGTGTCTGTTTTGTATGATAACTAGTTTGATTTCATTGATGAGAAAAAAGAAAGAAAGAAAGTTCTTTATTGGCCTGCAAGACAACAAAAACACAGGTTACCGCAGTAATATGCAATAACTATATACTTACTCAGGTATTATACAATTCTTATTGTAATAGGTAAACCCAACTAAATGTGTCTCATTCAGTACCACAAGCATTTATACGAATGTGTGTAAGTATTAGTATTTAGTTATTTATTTTTGTGCCTACACTGAGAGACTGCGATACGACTCTTAAACATTCATACTACTTATTCTCAGAAAAGAAAATCTGAGTCTATGTTGATAATGATCGATTTTAATATATTCTTCATACCTATCTATCCCATAGACCTACTCCCTATTTTTTTTTGCGGCTGGAAATAGGCCCATAGCATTCAGCATTACATTCACTTTACTGAATGATTATTAATTTGTAAGTAGATAATGTAATTTGTAGCTGTTATTTTGTTTAAAAATTAATGTAAGTTTTGTACCTTTCTATTTTTGGTTAAGCATGTCTGTACACCGTGACCTTCAAATAAAGACGGGGTTTATTGGCGTTTAAAAATCAAAATGGCGACCTTGACTTTTTTATGACAGATAATTGTAGCGCTGGTATTTTATTAAACAGTACTTTTTTTTGCTTTACTACGCCAGCTACATTCAGTTAGGACAAGAAATTTAGAAATTACTAGAATATTTTTAGTTTGTTAATAGCGAAAGTCCAACTATTGTTTTCTTGAAAATACATTTTATGGTTTTTTATTTCCATAGTCCTATTAGTCTGTAACTAATCACTTTATGGATAATGTTTATAAATTGGTAGGTACGTAAATTAGATTTTTTTTACGTAAGTAAAGCTTTATTTTTATGAACTTTAAATTTGCTTGTTGTAATTATACAGCAAAATGTGTGTTGCTCTTTATAATATAATAAATATGTTCCATCCTCTGTACCACATTTATTGGCACATAAAGATAGGTATTTGACATGATTTGATTTGATAAAGTATTTCTAACTCCTGCAGGCATTACCCATAAAAATATGATGCATTTTTTACCTAAGGCTTTTGTCTCGATAATTTTCATTAACTAGCAGTAAAATAAGAATTTCGGATAACCAAAAAAACAACCGACGACTTCAGAAGTAATATGTTCAGAAAGATGTACCTACTGCCAAAGAAAGTATTGATTTTAAAAGGTTACGTAGCCATAAATAAACTTGAACATCAAAACAAATAAGACCCTTAATCGCAATTCTATTTGCGTAAGTCGTTTCTCGATCGAATTCGTCGTAGGCTCCGTTGTATTTTTATCTCCCCATACAGAAGGTTGGGACAAACGAACGATTAAACACTGAATATAAGATTGTTTTACACTCAAATACTTACTCTCAAATTTAATTGTAATTCTAGTACAATGCCACTACAAAATTGTTATTCATTTAGCATGCACACAAACAACACACAGTATAAAAAAAACATCTCAGGTTTTAGATTCCAGTCAGTTCCTTCCATAGACAGCATTTTTTTTTCAAAAAAACTGGATCTCCTGGCTGCTAAACTAAAATCAATTTTAATTTGGCTTTGAATTACAATTAAAATTAAATTGAAGAGATAGAGCACAGAAATAATCTCTATAGATTTCAATTTCTTGTGATACATGGTATGTAGCTTTTGAGGTTATGGTAATCCCTGATTTTTGTGGACATTCTTTGGCCACCATACATAACTTACCTAGGTACCCAGGTACCCACATAAAAAAAATATCGTTTCGGTGTCCATGTAAATTAATTTCATAGGCTATCTTCATCGTGGAGTTAGAGAATATAGTTATTTTGCTTTTACGTTGTAGATATAGGTGAATGTACTTACATTACAAGTTATCATAAAAAGATTATTTCTAACAAATATTACTGCCTTCAAGCAAGTAGGTACTGAATTTTTCCGCCGCTTGTGTCTAACCAGCCTACACCCTATCGGTTAGATTCACATAAAAATATTAACGGAATGTCAAGCTGTTCGTACAAAAGTCACGTGACTTGTACGGAACCATGTCACGTACTTGCTGCGGGCTTGTCACGCAATCCGTGACGTCATTGAGTTTACTACCCACAGGTATAGTGGGTAAAGTTTAATGCTTTGACAGTTCCTTGAGTGTCTGTTACTTGATTTTAATATCTTCATTGATGTGTTCGTTTTATTGGTTTTTCATTATTCTGTTGCTATTGTTTTTGACTCGTTATTTTATATTTTACTAGCTTTTGCACGCGACTATTTTAATAGGTATAAGTAATTAAGTACCTATAACTTTACGATATACATGTACAGGGATGAAAATGTAGTCTAATTCCTAGACCCTGTGTATGTCTATTTGGTATTTGGTTTCGTGCAAGAGATAAGAGGGTTTGTTGCGCCGTTTCTTCTGCTTAGAAGAAGCACTTAGGTAGCGCCGAAGGGTGGGCGAATCAGGGTGCTACCCATTTAAAAAGTGCTACTTTGTAGGCTATTTTAATTAAGAGATTTGAATTTGACACAAGTAAAGCGTTAGTCTTTTTCCAACAATATTTGTATTAGACAGGTATGTCTAGATTCCTAGAAATAAACAAGTATTAATTTAACTCAAAAACAAATTTACTCAATTCAAGCAATAAATTTCATTTGGTCTGACCTTTAAATGGCGTCGGTATTTAAGGATTAGCGCAAGAGCCACAAATTTCCTCAGATTTATGTGATAGCACATAATTGGTGCTAGGTTGACCTTTATTGACCTTTAAACAATCCGTTTTCGCATTTTAATAGACCTCTCACTACCTCCCTTGAATTTGTTATTAATTTCCTGCAAATATTTTGTAAGAGTTCCGGTGTTAAAAAAATAGAAATATAGTTTATCTTTTATAGAGGAGAGTAACCAAATATGGGCTACCATTTTGTTTTTGCCTCAAAAATAAAAAACTATTAAAAAATTTACCATTTATTGATGTCAAAATATTCACACATACATTTTTAAAGAGCTCAGTAACAATCTTATGTTCTTTACATTATAATATATTATTTAAATTGAGCATTAAACAAAATATCAAAATAGACGCTAAATATGGAACAGGTACTCAAATATGGGCTACAAATAGAAACCTATAATATCTTGTACGAAAACAACAATTATAAATATTTATCTTATAAGAGATCAAATTCATTGAAATTCAGTCATTTTTATATGGAGACGAAGTTATAACCAAAGCCACAGCTCTTCTACCTCTATTTGATGTCTTTCTGACTTTTTTTGGCAAGGGACTTATGTCATAAGGAGATACTAGACCTAGACTGCTAAGTACGATAATTCCGGAAGACGAAGGTTGACAGTCATATGTTGGTTTATGTCCAGGTCCAGAAGTAGATTCTTCTGTTTGAGTCTCATAGCCGAATATGGGGTATGACCATAGTCATAGCCCATATTCGAAAATTTTTACTAAAATAAACTTGATCGTGTACTTTACAAATCATATATAGCAAGCAATAAATCGACCGAAAATTATAAAATTAAACATATATTCTGCAATAAAACATATAGTTACAGTATTTTGACCTAATTTTTATTAATTAAATAACACATTGATACGTACCGCAGAAAATTTTTCGACAGCAGCAATACAAGTATGGCCTATACTGGCGACAGCTCGCGCGCGATTGACGAAAATGAGTGAGTGCGATGTTAGAGCGAATGAATGCGATAGACGATCGTCGTTTGTGGCGTCTTTCGATTGTAGGTTTTCGAGAATTGTAACTAGCCCATATTAAAGCACTAGCCCATATTTGCTTACTCTCCTCTATATTATAGCGGATTAAACGTAAAAGCGTGACCGACAGACAGACATGGTTTTATAAACTTTTACTAAGTTTCATCTGCCCCGTGACAAGGAGGAGCCCTTGACGATGACCAGGGCCTCTAGACAAGTGACATTTCGACTAGCGATAACGCTGATCGAATCGTTTAAATGTATGGAAGTGACAAGTCCAAGTCACGTGACTTATCGAAACGAAATGTCATTTCCATACTTTTAATGTCATTTAACTGATTTCTATCATCGTTAACGCTTGTCGAAATGCCACTTGTCTAGGGAGGCAGGTCATTTTGCAACAGAAGCTTGCTATTAAAAAAAAACTGGATCATTTAGGATCAATTTTTTTTACAAATTAATAAAAAAATTACACTTCCTTGCTGCCGATTTTGCATACAAGTTTCGTTTGGATGAAAATACATTATAATTGCTAAGTTAATTAAATAATAAAAAAGCTAGTTTTTTGCTTGTTTTGCATTATATTTTAATAAAATTAATTTAAGATTAAATAACACTTGAATATTATGGTCTGTAAAATAAAAAAACTTAAGTAATGATTTAAATAATGATCGCACCTTTCATACATATTTATAATGATAGGTCTGTGAGAAGAATCCCGATGTTATGAGGAACTCACAAAGAATATTTAAAAAACTCTTGTATGATATGTCAAGTGACAGACAATGAGGCATTAGTCATAACTATTTCCCAGTGGTGTAAGTACCACAGGTAACCACATACATTCTAGACAAGACTAAACAGATCTACAGTCTAGAGTAAGATGGTGCTCTAAACTATTTAACTACCTATGGAAGGAAAGATACATACATACATACATACATACATGTTTATAAAAATCTCATAACAAAAGAAGAATGGAAAATGTAGTAGAATAATAAATAGGCTTGAATACGGTATATTTAATTTTGATTGTATTTAGTACATACTTTTGGAACCTTAAACTGATAATAAGGTTTATTAAGTACTTGATTAGTCATTGAAATAAAACTAGTTTGAACGGATTCTATCGCGGTAATGTAATTAAAATATGAAGGTAGAACGAGCAACATCACCTGTCAAGACGAATACCACCTCAGTCTGCCCGTGACCATGACACCTGCAAAGGCGTCGAAACGTCGGGAACAAAAATCTAAAATAAACCGCGAGAATCCGTTCAAACTAGTTTTATTTCAATGTCTAATATTCGCGTAAACCTCAGAAAGCAAAACTTGATTAGTTTTTAATACTCCTTGAAAATTTTACGTGGTACAGGTTCAGATCAGAATAATATGAACTTCTATGTTAAATATGTTGCCGCTTCGTTGAAATGGAACTTGAGAACTTGAATAAGGAAGAAATCCATCCTTCCTTTAACCGTAGCAAACCAGAAAATCTATACCAATTAACACTAGTCCGCAATTCCAGGGCTGTCCGGAGCTCCTATCGAAGCAGATAATCTGGCAGACGCTGCAAGGCGTGGCCTACTGCCACCGGCACAACTGCATCCACCGGGATGTCAAGCCGGAGAACATTCTGCTGACCAGCGAGGGTGTCGTCAAACTTTGCGACTTCGGCTTCGCGAGGATGATCAGTGCGTAATTGTTTTGTACCTTAGGGAGTAAAAAATGCACAATTTCTCGCCGAAAAAGACTGTGTTTGGTTCCCGTTGCAATTTATGTCCAACACCCAATGGGCTACGGCCTACGGTCAATGTGGCCCAAGAGCAGTCCATTTCTCTCCGCAGTCAAATTGCTACTTGTCTGCTCAGCCCCTGTAGCCAAGTGACACTTCTACAAGCGTCAATAATAGAAATAGCATTCAATTAAATTATATAAATAAAATTAAATGTCGCAAATTCTAAATGACATTTCATTTCGATAGGTGACGTGACTTAGACTTGTCACTTCCATACATTCGAGCGATTCGATCAGCTTTAACGCTTGTAGAAATGTCACTTGTCTAGAGGGGAGTTCTCAAAATTACCACTTTCTTGAACATTTCTAGGATATATCCATAACTATGCACGTCTGAGATGCACCTATGATCATCCCTTTAAGTAGATCAGTGTTGAAATTATTTTTGGCCCAATATAGTGATCCTATAAGAGTCCTTGGGGTGCGTAACTCTAAAAACTATAAGTATTTAATTTTTAAGAAACATCATAATATAGCTTATTATGTGGAAACAAGTAATAAAAAACTTTACTAAAGGTTCGCACGTAGTAGTGATTATCAAGTTCAATAAATAGGAAAACCTAAAGAGATAAACCATGAGATCCAAATAGTACAGCAATTAAGAAATGCATAGCGTCTATTTCATAAAAGTTTATTAAAAGCAGTATATCTTTATATTATGCATTTTTTTATTACTTAGGTACCAGTCAGATTAAAATAAATATAAAACTTGTTGCATCCGTAAAAGGCTAAAAATATCAACAAATGAATAAATTAATTAATAACTTAGGTCAAGGATTCATCTAATTCTATTTTTACCTACACCTTGTCTGGCATAGCGTGGAGGGTTATTATGTAAATCGTTATCTTATTATGCCCGTCAAATTTATGATGTGTATGCAAATGAATTTATACCTATTTACTAAAAATTTCAATGTCTAAATTATTAATGTAGCCGACAAATGTTGATATATTGCTAGAGATATATTATTTATTTATTTATATATTTAGGCACATCAACAACATAAACACAAACATAAAAATAAACATTTCACGAGTCTTAAAACTAGTGTTTATATCAATATATAAATACCAACTGTTCATAATTTTAGGTCTTTAAACTCACATAACAAGGGGTCCTCAATGTTTTTGTAGCTTTCATGGTCTTAAAAATACCGAGGCAAGAATATAACAACTTCAAATACCCGTTTTTAAATAGAGCTATATGTATAAGTTACATATAATTTTTTATTAGTAAAACAAATCAGAGTGGCGGTTGGGGCTGGAGCTTAGAGTTAAAAAAAAGTTAACCGTAGAGTGCGCCTAACAAGTATAAACTTTTGGGACTAGTATAAACAAGTACAGCGGTAAAATTTGTGTCTAACAGAGCAAGCCGTTTTATTAAAACTATCTCAAACCCTAATAATATCGAAACCATCGATATTTTCGCATAAACGTCTGTCGTCGCACGGAAAATCGCTTAAATCAGTAAACGAGCGTAGTTCATGTAGCAAAAAATCTGCTTACGCTCTGAGGAGCCCGTTGTGCAGAGCGTAAGCTTGTCTATGTTTACTCTAAAGGCTTTAGTATGCCTTAAGGTAGGTTACGTGAAAGATGATAGTAGTATCCGAAAATCCGAAGCATCCAAGCCATCATTCTTCTTTAAAACCTTTTGTTTCCTTTGTCCATCCTGTGTCCTTAATATCCTTTCCTTGATCAGGTGGCAGTTGTTCATCGGAGTACTCCGTTCATACGATGATACCGTTCGGCGTGGATGTACGCAGAAGAGCTAGTAACTATCTAATTTTGATACTCGTTACTATTCTTATTTAGTAAAACTTTTAACCTTTTTTTCGTGATACCCGAAATTGCAATGAGTTTTGAAGGTAGCATACTTAGCTTAAATGCTTAGTGTAGCTTGTTCTTGTATACTGTAACAGAAAATTGTCTTTAGATTGTAATATCAGAACTTTCTGAAAGAAACTGTCTAGTGTAGCTACAAGTGGTAAATGTAATTACTTAATCCGTACTTTTATATGCCAACAAAATCCCTTACTCTTTAAGATTAGCAAAAACTTTTTATGGGATCGATGGGAATTAAGCTATCATCATCATCATCATATTAGCCGAAAGACGTCCACTGCTGAACATAGGCTTCCCCCAAAGGATCGCCACAAACTATCATCCCCATCAATTCTTTAAGAACTCAAAAGAAGCTATATACCATAGTAAGTCTTAAACAAAACATTTCATTTACCTGGTCTCTACTTCACCCGGTAGAATTTCCATCTAGGTTAGCGATAACCGACCCAGGTTGAAGCTTATCGTCAATCGGCCTCTTTGCCGATCGAACTGCCTGATATGTGGAATTATGTCGAAGTTATAAAGGGCAGTAATATTCTTATGTAGTAAGCATGGCATAGTTACGAAGTCAAATTTTAAAAAAAAGATCTTACCATTTTTATTCTTTTTTATGTTGTCCAGATGGAAATTCAGTTCGGTTGTGAACTTGTGACTTTTTTGTCTTAAGTCATATAGTGTATTTATAGTTTGGGTCCCGGATTTGTTGCATACAAATCCTTGAGTGAAAAACGTCGAAAAACGGTGTTATGCCCAGCCCTTAAACAATCCTGCCGGAATCGCGCAGTGATTGTGTAAGCGATCCCGCGGTTTCTGCAAAGGCAAAGGCGGACCGAGCTCTTTAAACCCTGATTAAAAAGTCCTCAAAGTATTATTTTTTAATATGGATTACCTTCGTTCATCGGACTAGGCTAACCTGTGAATAACATTAAACTCGCTCTCGCTCGCTCCTCCAAACTATGACCTGTTTTATAAATAATAAACACCTCTGCCCAACCATTTGAAATGGAGAGGCATTATTAGATACATGTACACAAAATATAATATAAAAGAAGTGTCCATTGCAAAAGCTTTTAGTGCGAATCAATAACCGTAACTAATGAATACACAGAATAATAGTTACTCGTGCCGAATTTCAACCTTCAAATAGCTACTTTATTTTTTTTAAGCAAGTAGGTACCTCCCTAAGTAAATTTTATTTAAATATTCTAGAATTTTTTTGGTCGGCCAAACCGACACACATCGCATGACGAGAACAATTTACGGAGCACGTGAGGGTTAAAAATATATCGATTTCAGCTTTAAATGTACACTAATTCAGTAATTTATTTGCCTTACATGATCGATTTTGTATAATAAGTACAATATTACTTGTTTAGTTCAGTTTACTTACGACATTAGTTTATGTTTGGGTTCAAATAAGAGCCTTCACGCACGGGCGACGACCCACTTAAGTGTCAGTTGAGGACACTGGGTACCTTTTTTATTATATTTGTCTTATTACATAGATAGATAAAACATTTATTTAGCACAATAACACAAAGCACGCATAAAAAAACAAAATAGGACACAGATACAACCAAAAAAAAATTTACAAATTAAATAGGGGAGCGGACTGGGTATGAAAAGGAAATTTCTATTTAGTTTACCAGATAGATAAGAAAAGAAAAAATACTCGTATATTTTCTTTTATCAAATCAATGAATAGACAAAGTTAAAGGTCTTTAAAGTTCTGGAAACGGGGCTTGTGACGTCACTTGTGGGTAAAAATTGTAGCCACAAGTGACGTTACGCAACATTATATTCAAAGTAACGTCATTTTTTATTTTTTTAATTTAACAAACGTATTGTTAAACTAAAAAAATAAAAAATACGTGTCTAATATTTTTTTTATATCTTTGTGACGTGTGAATAAAAAATGCAGTCCGCACCTCTATTATATATTTACCTTAGGCATCCGAATCTCCCGCAGCGCGATCTTCCGTATGAGCAGATCGTCTTCGTATATATGGATAGACCGATCTCCTATTCTTCTACCTATGTAAGTGTGGATGTCTATAAATAAAGTTAATAAAAAATAAAGAAAATATGCTTTGACAAAACGTTTTACAATGATTAGTGTCGGTAATTGTCGAGTCGATGGCAGTCATGTTTATTGTGTTGGCACAATTTACGGCGAGTATGTATTGCATTGTCATTGACCTTTTTTTGACCCGGGGAATCTTCATGGACTTATTTCGCCCTTGGGCAGACAAAGGGGTATTATATAAATGTGCTCTGAAATGCTTAAAGTAGTACATCTCCTTTCCCGTTTACCCGGGACAAGGTGGGATCATATTAACAATCTACTGCAGTTCGACTCGCGATACCACCGCCGCCGCATCAGCTCATGATTAGGGACTTCTATTGAGTCTGAAATTAGTCGGGCGATCCCGAGAATATACGTGAATAAACCGTTTTGTTTTAGATAATTATGAATACTCCTCACGAAAGTTATTATAAAATCTACTGCACACTTGTCAACTCACAATTACACAGTTTAACTAGTATTTCACAGTATTCCCTTGTCATAGGTAGCTCACAAGATCATCCATTTGCTATAAAAATCTATTTCAATTTTATAGTTCCTTAAATTACTTTTTAAAGTAGAAATATTAATACATAGTAATATAATAATAACCAGCCTATAAATGTCCCACAGCTGGGCACAAGCCTCTTCTCATGTAGCGAAGGCACAAGCATTGATGACCACGCTTGCTCACTTTCGGGTTAGCGATTTCAGATTTAAATTTCTGGAATTTAGGTTTCGTCACGATGTTTTCCTTCGCGTTTTGCCAATGGTGTCTTAGAATGAATAAGAAAGTACATATAACTTTGAAAAAGTCACACTGGTAATTGCCTGTAGTGTGTTCGAACCTGCAACCTTGTGCATACAAATCCGTTAGGCCACCACGACATTTTTTCTATTAAATACCTAAATTGTTTTCCATATTTTCCGACACTTGATTGAACAATTCGTGCCAATTATTAGTGCAACATATTAAACGGATACCTTACAATAATTAAATTAAGATCATTTACAGACACCCATATTTTGTTACATTGTATCATGTTAATCAATTCATTAGCTCATTACCAATACCACTTGTTAATAAATACCACTATAATTACATTAATCTATGAAGGCGAAGAAATATTAACATTTATAGAGATCTAGGAATCCAGAAGACTTAAAAGGTTTTTTATATTGGATAAATTGTAATTAATCATGTATTTAATCCACGTGTAAAGAATTAATGATAGGTAATATAAGACAATTTGTCATATATACAGGAATTACAGCCAAGAAAAAAATATATAATTAAAAATGCAAACGGGGACGGATACCTTGTATTTATTAATAACTTGGTAGAATCGTGTAAATAAATACATTTAATGTGAGATGGAACAGGTACACTAAGTTCGTAATGACGCGGTTTCCAAATTGGAAGCTCCCCCGCCAAAACGCGCGGTAATAAGCGCTACCGGGAATCAAAAGTCCGCTTGAATCGCTTGACATATCAGGTGTACCTGTCCTTCTCCACCGATGAGAGACAAGCTACTGGCCTATGGAAATTATAAGGTTATAGATCTGATGCGAGGATTTTTTATTCCCGGTAGTATCCAACATTGGGTGGTATGTGGTATCCCCCATTTGAAAATGCGTTCCCTTATGGTACCCAAGCAACGGGAACTGAATGGCACTCCGATGGTTTTACCCGGGGAAAATCTAATAGGTATTTATGCTTAGGTACGTTCTCCAGGGAGAAGGAAGTCCATGACAATTTCCCCGGGTCTATAATTATTATGTCATAATAAGATACAATATAATTGTATCAAGTATAAATTTGCGAGAACATGAAAACGTTTACAAGCTGGTCAGTTTAAAAAACTCTAGACGACAGTAATTACAACATACAAAAAAAAACTACACGAAAAATAAAAAAATATATATCTTAAAAATTGTATACATACATATTTTATTTATTTAGTTATCTACCAAATTTATAAAAATAAATAAGTAAATAAACCTACGGCTTAACGATCGGCTTATTATAAACCTGTAAGCTTTTAACGTTATTAAATCAATAAATTTATAAATCAATATAAAACAGTTATGCAAAACTTCTCGCCCTTGGCACACATACAAGAACATTCGGTATTTGCAATACATTGCATTATCAGGTCTTGCTTCTAAGTGAAAGACTTGCTCAATACAGACGTTTAATCTTGGGTGGAGATGAAACTATAATTGAAACTGGTAGTTAATTGGTACCTTTACCAGACAAGAGTTAAGTTGCATTGTCTCTGACCATTAGTTTTTTCCGTAGGATGGTATTTAATCCGTAAAAAGTCACCAAATATACTGTTACCTACGCTAATATTATAAATTTGAAAGTCACTCTGTCTGTTACGCCTTCACGTCTAAACCACTGAACCGATTTTGATAAAACATGGTATGGGGTTAGATTGGATTCCAAGAAAGGCCATTGGCTACTTTTTGTCGCAATAACCGAACCTCACGCAGCCGGAGACGCGTAAAGCGTACGGTAAAAGTTAGTATGACATTTATTATTTAAAACACAATTTAAAACCAGACCAAATTTAAATGCCAAATTTTAGGTTTATGTTTAATTCGATTAGTTTATTTTATTATTTCTTTTTTGTATGTATTTATAGTAATATGTATAGTATTTTTTGTATGTATATATAGTAGTATGTATATATAGTAATAGTTAAGTTTATCTATACTAATATTATAAATCTGAAGAGTTTGTTTGTTTGTTTGTTTGAACGCGCTAATCTCAGGAACTACTGGTTCGAATTGAAAAATTCTTTTTGTATTGGATAGTCCGTTTATTGAGGAAGGCTATAGGCTATATAACATCACTCTACGACCAACAGGAGCGGAGCATAAATGAAAAATGTTGCAAAAATGAAAAACCGTTGAAACTAAACCCGCGAACAAAGTCGCGGGAAACAGCTAGTTTGAAATAAATAATTTTATAGAATCTTTAAAACCCAATCAATTTAAAAAAACCCATTTCTATAGTGTTAATTAATTTAAAATTTGGTTCAAATTACTGGTACATGATGGCAGTTTCATCAGAATTACCTATCTAGCAAATAAGTTACAAGATGTGACTGACAAAAAAAACAACATATCAATTAGAAATCCAACAAAAATATAGGTATCTATCACGTCAATAGTTTTTTGTACAACCTACCTAAGTAGCTTCGTCTAGTAAAACTTTTTATCTAACTGCGATAAAAAGCTTTGTTGCTCAGGTGAGTGACTGTTAATTTAGTTTTATAAATGGCTTTTAAGTTCAGACATTTTAACTGTTTAAATGTCATTGTCCACTAACACGAAGATACTTATCGATAAACAAACAAAGAGATTAATTTATTAAATTGAAAAACATAATTTTAAACAAAAGTTCGAAGTGGTAAACAGATTGGACTTTGATATTGATTGTGCAAAAATATTCCGGTGGTTTTGTGACCCAGGAGAATGAAAATAAATGTATTTAGGTAGGATGTTACATAAATTATACTAACAAAAGAATCGATAGGTATACCTTTGGGGGTTATTTGAGTCTTGCCCCTACCATATTCAATGGCAATATTCATTCAATTAAAGTAAATAATAAAATCCGGCCAAGTACAGTACGATGCAAACTTAATGGCGGCTGTGAACACGAGTCGAGTCGCTGCGCAGTACCAAACTTATGCGCCAGCGGGGGTGCGGGGCGAGGTACTGCGCAGCGTTTAGCGAACTTCACAGCCGCCATTAAGTTTGAATTGAACTATACAAGTCGGACTTACATATGTAGGGTTCTGTACCATAGTATAAGATTTATATCGTACGTCTCTTGTATGGGAACGTCCCCCCCTTTAATTTTTAAATAATACTTTTTTAGCGAATATAGCAATATCTGCTATGTGAACATTTCAAGCGTCTACCTTTTGCCATTATTAAGATCGAGCAAAAACCCCAAAATAACGCACGTTTCTAGTAGGAAACGGCTACTAAATAAATGATTTTTGGGCGTTAATTTTTAATAGCAGAAACAGAAATACATACTTTGTGAATATTTCAACTGTACCTATAACGACTCATAAGCTACCTGAGCCCCTAGACAAGTGACATTTCGACAAGCGATATCGCTGATGGAATCGTTTAAATGTATGGAAGTGACAACTCCAAGTCACGTGACTTATCGAAACGAAATGTCATTTCCACACATTTAATGTCATTTGAGCGATTTCTATCATCGTTTACGCTTGTCGAAATGCCACTTGTCTAGGGGGGCTGACCGATAGAGGGGGGGACAGCGGAGGCTTAGTAATAGGAAACCTTTAGGAACGTAACCCTAACAAACGAACGTCATATTCCAAGAAGCAACAACTAAATGTATTAAGCTCTCATTTAGATTAATGTACATTTTATAAGCAGTGTTACACAGGTCATTGACTTCAATGCTATGCAGACTAAGTATGTGAAATACTTACTTCGTAATGTACACTCAATTACATGTTTCTTTTTATAAGTATTGTCAATGGTCATGAGAACATTAACGATCTAGCGAGGTTTTTTATTAATTGCTTTATTTTATTCTAAGTACCTATGTAAGTTATTTAAAACAAAACGGTTTACTCACGTATATTCTCGGGATCGCCCAACTAGTTTCAGACTCAATAGGAGTCCCTAATCATGAGCTGACGCGGCGGCGGTGGTGTCGCGAGTCGAACTGACACCGAGAATATACGTGAGTAAACCGTTTTGTTTTAAATAATTATGAATACTCCTCACGATAGGTATTATACACCTATGTAAGTGTCATTTACAACGATTTAAATTAAAGTAAAATAAACAACACTTACATATTCGAAATCATTCTAAAAAAAGGTAAACCTAAGCTAAAAAGCACTTAATTTTACAGTTTTCGATCTGTAAAAACAAATGGATCGCTCTTTAATTATTATTTCTTTTCACATAAAATTCACTTCAACAAGATCAACGCTGAGTTTTCAACTACACTTCAAAATCTCATCTCAACGTCAAAAGCGATAAAAGTACTATTATGTAGGTATAAATTACAAACCCCATTAAGGAAAGCCATAACACCGCACTGCAAACCGCAGCAACCTTCAATAAACCATTGTCAAGGTCGAACGTAATTCTTCGGTACATTTACTGAGCTATTGGTATACTTTAACTTAATCTTGTGTGATAAAAGGGTTCACTATTTAACTACCTACGAATATCTCTTGAAGGCTATCAACGCGAATTAGAGAAGAGACCCCCGACATATTATGAACTAGCTGTCCCCCGCGACTTTGTCCGCGGGTTTATTTTCAACGGTTTTTCATTTTTGCAACATTTTTCATTTATGCTTCGCTTCTTTTGGTCGCAGCGTAATGTTATTAAGCTTATAGCCTTCCTCAATAAATGGGCTATAAAAACTGAAAGAATTTTTCAAATCGGACCAGTAGTTCCTGAGATTAGCGCGTTCAAAGAAACAAATAAACAAACAAACTCTTCAGCTTTATATATTAATAAAGTATAGATATATAACTTACGTTATTAGGCGTTCTTTTTTTTGCATCTGCCTGTCTTTCATTTACTTGCCTTTTAAAAAATCTGTACATCGTTTTCTTGGGGATGGTGTAATCGCAAATACATCGCTTCCAAGTCCACTTAAGAACTATCTTCATTATTAACGTCTATAAATAGCGAGCTGACAGCAGACAAACCCTGTATAATTACCTAGTTTATATTTACACTGTAAGTCATTAGTGCTGGCAATTTTAAAACCACACTGTTAAGTCGTTGGCACGCAGCGCCCATTGCGGCTGTAAAATATAAGAAAATTCCAGACTGAAGTACTTAGGAATAGAAAACGTAGTAATCTGAAATTACTACTTTTCTACATTGTCTCGGGTCTGGGTGTTTGTGGTACCTTCGTTGTCTCTGATTCCATTACACAGGTGCTTTAGCTATTTACTTTGGGTTCAGAGCAATGTAAGTATGTGATGCTGTCCACATTTATTTATTATTTGTTTAGATTATCATGATAATAATATTGTACTGAAATTAATAATCTACTTAGTTCAGGAATAGCTGCGCGTCGTAAAGTGTTTTTTAGTACCTATATTTTTCTTTAATTAATATACATCTTGATAATCCATTTCCCGGAGCTAAGAGTTGTAATGAGAGAGTGATCGAACTTCTATCTAAATAGGTATAGAAGATTTAATCCTCGTATTATTTAAATTAATTACACTGCTCATGGTAAGTATTGCAAGAAACACCCTCTTTGTTTAACAAAGTCTTTCAAAACTTGGGATCTTAGATTATAAATATGTCTAGATAGTGTCGCTGAACAAAATAACTAAAACAAACAAGCCAAGTTTAGTATGCTGGTGTGCGTGACTGCGTATTACACGCGCGAAATAACATTCAACTTTACCAGTGCGCGTCGTATAATCGCAGACAGTTTGCGACTATTTTTTCGACGCTTCCATAGCTTTGGCAGTCCATCTAGACATATTTATAACTAGCTGTCCCCCGCGACTTTGTTCGCGTGTTTTAGTTTCAACGGTTTTTCATTTTTGCAACATTTTTTATTTATGCTCCGCTCCTATTGGTCGTAGCGTTATGTTTTATAGCCTATAGCCTTCCTCAAATAACGGACTATCCAATACAAAAAGAATTTTTCAATTCGAACCAGTAGTTCCTGAGATTAGCGCGTTCAAACAAACAAACAAACAAACTCTTCAGCTTTATCATATTAGTATAGATGTAAAATTTGCTATGATATGCACTTGTCCAGCAGTAGACTGGTATCTTATTAACTGGCTAAGTTCTTGATGTTTTTATTACACATCCATCAAATCTTCGTCAAAACTTCTAACTAATGTAGCTAAGTAAGTGTCTATTAATCAAGTAAATCACGCAAAGTATCTTAAGTCATATCTATAACCCGTTTTACTTTAAGCGAGCCGTTTAAGACATGACTACCCTACTTTCGCGATTTTATTTATAGACCTCAAGGTTTTAGGGTCGTGTAACATGGGGGTTTTCCTGCCATTAATCAAACTATCAACAAAGCTCGTACCTTAAGCTTAGCCTTCAACTTTGTCCTTTGTAAAAGTGGCGGTGTTCTTGTAATTTACGCCGATAAGTAGATGTACTGCAATTATTATTGTGCTACATAAGTTGATACAAGTTTTAAATTGTTAAATTATACTAAATGTTTGTATCCAGATTTGTGTAGATATACATATTTTGCAATGGTTGACTTGTTTTTTTTTATAAAAATAGAGTAATACCATAATAAATGGTAGTATTTTAAATGAAAAAAAATGTGTTAACGAAAATTTATGTCTTTGTATACTTATATGTCTGTACGTACACTACCGAGTTCAAATTTACTAAATAAGTAGATAGGTACCGTACCTAATTTTGTTTGTAGTTTTATTTTTTAAAGATTAGTTTAACTAGATAAGGAAATAAAGGTTTAGAAGCATTGCGTGCTAACATTTTGAAGTGTTTTCATTCTCGGTAAATGTAGTGGGTAGCTGTAGATAACGGAGGGAAAATTTTCTACAAATATAAATGAAATTTTCTTTAAATGCCCTGCGATTTCAACATTTTGTCACGATCAAAAATCGTTTAGATCTCGAAAATCACGTGTCAAATCTTTTCCTTGAGAGTTCCATTTATTATTTCTTTTTATGCCAGCTACAACCTGCAACCTTAATTTCTACAGAGGCATTTTTTTAAACATACTCAATTTTCCATAATCACATTAGCTTTAAAGATAGCTACCTAATATTCTTATTAAATTAAGCTTCCTATTTTGTACCAAAAAAATAACCCAAAACTTTACCACATATCACCAAGGGGAAGGGAAGGGTTGAAAAGTAGCAAAAAAATACCTCGCGATTAATGGCCGACCGCTTTCGGGAGATTTTATGATAATCTGCTAAATAATATTTTCAGCTGCCTACTTGGGTGCGCAATCGGTTGTACTTTTAGGAACTAAGTCCAGCAGTCAAAGCCTGCGCTCAGGCTAACTGCAGTAGACCTCTTCCATTTTTTTTTTCTTACTTTTAGGAACTTTTAATTTGATGAAATCTATACTTAAAAGTACTTAATTAAATCTATTGTAAAACGGTAGCTAATAGATCCTTTCGCAAAACATGTCCAGGCCCCGGCGAGAGCTACACGGACTACGTGGCCACGCGCTGGTACCGCGCGCCTGAGCTGCTCGTCGGCGACACCATGTACAGCACGCCGGTCGACGTCTGGGCTATAGGTATGCACCAATATTTAGAGTCAACGCAATATATTTTTATCTTTTATTCCTAAGCCTAATAATACGTAACGAATATGTAGTAATATTTTTTTTACAATAGCAATATTTTTTAAAACAATTGTACAATTGATTTTTGTCAGGCGTTTTTTTTTTATCTACTACTTATATTTATTTCATTTCATAGTACCTTTCATCTTCTATCTAACCTTTTCCCAAGCTATGATGGGGTCAGCTTCCAGTTTTACCAGATTTAGCTCAATACTGTATTTCAAATGGACCTACCGCCTCTTTGACCTCCAAATCCCATTTTACTGAGTAACACAGTATCCCATGGTAGGACTGGTTACAAGAATTGTAATGACTTAACGACTGTCACTGGCACGGGTTAGCCTTTATAATAAAGGCACGGCTGACACTTAGTCACGAGCTCTTCTACTAAAGTTACCTTTGATATTTTTTTTTTTTTTTTTTCATTTCCAGGCTGTGTGTTCGCCGAGCTCCTGTCCGGCGAAGCGTTATGGCCGGGCAAGAGCGACCTGGACCAGTTGTACCTCATTAGGAAAACCCTCGGCGATTTGCTGCCCAGGCACATGACTATATTCTCACAAAACACCTTCTTTCAGGTGAGCTTACAGTTTACGTATTCAGGGGTCAGAACTCAGAGTGATCGCTCAAGGTCTTCCCATTCTTCCTGTTCCAGTAATTTCGATTCCTTAGATAGAAGAAAACCCAAGTTAAATAATTTGACATGATTGCAGGGCATGGCGTTGCCGGAGCCCACAACGTCAGAGCCTCTGGAGAGGAAGATCCCACAAAGATATTCCAGCAACGAGCTGGTGTTAGATTTTATGAATGTAAGGAAAACACATTATGTATCTAACTTCATACGCAGTAAAATGGGTTGTGGTGGTCAGATATACAGTCGCTCCATGTAAAATACAGTGTTCAGTTGAATCCGGTAAGATTGGAAGCTGACCCCAACATAGCTCTGGAAAAAGCTAGACAGAAGATTTTTTTTATAGTTTACTAGCGATGTGAGTGGAATTCTCAGTACTAGCAATGTTGTTAACCCCTCCAACTAAGCTAAATGCTTGTGTCTAGAGTGGGTTCACGTCAATAGTGCAAAGGGTGGGGTTCGAACCTGCGATATCTCGATCACAAGGCAGTCACGGCAATAGCCTAATAATTAGTCTATTGTTGCTTGTCCACTTATTAAATAAATACCTCATTTTCTAGAAACCTTAAGTCTGTATACATAGTTCCTTTTCGTTTTCCAGAAATGCTTAGACAAAGACCCCATGATGAGGTGGACGTGCGAGCAGTTGTTAAGGCATCCAATTTTCGAGAACTTCCTATTCACAGTACCACATTCAGATTACGAGGAGTATGAGAAGACCAGAAGAGCACAGGTCAGTAAGATTTTCTTCAAACTTTCTTTTAAGGACTTTTAACCTTTATTGTACGAGTATAAACATTTTGGGCCTATCACAAAATCTAGGTTACCTTCATATAAGTTGAGTGAATGCATCTATAGGTACTGGGGTTGTATCAAATATTTTCATTCTATAAATCGAGCGGATCGGTGAACCTGAATGTAAATCTGAAATATAGCATCCACACTTCAAAAACGCTTCAAGAAATTTGTATCCATCATCTCTAAAACGTTTAGCACTTGATGCGAATTCATCGCTATTTCTGTAAACCATTCCAAACGGTACCGTATGCCGTTTGCTCCAACAGAACTGCACCGCTATTTTGAGTCTCCAATTATTCCGCAGCGTGAATTTGCGGAACGTTACCAACTAAAGGAAGAACCGCCTGAAGATACGCTTACAGAGACCGCTCCGCCAACCCCAAGAAAGAAGGGCAAAAAGAAATGATCGCTCCGTAAAGAGCTCTAGCAAGCGCGTGTGGTGTTGAAGCATTTTGAGGTGATGATCACGGTTCAAAATAAGTGCTGTCAAAGTATCTAATTTAGTCTGTTAATTAACCAGCTCCCTTACTCCCGACTGCATCGAGTTCTGATTCAATCGAATTGAGATCGAGTTGGTACTCTAGAAGCCGATACTAGCGCCAGGTTGTGCAGTGGCACGAGTTGTAACTAAGCTCGATCGAGAATAACCTAAGAGAAATACTGTCAGAAAACGTTAGATGATATAATAAATACTATTAAAACTGAATAAACTAAAGACTTTTAGAACTTTATGATGACGTAGTCACATGTACCTATACTTCTAACGACGCTGATAACACTCGATTATAACTGGATCTCGGTTTCCGATTCGGTTTGGTTCGGGAGTAATCTTACCAATAAACTTACCAATTCAAGATCGAATCGAGAACAGAATCGAGTTCGAATCAAAATCAAAAACAGAACCAAACCAGTTTCGGGAGTAAGCCTGCAGTCTTGCCATAGGACAGAGCATTACCCAGTAAAATTGGTTGTGGAGGTCAGATAGGCAGTAGCTCCATGTAAAATCTAGTATTTAGCTGAATCCGGCAAGGCTAAAACCGCCATAGCTTGGACAAGGCTAAGCAGAACTCTAGTTAGTTATGTAACTAGTGTAGTTTTGTAGATACGATTTAATGTGAAATTTATGGTGTCTTTATGTTGAGAAAGCATGTAGAAACTTAGAAAGTAGGTACTTAATAGAGTTAAGTAATACTTAATAATAATGTGGCTCTATTGTATGTACTGTGAATTTATATCGGATTGCAGGTTGTACATCTTGCTTAGACAAGTAGCTTAAAAAGTAAAGCAAGAAGTAGGTAAATGGTCCCGGGTAATTAATAAATAGGACATTTTTTAAGAATTTAGATCAGGCAGATAGTCTATCCTCTGAAGATTAGATATATGAAGACTATCAAGATGCGTCTCTGTACCGACGTGGGGATAGGTCGGACTTGTACCAACTAAAAACACCCCGGTCCCGTCCTTGCCATTGCCGGAGCCCCGGGTTCGCTAAAGCATGCTCAGCGGGGCTCCAACTGCCATTTATTGTCCAATTACAACATCTTTACACCACGACATAAAATTCTTATTAGCTCCAGAAGACACAAAGAAGAGATTTCAGCAATTATTTTTAATTTATTATTTCCTCGCAAAAAATATTGTGAAAAGATACCTTCTTTTCTGCCTTTGTGTCATTGACATCTTACAAATTACTCTCGAAGCAAAGCATATAATAATCCTTACTAATATTATAAAATCGAAAGTAACTCTGTCTGTCGCGCTTCACGCCAAAACTACTGAACCGAGTTAAATGTAATTTGGTACAAATAGTCTATAGCCTGAGAAAGGACATAGGCTACTTTTTGCCGCGATAACCGACATCCAAGCGGGCGGAGCCGCGGGAAACAGCTAGTTATTAATAAGACAGTTTATATTTCCTCAGGTGCAGTCATCACCACTGCTGCCCCAGTTGATAGTGTCGGAGCGGAGCCAGCCCGCGAAGGGCAAGAAGTCTGAGCTGGACTCCAGGAGTCACCTGCCCACCATCTGACTAGCGCCGCGCCAGCGGCTTTAACCCTCGTTGTGATTAAATGTTCTTCATATTCAGATACTGTTTTATTTGTGTACCTAAGGCCGCCCTTACCCGAACTGTTCCTAAAGCCCGGTTTCCACTGCGAAAGGGTAATGTGCGGAAAATGGTTAGGCGGAACGGACTCCTTTTTGATGAAATAGGTTTGCGTTTCCACCAACGAAGAGTTGGTCATTTGATTTCCACTGATAAATGAAACTGAGATAGAGAAATCGCAGACAGCGAGCGAGTCCGTTCTGAACTAGTCGGTGCAGGCCTTGCGCAGCGGACTCTTTTCAATTTATTTTTACTCGCTCAATCCGCCCCGCTCACCACTTTCTGTGTGGAAACGCTACTATATAAATTGTAATTGCGAGTTGGACGGAGTCCGTAACTACTCCGCTCCGCTCCCTAGAACTGAGCGAGCTCATTTCTACTCTTTCTACACGCTCGGCTCTTTCCGTTCGACTATTTGTTGGTGGAAATACAAGTATGCAGTTTGCGTTTGCGAGTTTAACGAAGTCATTAATGGGTCCGTTCCGCTCGCGGTGGAAACCGGGCTTAATAACGTACACGGACCGCTGGAAGCAATCAAAATGCTTCAAGCAGGCTGTGTACGGCCATAGTTCACCATGCAGTTTATACCAACTGTTTCAAGCAGAATGCGTGCGCAATCTTGCCGCTCAAGCCACAAAAACTGTGTCTACTATAATGACACACCTGTGTTACAATATTACTTAAAATTAAAGCTGACCTTCAGGGCCAATAAAATGCGTCTTACTTGACCCCCTGGGACTACATTGTATTTATTGTACGCCAATTGAATATTTGAGACAGGAAATGGGTGAGGCGTCAAACAAATTGTCGGATTTTCATAACCGGGTCAAAGTTAAACTTCAAACAAAACCAACAATAAACTAATATTCTGAGTTATTTAAACTAGTAGGTCTTGGGCACATATAATTTTCGTTATGAGAATTCTGATAATGTAATTCTAAACAAAACCAAAGGTACCTACTAAATATGATTTAAAAGTTTTGCTAGCTATGCTTCTACTCCTTTTTTTGGGCAATGGCCTTTTCCTGTAGTTTTTAGAGATACAAGCTGTTCCAAGAAAAATTTATAAAATAAAATTGAAACATTAGGGACTATAATATTGCATGCTAAGGTTGAAATAAATACAAATGTAGAATGACCTTCAAAAATTTATTTTACATAGGTACATTTAAACACTAATTTACTTTCTATTGTACATAATTTATTCTTGCAAAATGGAAACAAACCCGTCTTCTTACATTTAAAAGTAACTTAATTCTGTACAAGGTTTCTGCAGTGCCATCAATCATTTGTCAAACTTAAGTTTTTCAGAGCCTGAAAAGTAAGAAAAAATATTGCTAAAGTAACCTAATGTTGTTGCCTCTTTTTCTAAAGTTCATTGAGTTTCTTTATTGATCAGTGCCCTTACTCTCCAATTAAATTTTAATTCTCATACAATGCCAATGCAAAATTGATATTAGTTTAACTAGCAGGAGATTAAGTTTTCTAAAAAAGAAATGCTGTCAATGAAAAGAACTGACTGGAATCTAAACATTGTAATAGAATTGAAATTAAATTTCGAGAGTAAGGGAACTGTTCAGTAACTACCTACAACCTTATATTAAAAAAAATTAAACTGAATTAAAAAAATAGTGATAGTACAAATAACACTAAAAGTTTATTTGTCAAAGTATTCAATTTTGTGAATCAATGTTAAATAGTTTTCACATTAATATCTTGCCTCTAGTACTTATTAATTAGTGTGTAAAAATCATTCAGAGTCATAAACAATTGTAAGTTTTTATTATTGTTTACTCTGATAAATAATTTTATACTTTATTACAGTAAATAAGTAAGTAGGTACCTAACTGTACTTAACTGAATCCAGTGAGACTGGAAGACAACCCCAAGATCATTTAAGAAAAGGTGAGGCAGAAGAAAAGAAGTAAGTACCTACATACAATTAAAAAGTATTTAGATATTTATGTAATAGTCTGTGTACCTATATCAGCTATTTAAGACTATAATTAATAACATATAGACAAAAAGCAAAGTTTCGTTTAAGTATTAGTATTAAAGTTTAAGTAATTATGGATGAACTTACTCAAAAATATTGGTTATGTTATTATAACTTTTTGCAGTAGTACAAGAAAAGCATTGATGAGTTAAACCGGGTTATAGGTTGAAATAAGTATGAAAAAACTAAACGCAAGTTAAATAGAAATAAACTCACACAAGCAAATGTAATACATGCAACGATAGTTAAATAAAATAAAAAAAATATTATAAAATTACTTTCGTAATCGGCAGTTTATTTTTCTCGTCCGCTGACACTAAAGAATCGACGTCCTGCAGTTTGTACCAGCCGTAATGTGCACCGAGAACCAGCGGCACCATAACTAAAGCTACTAAATTCTTTGAAATAAACTGTCCAACACCCATTTTGTATCAAATTTATGAATTTCCAATTTTACGAATTGGTTATGAAATTCCAAAGGAAAAATTCTAGATACTTTTATTAAGCTTATTATTTCAGGAGTTCGTTGAAGTTCTGTAAAACTTTCTGTTTAACGGGTCTTCTTAATTTGGTTGGATTTTCCACGGATTTTCTACCAAAATAATAACAGCTGACATTACCACTGACAGAACAGTGACAGTTCATGAGTTAAGAGGCGTTCAAAAACCTGAGTTGAATTTGCCTTTTTTACATCACAAAAATTACATTGTCGCATTTTTATGAATTATTTTAAAATTCCATGTACGTAAAACGTGTGGTCATCTCATCATGGACATCAATATAAAAAAAAGAACATGGAGGATAGTGTAATGTGTAATCATCAATTATACAAAATAGAACATATGTGACGCGTTCTGAATGCGTATAAGAAATGCGTTTTGTTTGGTATCAACAACGTAATTTTATTTTAAATTAAATTATAAAATTATAATTGAATGATCGAAATATTTAAACTTATTATTTTGAAATCTATCGTACTATACTAAGAATTCTTTAAAAGTTATATCTATACATATCTATCAAATTATTATTTGGTAAATAAAACGCATAGTTTGTTCGCCACGATTTTTGTGTTAGTGTAATAGCCTATGAAACGCGCCTAACTTACATCAACAGTAACCTTAAGCCAATCACAAAACTACAAGAATAAATCAGTGAATCACTTGACTTTTTATTTAATTTGAAGTGCGACAAGCAAAACCTGCCACAAAAACATGGTGGCAGCTCAGTGAAGAGGGTGTACCTTACGACTAGTCATTATAATAACAGAAGCTTATTTAGCAGGAGTGTTTGATACAATTTGTGAGTACAGCTCAAGCCCTCGATAAATATAAACTAGTGAAGGAATAGTGACATGTACCTTAAATTTTAGGTAAACACCGTATAATAAGCTTCATACAAAACCGAGGATGACGTCTGAAGAAACCCAAATATCTGAAGAACTGAAGGGATGTTACGAGAATCTTATTGTAATCGACATTGGCGCGAACTTGACGAACAAGAAATACGGCCGTGATCTCGATTCTGTTGTGCAAAGGGCAAAAGATGCAGGTTAGTTATAAATTTAAGAAAAAAAAACATATGTGGGGATTGCGTGTGTACAGTGATTCGGTGTTACAATGCCGACATTCACGTTTAAAGTAATTTATTCATTTAGAATGATTGCACATTGAATTCCTCGCGAGTTACTGGGTTATTGTCATGCTATGATTGCTATTTTTTGCCGGAATTAATTGTATTTTTATGTGTGCAATGAAATATGATCTAGCACTTTATTTTCATTTATGAAAGTAGTTAGATCTAAGTCAGAGTTTTTGATCATAAAAATAATACATGTTTTTTACTAAGCATTCACTTTTAAAGTAATTACATAGGAATAGCATTGTTTTTTTTAAATATAAACTATGACTAATGCATTGCCGGACTTGCACAAGTATGTGATGTTATGCCAAGAATAGTTTTATTATTCAGTAAAACACTGTTATACAAACTCCTTTTACAGAGAACATTCTACTTTCTCAGCCCTAGTTTATGCATTGTAAACTATAGTTATTGTATTAATTAAAATTAATTGCAAGCACATTTTGCACAATGCTTTTTGTTTTGAAACTGAATGAGATTTTGATTTATTATATTTGTCAGTTGTGTATTATATTAATTGAAAATAAATAAGACTTTTTTATTTTATTTTTGGAAAATTTCCTTACCCATTTGAAAAAAAAAAACAAACAATATTTTTTTCTTAAATTATTTAGTGAAAAAATTACTTGCTAAATCATGCAATGCCACATTATGTTAACATGTTTTTCTTTTACCAAAGTTCCATTATAATCTGTTCATTAATTAGGCATGCATAGAGGACATTTCTTTATATATATATATATATGTATAGATTAATGAAGATTTTTACCTAGGCTATGTGAACAACATAATGTATTTATTACAGAGGGATTTAATCTGTTTATCCTTTCTATAGATATCAATTAGAACTATGTGAAATAATATTTAGTCAGTTATACTTCAATGTTTTATAAACTTTTATTGTCTACAGGTGTCCAAAAAATAATGGTCACGGGTACATCAGTGAGAAATAGTAAGGAAGCCCTAAGACTGACGCGCCTCTATCCAAGCACAATATACTCTACAGCCGGTGAGTTCATCTTAAACCTTCATAGATAACATATAACTGTTTTAATCTGACCTTTTTACTGAGATTTGTCATGGTAACTGTGTAATTTGTTATGGCAACATCTAGGCATTGTGTGGAATGATATTTTAGATTTGGTTTACTGTTGTTTTTTTTTTAAATGAGGTATTATGTTTCTGGTTGAAATAATAATAATATACTATTTAAACATGTCTGAAACTGTGTCTGCTTCGTCAGTTTGTTCAATCATATGGCCCTGATTCTGTTAAACCCAAACTAAATTTATTTTAGGCCAATGGTATCTTTTTCCCTTGTACACAATAGTTAAGGATAGATGAAAATTAGAGCTGTCAAATTTAGTTGCAACTAAAATTCTCATACAAATCTACAGACATGCAGAAACATGTGCACTAAAACATAGTAATGTTCTAGGCGAAAACTGGTTTGACATTTGTAAGTTAGTTGTTGTCTGTTGCCGTCCTTTTCTCATGCTGTGGTGTTAGTAAAAGACAGCAATGGTATAATTTTGATTTAGTTAGCGTACACGGGAATCGGCGCCATTATTACTTTAATCAATTACTATTATTCAGTTGCTGATATTAATATAGTAGTCTTGTAAATACATTTTATCAGTATGATATGTGTTTAATTAGGTACCTACTACCTGTTATTTTAAACATCATTAATGCATAAACCACAAAACCAATCATTTGTGATGTTGGATGTAAATATTTTGCTAATCAAGTAATGAATAACATAGTGGCCCAGTGATTTACTGATTTAGTTATGTAGATTCATCATAATAAACCATATTGCAAAATAAAGTCCTTATAATCATCATAATCCTCTCCTTTGTCATCTTTTATCCAAATACAGTCGACGCCCGGTAACCCGACATACGTTTTGCAATTTTCGAATTTGTCGGATTATAGAATATTGCCTGAGACTAGTATATACCCCCTATAGTACAGAAAATTGTAAAAAGAGTACCTTGTAATCCGACAAATTTAAAATCAAAGATTCTATCTGAACTAAATTATATGTACAATCAACAGTGATAGGCGTGTCGGATTACAGGGGCCGCCGGATTAGACAGGGGCCGTATTACGGGGGGTCCACTGTGTCGTCTTCTGCCTCGCCTTTTCCTAAGCTATGTTGGGGTTGACTTCCATTCTTACTGGATTCAGTTGAATACTGTATTTTCAATACCTCCACAACTCATTTTTCTTGGTAACACAGTATCCCATAGTAAAACTGTTTGTCAGAATTATAATGAACTTGCTGCCCCCGCGACTTCGTTCGCGTGTTTTAGTTTCAACGGTTTTTCATTTTTGCAACATTTTTCATTTATGCTCCGCTCCTATTGGTCGTAGCGTAATGTTATATAGCCTATAGCCTTCCTCAATAAACGGACTATCCAATACAAAAAGAATTTTTCAATTCGAACCAGTAGTTCCTGAGATTAGCGCGTTCAAACAAACAAACAAACAAACTCTTCAGCTTTATAATATTAGTATAGATTAACGACTGTCAAAGATCAAAGTATGCCAATTGGGACCAAGGGCTTAACGTGCTATCCGAGGGACGGAGGGGTCTCGGTTTATTCACAAATTTTAACCCATCGACGGACCAAATATGGTGACCGCGGCTTAACCTTTGTGATCGGTCAACTTGTACAGCTTACACTTAGCCACGAGCCCCTAAGATTTATCCAAATATAGTATGGGCCATATTTTATCCTTATCTGTTTAATATGTTTTGCAAGAAAGAGTAGCAAACAAACATCCATCTTTGCATCCCTATAAACCGTCACTGTCGTGTTTTTAATATTAGAATAGGACTACTATTTTTGACGGGCCTGTTGGTCTAGTGGTTAGTGACCCTGACTGCTAAACTGGAGGTCGTGGGTTCGATTCCCACCCAGGACGAATCTTTGTGTGATGAGCACGATAATTTGTTCTGTGTCTGGGTGTAATTATCTATAATATGTATGTATTTAGAAATATATAAGTATGTTTATCAGTTGTCTGGTTGCCATAGCACAGGCTCTGCCTAGTTTGGGATCAGATGACCGTGTGTGAGATGTCCCAAGATATTATTATTTATTTATTTATCCAAATATAGTATGGGCCATATTTTATCCTTATCTGTTTAATATGTTTTGCAAAAAAGAGTAACAAACAAACATCCATCTTTGCATCCCTTTAAACTGTCACTGTCGTATTTATAATATTAGAATAGGACTACTATAAATTGACTGCTAAATATGGAAATTGTACAATCTTCTCAAGGCGTAAATCTCTGTCCATTGGAATATAGGTGTGAAAAAGTAAACATCCATTTTGTTTTTATTTCACTTGTATATGTTTGCGTGTTACACTAAACTTATTATGAAGATAATCTGTTATGAAAAAGTGATGAGATGAAATTAAATGAGGTGGAAAGTTTTCTCTCTCTTTCTATTAATAGAAAAAGTAAGAAAGAAATAGGCGTAGATTCTTACGCCTTATAGGTATAAAATCTATGATTATCATTTATCTGTCACGTTAGCAAAGTCCAGTGAGTAGAAATAGCAGTTGAGATAAGTTTCAATCTATGTTATCTAAGTATTTCGTGATGAAACACGTTTTGAGCCCGAAAAATCTTCTTTACCATAGACATGAAGACAGGGAATAAAAATAAAAAATCTATTTAGTCCGTTTGATTATAAATGAAAATAAAATAGTCACGTATATTTTTATTTTATCAAATCAATACAAAATTACAAAGATAAAGGGTTGTAAAGTAGGGATTTGTGACGTCAGGTTGTAACAGAAATTGGTCCAAGGAGTGACGTCACGTGACATTTCTATTTACTGTATCTTCGTCAGTTTTTGTTTACGGAACTAAAGAAAAGATACGTGTCTAATATTTTTTTATTACTAAGTACCCACGGACATTTAAAAATATTTTAAAGATAAAGATACATTTATTTGTAAGAATGTGGCACAGTTAAGATGTGACAAAAATTTTGATCCATAATATTCAAGTAGGTACTGGCGCACAAAAATTTAAGTAGGTACAATATAAGTATTATTTTGAGAAATAGATTGAAATCTATATTTACAATAACAATTACATATTTACAAGTATTTATGTTGTTGTAACACCATTTATGTTTTGTCTTACTGTTAGTAAGCGCGGAGATCTCTAGTACTCATAAAAAGTACTTCCTTAACATAAATAAATTAATTAAATGTTCACCAAATGTTAATTGCCCTACTTTTACGCAAAGTATAATTATTTATTTTGTAACTCTCTCTTTATTACGAATTCATGTGCATTATCTTGGTAACTGCTTAAGATTTTTATCTTACACGTAATATGGACTGGAGATCAGTCGTAGGATTTTTCAAGCGATGTTTTTAATATATTTCTGGCAGCTACGTTTGTGTTTGGTAGCAATTATAACGTCCGAGTATGAGACATTGATTGATCGTTAAGAATAATGTTTCTTTTTTTATATTATTATAGGTAGTAGAAAGTTTTTTGTAGCAGATTAAGGTTATATACTATTTAAAACCAGAGATTATTTAAACTCATCTATTGGTATATAAGGTTGCTTCATCTCTAATGCCCAGCCCCCCTAGACAAGTGGCATTTCGACAAGCGTAAAAGATGATAGAAATCGCTCAAATGACATTAAATGTATGGAAATGACATTTCGTTTCGATAAGTCACGTGACTTAGGTTTGTCACTTCCATACATTTGAACGATTTGATCAGCGTTATCGCTTGTCGAATGTCACTTTTCTAGGGGGCAGTTCCTATATTCAAGAAACGGCTCGTTATGTTTACGGACGGTAGAATTTTCTTTGTTTAGCTTAGAAAATTCGACTTTCCGCAAGAATAGGGATGTTTCCTGGGTATGAAAAGTTAAAATCTATTTAGTCCGTCAGTTAGATAATAAAAAAATATTAGACACGTATTTTTTCTTTTATCAAAACAATGAAAAAAATAAAAAGATACACCGCTTTAAAGTTTCGGAGTGGGGGCTTATGACGCCACGCCTCGCTAAAAATCGTAGCGAGGAGTGACGTCACGCGTAATTTCCGTTCTCTGTATTTTAATCATTTTTTGTTTGCAGGAAAAAAGAAAAAATACGTGTCCAATAAAATTCATTAATCTACAAGACGGACATTAAAAATAAAAATAGGAAACATGCTTATTGTTTTTTTAATATAGGAACTAGGCATAAGAGTTGTTGTAATACAGACCATATACCTAAATAGATACAAAACCGAACATCCGAGTTTTGCGTTTGAGTACTTTTAAATGAAACATCGTCTTAATTTCAAAACAAGGTAATTTTTACGGTTCCTTGCCCGAAAGGTGCCATCGAGACCCTATTACTAAGCTTCCGCTATCCGTCCGTGCGGCTGTCAGCGGGCTGTATCTCATGAACCCTATAGTTAGAGTAAAAAAATTCACCGAGTGTGTGAAATACACACTCTGTGAAAATTTTAACTGTTGCTGTTTTAACAACAAATCTATATATATAAAAGAAAGTTGTGTTAGTTACACTATTTATAACTCAAGAACGACTGAACTGATTTGGCTGAAAATTGGTGGGGAGCTTAGAACCAGGAGATGGACATGGGTAGGGTAGGTAGGGTAAGTGTTCAGTTGACGGGAGCGAAGCCGCGGGCACAGCTAGTAATAAATATAAATTAAATATTTAAGAGGGTGCATAAAATTGTACGGAACTCTTCATGCGCGAGTCAGGCTCTCATTTGGCTGGGTTTTGTATTTTCGACCTTCTCTGCTACGCAACTCAATACTTAGTTACTTACACAATAAATGCCCTAAGAGAACTACTTCAATTGTTTAACGGTTGTTTATATTTGCAAAACATTAATTAAAATGATAATTATGACAAAATATTGCTTTTAAAATATGTTTAAGAATAAAACAAAAACATGTTTAAATAAAAAATATAATAAACAAAAGTATAAATTGTCATCTATTTGTCCAGGTGTACACCCTCACGATGCAAAGTCTATGGTTGAAGAAGACATGTGGGGCGACCTTCAAGAGATAGCCGCCGCCCCGGAGTGCGTGGCGGTCGGCGAGTGCGGTCTCAACTACAGTAAGGACTTCTCGGAGCCCCATGTGCAGAGAGAGGTGTTTAAACGACAGGTATGTATGATGCAGTATGATTGGACTGATATCCGAGTGGTATAGGTCACCATGCCAATTACCACTGTGCGCGATCCCACATGAGACAAACATTTGTCTGTGTGTGATCCACAAAATTCTGCCCAATATTGGGTGTTATTTTTGAATGTGAATTGAATTTTTGCGAAAACCCCCGCGATACTGTAATGATACTACACAGTGCGGGAGTTGTTCAAAGAAAAAAAGTTGAGGCTTTTTCATTTATTGAAGAGTTAAGCTCTTATCGGTGCAGCTCCTTCTATTTTCCTAGCTCTTGGACCTCCTTATATGTCAAGACTTCTATCAGTGATTTTTAAGACAGTGACATACCAAAAAGTGTAATTTGCTGAAAAACACAATGAGGAATTTTGTATTGATTCTGTCTTCACTTCCAATACCTAGTCATGAGATGCATTTGAACCTAAAAGTACTCAAAATATCTGCTTTAGGTAAATATTCAATGAGGGTTTTGTTCAGCATAAGTTTTTTAATTGAAATTATATTTTTTCGCAAACAAATAGATTAACAGATGTCGTCAAAAGCAAAATTATCTTCTATAATCTATAGAGCGACCAAATGGTTCAATTTACTAACAAACCAAATCCAATCTCTTAAAGCAATGTAAAGTAACGAAAGCTTCATATAATCCCGTCTGGAACGATCCAGATACATGCGGTGACGTCACCCCGCATCTGCGCTGGGAGACGAATATCTTCAATAACACTTAATGCATTGAATCGGATGCTGTGAATGAGAGCGTTTATATAAATGGTTTACATTCTAGCTACTCTTTGTTTTGTCCCTACGTTCCTAGTTAGGATGAGTTGTCACGTTCCCACATTTTGTTAGGTAGCGATGATCCTGCTAAATGTTATTTTAAGGTTCCATTGATCGGTTTCCAATGTATGTGTAAGCAAACACGCATTTGAATGCTAAAATAATATATAAATAACTACGTTTGTATCCTTACTAATATATTATAAATGCGAAAGTAACTCTGTCTGACTGTCTGTCTGTCTATCGCGCTATCACGCTAAAAATACTCAACCAATGTAAATGAAATTTGGTACACAGGTAGTCTAGAGCCTGAGAAAGGACATAGGCTACTTTTTGCAGAGATAACCGACATCATATTAATTTACCTGTTTTTATATATTGTCGCTAATTCAATTAAATGTTAATGTAATTGTAATGGATTACATAATGAATCTAAAAAGGAACCGACTTGATCAAAATTATATGGGACCGGTAGAAACAAAAACAAAAAATTGAAATTGTTTCCAATTACCGGTGATATCGCGCAATGAACATGAAAAAATACCGTCTAATTGAGAACCTTCTCCTTTTAAAGTCGGTTTAAAAATACCACAGATTTCCACAATTTTTTCGTTGAAATTTTTATACGTGCTTGTTTTATCATCTGATGTTCCGGTCAACATTTTTACTTGGTCTCATATATTCTAGCATTTCCATTAATTTGAAACTTATTTCAACCAAAAAGATCATAGCTTTTTGCATCCAACATAGATCTAAACAAAACACAATCAATGCTCTATTGTGTTTAAGAAGGGTTAAGAGACGCATTAATCCTTTTCTGACATGTCTGTAAGTTCGACAGTCAGGCATCGATAAATTCTCTCCAGACATCTGTCTTACAGCCTGTATCGTTATGGTGGCAACCTGCCAACTGCCAGCTATTCCAGAGATATTACGTGCACATAATCCTTTGTTTTGCTGTCTATTTACAGATTTTACTATATTTTTTCATGTTTTTGAAATTAGATGTACCTATATATTATAAATTAGCTGTGCCCCGCGGTTGCATCCGCTTGAGTAGTGTTCGTTCCCGAAATATTTTCTTTTTGGTGAAGTTTTCCAATGGGTTTATAAAGGAATACAACAAATCACATAATCATAAAAATCGGTTCATCCTGTCAAGAGTTAAATGGTGAAACTAACCTGACATTAATTTATATATTAAAATATTAGAATAGCTATGAGTACATTGACTTATCTCGTTTTAAAACAATAATGTTTTAGAGACAAAAAATAACGGATGTATAAAAAAGTACATCCAAAACATTTTCCACAATGGAACTAGAATGACCTTAACAATCCAGAAAGATGACAGGTTTTAATTTAAACGTCAAAACATGTTCCGCGTTGAATAGTTTTTGGAATAAAGTAACTTTGTTTGGCCCTGTACGCCATGTGACTCCCAAAAGCACCAGGTACTAGTTTATGTAAATTGTATCTTTTCTGTATAATTGTTATAGAGGCCCTGTTTGACGTATCGACTTTTTAAACTCAAGGTTATGAATGTAGAGTTAACAATGTGTTACTAATGTGATTTTTCAATGTCGTTTTCTATTATTTCTTTCTTTGAAGTCGTATGAAAAAGTGAGGATATAATCTAAACATTTATAAGACACCAAGCAAATATGGATCACAAGTTACTACTTTGAATGTTAAACTATAGTATAACTTACTATCGACCCGCACTGATGGCTTCGTAAGGGTTGCACAGCAATATAGCGTAAGTTATTCTGGGATAACGGAATTAAGAACGGTGAAAGAATTTCTGAAATTGGAGCAAATTTTTATTTTTTTATCAAACGCATATCATTTTCCAAAAAATCAAACTAATATAGTTTATTGGCAAAAATAGTAATATAAAAATACAAATCTTTCTTTGTAATATTAGTAGGTATAGAAGTATAGATTTCTAGCTTTCTTGCAGTGTGTTCTGATTATAAAAATGTAAATTTTTCTCCAAAAAAAAATCCGCCTATACTAATTTTTATCAGCTGATGATGATTTTGTATGGTAAGTTCATTTATGTAGGAATTGAGTATAGTTTCCTTGAAGAAAGTTGTTCATTTGTATGGGTCAAAGTAGTTTCAAACATGACCACGCATTCCCGTAGCGTCCTGTGTAAGAGCGTCTTCTAAACATTTCTAGATAGTATATCTCAGATGCGATGTCGCATAAAACGCAATACGAGTGGCATCTGGTTTCTGCAACCCAATAATGAGTAATACTGTTTAATGTTTGTGTAAAGTAGTGTTTCATACGTACATAGCACTGCCATATGTATTTCTTCATATTTATGTAAGTAAACCGTGGATGCGATTTGTCTACTAGAAATTGTTTATCTAAGGATTGCACATTGTAATATTTGGTTTTATCTAATCTTCTAATATATAAAAATCTCGTGTCACTGTTTGTTATCGAATTCCTCCGAAACGGCTTGACCGACTTAAGATTTTTGTATTTATTTGGTAGGTCTGAAAATATGTCGTAGGCTGTTTTATACTCCTAGGTGATAAGGGTGCCCCTGTCAAAACAACATTTACCGGGTCATCTAGTAGCTGTATACTAGATTCTAGAGAGCTGTGAAGCGGATGTTACCTAAATACTTTTATTGTGGCCTTAACGGTAACAAAGTTAAAAAATAGTCCAAAAGGCAAAAGGACACAAGTCAACTTAAAAAAATCTACGAAAAATCTCTTTCTAATTTAGCCGTAGATAAGAAGGAAAACCATGCAATATTTACTTTTGCCTTTATTTAACGCATGGTTTAAGAGCAATCAGATTATCTACTGATTATAGTGTAGTTATAATAGAGGTATCACACAGTAACATGTTATTCTCATATGAAGCCAAACTCGCAGCTCATCACAATTATCCTCTAATTTCAATTTAAACGCTACAACTGGTGAATATATCATTATCATTAGTTTGATCCGGTCGGGCTAAATTTGTTCAGTGCAATGCCTACGCAAATGCTTTACTGTAATGCAGGTGAAACAGTAGTCACATTTAAAACCATTTTTTGAATGTTATTCATATGTGATTAGCGGAAAACCTAGATAAACCGAATTTATAAACTTGTATCCGACTGCAGAAGAAAGGTTATGAATTTATGACGTACGTAAATTGGAATTTATACAATATAATAATAAAGCCGGCCTATAAATATCCCTCTGCTGAGCACAGGCCTTTTCTCATGTAGAGAAGGCACGAGCATTGATCATCGCGCTTGCTCACTGTTATGTTTTCTTTCATCGTTTGCCAATGGTGTCTTAGAGTAATAAGAAAGTACACATAATTTTGAAAAAGTCGCATTGGTACCTGCCTGTTATAGTGGTAGTAATACCAGACAATTGTTATGAGATCTCTGACAAATGTATCTTCGCAAAACAAATTTTTAATCAGACTACTTGTTTTAGAGGTAATACTTCGAAGGTTTTTTAACCGACTTCAAAGAAGAAGGTTCTCAAATCGACGGTATTTTTTGTATTCTTGTTTTGTCAATTCTGATTCAATGAAAAAAAGTATTTGATGAAAACATTGATGTCATTTATGTGTAGGTACTTAATCAATAATTTGAACCAAATATTTTACGGTATAAAATTTGGTAACTTAACTTGTAATCTTAAGTTTTTCAAATCCTTGTGGGTCTAGTCACCACTTTTACAGTCACCGATAAAAATATCTCCCGTTAATAGTTGGTAATTGTCTTCAGGTTTTTTATTTCATACCTCTACTAATCAAAAGATTTCCCCAAGGTCACCTATCCTACATAACACTTACTCCAAACATTTCTGTATCTATATACTGTACACTGATCTAATTTGAGACCTGGTCCCGTTCGCAGCGCTCAAGTTCTGAGTCACAATGCAGTCATGACCTGTTTCAAAGGCATTTTATCGTGCACTCATTCTTAATTAGCATGAAAATTTTATTGATAATTGGATATTGATGTTGCCTCGTAATGGTGCAATTTTGGCTGTTCACCTTGAAAGAAAACCATTCATCACCGTCACCTAATTTGTGTCGATGTTTGTGACGTAGAATCCTGTGAGATTAACATATTTGTCTTTAAATACACATTTGGAGAGTTTTATATCTTCTTGGGACAACTGACATTAGGCCATCTAGTACTATCCCAAACTAGGCAGAGCCTGTATTATGGTAACCAGAAAACTGATAGACATATTTCTAAATAAATACATATTTTAGTTAAATTACACACAAGACACAGAACGTAATTATCTTGCTCAACACCCGAAGATTTGTCCTGGGTGGGAATCGAACCCACGTCACTAACCCCTGGACAAACAGGCCACAACACTTGCCTATTTAACGAAATCAAGTGTATTGTTCATAGAAAAGATACATTACTCTTAATTAAACATTAATAGCTTGATTATGATCCTTAGTCATAATATACTTTGTTAATAGTAAATATGATGTCACTTTGATATAACGAACGAAATAAAAAAAATAATTCACGTGGTTCTACGTAAACAATATGAATCGATTGAGGTAAACACAACTTTATGACAAAGGTTCTTTAATTTGTCAAGATCTCCTTACTTTACCAAAATTAACTTCTTTTAAAAAAAATCTAGCCTCTGTATACCGCGAAAATGAAAAGAGTTATAATTTTTCAACTTATTTGAACCTGTATGAAAATGTTGCTTTTCATACCTTCGTGACTATTCGGTTTTATTCCATTTATTTTAATTTCAAACTGATTCATACCTATATATATAATCGAGATTGATGCCAGGAATTAGTAAAAAAGAAATCCTTGCTAATATAATACCTACTTAGTTTATCACAAAACAGACACTATTGTCTAAAACTTGGTCATACACGTCATACAGTAAAATTCCAAGTTCTCAAACTCGAATGTTTCCAGACATGCACAAACACCCGCTCGGAATTATCTGTAGGTCAAACTAATATGTTTCGTGCGGGTATTTGAACTGCACTCGGTTCGTACGATGCGTTCGATAGCTACAGTTATGCCAGATATTTAGGCCCTGGCACAAGATACTACATCCCGACCATTAGTAACGTAATTTGCAACTACGAAATAGATAGATGAATTGTGTGAAAGACGATATAAAAAAGAAGTGAATGCTGAGATGACGAGTAGAAGAGATGAATGGAAGCTAAATACGCATTGCGCCGACCATAAATTAGGAACAGGGCAGCGAGATGATGAATATGTGCACTTAAATGCATTGGAACCAAACAAATAATGAATAATCTTTGGCAAAGTTTTGTTCTTCAATTCGCCGGTTTTCAAGGTGTCGCCAGCTCTGAGGTTCCGGGATCGATCTCGAAATGAGTCAATGTAGAAAATCACTTTTCTACATTGTCTTGTTTCTGGGTGTTTGTGGTACCTTCGTTGTCTCAGATTCCATAACATACTTGTGAACCCAAAGTAAGTAGCTAAAGCCCTTGCATTAGCTACTTACTTTGGGTTTCTTTGGGTTTTGGGTTCAGATCAATGTA
Organism: Diachrysia chrysitis; assembly: GCA_932294365.1. Lineage (NCBI taxonomy): Eukaryota > Metazoa > Arthropoda > Insecta > Lepidoptera > Noctuidae > Diachrysia > Diachrysia chrysitis. The sequence continues at coordinate 10,005,252 of OW028661.1, read as the reverse complement.
GTAATAATTAGATCGTTTATTAATGTTTAGTGTGTTTGTCCTTCGTTAATTTAAGAGGTTATCTATTCTAAGATTGGAAAAAGCACGCCGTTTTATTTATTCAATGCATGCACAACATTTTATTGTTGACAGTAAACCGTAATGTCAATAATGGTGTTAAATAAGTCTATTATGACCATTACTGTCTCTCGTATGTGTAAATCCTTTACATTTTTTTATTTTTTTTAAGTTCTTCTTAATGTGGGTGGCATTCACATTACTAGCAATCTTGTTAACCCCTCTAACTAAGCTAATTATGCTTGTGTTTGGATTGGGTTCACGTCAATAGTGCAATGGGTGGGGTTCGAACCTGCGACTTCTCCATCACAAGGCCGTCACTCTAACCATTAGGCTATTGCCGCTTCATTCACTTGTTCTTCTTTTCGTGCTAATTACCCTTAAATTCTTTGTGACCGATCGTTGATCTTAAATTTACATCCACTATAATTCACATATGTGTTTTCTTCTAAACATAAGCAATAAAGTGTAATAATGTTGAAATTCCGTAGCATCAATCATTATTATAGGTAGTAAAAATAAAAGCCAACAAAATGAAGTATTTGCGACGAGCAATTTATTTACTTTTCTTATCTGAAATGCACTCACGAAGTAATCCTAATGAGTATTTGGTTATTGATAACGGACAACTTATGTCGGTAGTCAATTCTTAAGGCAAACATGACTGATTAGGGAATGAAAATAATTGGAGTCAGGTCAATAGCCTTGTAAAAAAGGTTAATTAAAAAAACGCTGCCGTTATTAATGGTATTAAGGAATTATAGTTTCACTTAATAAATATTAGATACGGTATTTAACTGGATTTCTAATGATCTAATTTGCAGTTAAACCATTGATATTATACACTACATTTGTTACCTTTATAGTTAGCGAGGTTTTAAAATCTGATGTCTGTCAAAATATTGTAAAGTTGCACTAATGAATAGTATAAAAAATAGGATAAGCACATAAGTAAAAGAGATAGCTATCCTTGGATACGCATGCGGAGCGCTAATGACGTATTTGCCTCATTTAAATATATAATATCAGTTTAACGAAAAATAGGGGTGCGGACTGGGTATGAAAAATAATATATTTAGTCCGGCAGATACTTAAAATATATCTATCCAATAAAAAATGTCAATGTTAAAGCGGTTTAATGCGGTTAGATGGTTCAGGAGAAGCGGCTTGTGACGTCACTTGTGGGTAAAAATTGTAACTACAACTGACGTCGCGCGACATTTCCATTTACTGTATCTTACTCATTGTGTGTTTAATTAAAAAAAGAAAAAATACGCGTCTATTATTTTTTAATAATCTATTTGACGCGTTAATAATAAAAAAAAAATAGTCTGCATCCCTATTAACGTATAATTTTGTAGCAAATAGCAGAAGCCTTTTTTTATTGTATTTTTCCTATTAAACTATTTCATGTAAATATAAGACCACCGTGTTATATTAACATCTATATCGCGAGTTACTGCGAAGGGCTGACGACTTGACGTTAGACAGACGGCCAATCGTAAACAATATGTTTAGTAGAAAATAGAAATAATCCGAAAACATATTTCGTCGGATCTTCACTACTATAAAGTCTATAAACAGGAATTAAAGTTTTTAGAAAATTTTTAGTAGTAGAGTTTTGATCGAGCTCGACGGAACCCATAATGTTAAATAGTGGTAAATAGTGGTCATTTTACTTTTATGTATCAGTATATATTTAATTAAGGAACTAAACTGTACGAAAATTTAGTAATTTTATGTATTTAACTTCAAGTATTAGTATTAGTCATATGATGTGAAAATGTTTAAAGTAAAATTAGTTTCAAACTTCCTAAAAACGCGCCTAAATTGCCACGTAGGTATATGACGGAGCATCATTTGTTGGTATGTTTTTTTTATGAACTAAATCCGCAGGAAATAACGAAAATTTACAGGAGGATGACTGTCGGGTCAGCTATATAATAATTATATAAACTACTAGGTTTTGCCCGCAGCTCCACCCGCGTGGGTGTCAGTTATCACTGCAAAAACTAGCCTACGTCCTTTCTTGGTATCTCAGCTTACCCCATACCAAGTTTTACCAAAATTAGTTCAGCGGTTTTAGCCGTGAAAGCTTAACAGACGGACAGAGTTACTTTCGCAATTATAATATTAGTATATATGTATAATAAATCTACTCCCATAAAATAAATACACCCAATTTCCGAGCAAAAATCTAAAAACAACCATTAATTAATTAAAATAATGTCAATATTCCTAATGACTTTGAAAAAATTTATCTGTTTACTCCACGGAAACGTCCGCTTGTTTGATCAAAGGACAAGTTAACAAATGTCAGACTATTCTTAGAACGTTCTCGAACGTTCCACGATCTTGTCCATATAAATTTAGATGGCTATTAACGTGAGCAATTGATGGCATCCGATCGCTATCACAAGATTTTTCAGGAAATAGTTATTTTTAGTACTAAAACCTGCCATGTTTCTTAGTCGCGTGATGTTTTGGCTTTTCGGAATCTATACTAATATTATAAAGCTGAAGAGTTTGTTTGTTTGTTTGTTTGTTCGTTTGTTTGTTTGAACGCGCTAATCTCAGGAACTACTGGTTCGAATTGAAAAAATCTTTTTGTATTGGATAGTCCGTTTATTGAGGAAGGCTATAGGCTGTATAACATCACGCTACGACCAATAGGAGCGAAGCATAAATGAAAAATGTTACAAAAATTATAAACCGTTGAAACTAAAACACGCGAACAAAGTCGCGGGGGACAGCTAGTAAGAAATAAAACTTGTGTTTTTCTTACAATAATTAATTTATGAAAGCGGTATTTGTTGCTAAAACTTGTGATTTTATTATACACGCGATGTAAATAAAAAACTATATTTTATAGTATTAACAAATTAATTTATATATAAAACAAAGTCGGGTTAGTTATAACTCAAGAACGGGTGGAACGATTTTTATGATCTTTGATTTGTTGGATTTGTCTCCGTCTCGAATATCAGAACTATCAAAACATTAAAATAATCACGAAAAAAGGAATATCCTAAGGGAACGAGAACTACATACACGGATGAAACCGCGTGACTCTGGTACCGAGACTTATCCACGCGATAGATTTGTATGTTATCAACTACAGTAATGTAACTTTAAGTAGTAATAAGTATGTAGGAGACAGGGCATTCCCTATTGGATGCTGGCGAAGTGATAAAGGACTGATTCATCTGTGGTTTAACAACGTCATTGTTGACATCTGAGTCACACTATACCAAGTCTACCACCACTTCCTGCACTTAACTTCATATTAAAATATTGTCAGTAAAGGAATATAAAGAATTGTTAAATTAATGAACTGTTTTAAAACTGCTATGGCTTTTTATAGGGATTTTACAGGTATACTAGGTCTTATCCGTAGTATAATATCTCTTATCTCCTTTAAAAACTTCTATGTAATTTATAAGTGGTTAATGGCCTTGACTGCTAAACCGCTAAACCGCTAAACTGCTAAACCGGTGGTCGTGGATTCGATTCCCACCTAGGACAAATCTTTGTGTGTTGAGCATGATCATCTGTTCAGTGTCTAGATGTAATTTATCGATAATATATTATTATGTGTGTATTTAGAAATATATATAAGTATGTTATCAGTTGTTTGGTTGCCATAATATAGGCTCTGCCTAGTATGGGATCAGATGGATGTGTGCGAGTTGTCCCAAGATACTATAAATATACAGGCCCAGTTCTCTAAGAGAGATCCACCAATAGAGTTAAAACAGAAGATGACAAATTTCTTTTTTTTGGTTACAGGTTGAAATGGCATGCGAACTACGGAAGCCACTATTCGTTCACGAGAAGGAAGCCCAAGACGACTTAATAAAAATTCTAGATGAGTTTGGGAGTCGTCTGCCGGCTGTCGTCATTCATTCGTTCACTGGTTCAGTAGAACAAGGTCTTAAGTACATCGAAAAGGGGTACTACTTGGGCATAACTGGGTACATTTGTAAGGATAAGTCTGATGGCGGGATTAGAAGGCTGTTATCAGAAAGATTGCTGCCTCTTGATAAGTTGCTGGTGGAAACTGATTCGCCGTTCATGTACCCAAATATGAGGGCTTCCAAGCTGCCATTGCATGTGAAGGACTCTCTGACTGAGAGGTGAGTTTGATCGTGTATGCTGTTCTTTTTTGAGTAGCTTGTTATTAAATTAAAAGCTTTTAGGTATGCCTTGAGCAAGTAGCGTTTTGAACAGCTGTCTAGCGTCAGTAATAAAGAGAAACGAATGAGTATTAGGATTATTTTAAGGTTTTTTTCATTTGACACAGAATATTTACGAGGTGGTATATTCTGGTACTGCATTTGCTTTTGCATCAATTTAATTGATATCCCGTACGTTATATTGATTTAAATTAATAAAAAAAAAAACGATTTTCAAAGTGGCGCTAACTCTAGGTCCCGGGTTCGATCCCCTAGCGAGAAAATGTATAAAAACTTTTCTATATGGTCTGTGATTTCCTTTTTTACATTCTACGGGTCTGGGTGTTTGTGGTATCTTCATTGTCTCTGATTCCGTAACACAAGTGCTTTAGCTAATTACTTTGGGTTCAGAACAATGTAAATGTATGTGATGTTGTCAAAATTTATTTATTTATTCTATTTATACATATATATACATACATATCTTCTTATATTACCATTATCACCTATCGCAATATCTATAAGTAGCGAGATATAAACGTGTGCTACACAAAATAATCAGGAAGTGTTACAGATACAGAAATTATCTCGAGTAATCTAGATCACACCCATTGCAGATGTAGCAAGCCTGTATTATTGGGACATAATCGATAAGGTATCTAGATCTCACTAGAGCCGTGATAATAGATAATTGTCAAAAAAGCAACGATGTGTAATCCTATTGTTTTTATTTATCATGTTTTTGTGTTTCATTGCCAGGTAGAGGCTTCTCCCCGAAGTTTCCAGACTCTTTATACACACAAACCTTAAATTACTTAATCCATTGGTGAAAACCATATTAAATGCGTTCGGTAGTTTTTAGTTCTCGAATATAAAGAAGCTTTTTGTCAGTAACAATGATTTTTCCTCATTTAATATTTAACATGGCCCATTGGTTATTCTCCTTTTTTTAATAAAGAATTTAGCTATTGCCGTCTTCGTATTTATTTGTTTAATATAAGACTATTTATTTAAAACAAA